>LPNX011024132.1:350551-432674 GCA_001517045.1 Pseudotsuga menziesii
ACTATACAAGGTACACTTCAATCGGTAAGATTGGTATTGTTTTGATCGATTTTATCAAGTTTTATGAACTGAAATCATTGTTGCAATCTTATAACAGCAGTAGCTATTGAATGTTATATTTCTTGGGATCTCTGATAAAGCTCTTTAACTCCTCCCTCTCTTTCAGTGATTATTATGCTTCATTGTTTTGACTCCATGAGGCATTGATCTTTTGTTGAAAGGTTTCTTGGGTAACGTGTTTATATGTTGTCTAGGGAATCGCAAATATTGTTCACCAAGTTCTAGGGACCACCCCTTGGCCTTACAAGTTTACCTAAAGCGTTCAAGAAGCTACGCTGAGGTGACATTGGGTTATAGCTTCTCCCATGCTTGCCACTCATCACACTATGATCCGTGACATTATCATGGGTGTTATTTTGAGCAGTAACATTTTTTGGCATCGTTGTCAAGGACTCAAAGGAAATGTGACAACATTCCATTTGAGGTGTTCTCGAGTCTATTTCATTCATTTCTGGCATGCTTAACATTTTGGTGTCGAGAAAGCTCAAGTGAGCTTTTTTTTCACATTCATAAGATTATTGTCAAGGACAAACTTAGCAGGTGTTATTTGGCAATTCCAATTGAAAAGAGTTTCGTGAAGTTCAACAATGCTAGTAACATTTTTTGGCACGTTGCCAAGGATGCTTGAAGGTTGTTGTATAACATTCAAGGCATGTTGCTCAAGTCAAAGCTTTCATCCCTTGGCAAGAATGACAAATTTGGTAAGAAGGTTGAGGTAAGTCTTAGTTTTGGTATTTTGATGAGATTATTGTTAAGAACTAACCTTGCATGTCTTACCTGGTGACTCCACTAAAGAAAATTACAAAGAAAGTATACTTCAAGGAAGAAGCCTCAGCGATTGATGACATTGTCGAATGTAGAGGTGAGAACACCCGCCAGTTGAGAAGAAGAGCTCATCTTGGTGACTCCACACATACTGGTATATTCAAGATTAGGTTCGATGACTTCCTTGAAGAAGTTAAAAGTAAGGAAAATGGTATGGCCTCCATAGATGGATGAGCGTTTTGCTCCTCTTGATTGCTTGAACATCCCTAGTTATCTGAATAAGTTAATAGAGTCGTTCTAGGAAGAATTTTGTGACCATGATGATGATGTCGTGGACTATGTTGAGAAATTCATGATAGTCGCTTCAAACCTCGGTATTCAGAATGAGGATGTCTATATGAAATCATTTGTGCTTCACTTGGATGGAAAAGCACATGCTTGGTTTGAAGGCTTAGACAAAGAAAAAATATCTTCTCTTGCAAAATTGATAAAGACATTTTGTAACCATTGGTGACAAGAAGAGCATGAAGAATGAGTGCCCTATGTCAAATACATAAAGACTATGTTCAAGGGAGAAGATTATGTTGAAGGAAAAGTCCTTGAGGAAGACCTAGAAGAAGTCCATCGTGAAGATAATCTGATCAAGCAAGATGAACATTTCCAAGAAGAAACCCTTGAGGATTTCCGACCGGAGATTGGTGCAGATTTGGAAGAACGTGCAAAAAAAAATTGAAGGAGTATATGAAGACAAAGAAGATGATAAAGAAGTTCTTATTGAAGAATCGTTGTCCATTGAAGAAGGTGCAGAGATATAGTTGACGAAGAATTCATTGTTGGTTTTCAAGATCATTTGGGGCAGCAAATAGAGATTAACAAGCAGGCTTATGATGATGGAAGTTTGTACTTGATCCCTATCCGAGCTTGAATTGAGGAGGCTTGTGAAAGGGGCCCTTACCTTCGTAGGAATTTATAGGCATCAAGGTTTGTGATCTTTTACATTGTGCCAACCTCATTCCGATTACATTGTGCCAACCCCATTCCGATAAAGGTAATGGCATCTACTCAATTTGTCATTGATGTGATTTTGTCTTGGACTATTGCCAAAGACAAAGGAAGAAGCCCTAGCATGAATGATACGCTAAGGTGGCTTCGTTGGTGGTATAATTTCACTTGACTAATCTCTCTCATCATGCTTAGAGTAGGTAAACAGGTTGCATAATCTCTTGTATTAGTTTCATGTGATGTCATCATGTACTTTCACCTATGCATTGCACTTGTAGTTTATTGCATTTCACTTTGATTTGAACAAGGCAAAACGAAAATGTCTACCTTCAATGCATTTGACATATTTGTTGTTAGATGTGTATGTAGGTCTATAGGTTTGAGATGATTCAAAGCTTCTCTTGCACTCCCGAGATAAGCACATGTCCCGCAGTTGGAGCCAATTGTTACAGCTCAAATCGCCTGCAACATGCTTGTCAGGATATACCAGAGAGAAGGGGTCTTTTTCCATAACACTGTTCATCAATAGCACCATGTTCCCCCTCCTCTAGGCTCTAGCACTGTTGTTAGATGTGTATGTAGGTCTATAGGTCTGAGATGATTCAAAGCTTCTCTTGCACTCCCGAGATAAGCACATGTCCCGCAGTTGGAGCCAATTGTTACAGCTCAAATCGCCTGCAACATGCTTGTCAGGATATACCAGAGAGAAGGGGTCTTTTTCCATAACACTGTTCATCAATAGCACCATGTTCCCCCTCCTCTAGGCTCTAGCACTTGCCTCTACCTTGAATCTCAAAATTGATCCTCCAAGGACATTAGTCAACACCCTACAATTTTGAATAAAATTTCCTAATCCAAGCATTAAATAAGGTAGAAAAAGCTTACTATGCTTAATAAGTGAATTTGGTGGTGAAACAGAAAAAGCATTACATTATGGGGATCGAAAGTCACTCCCAAGTGACTTTGAAAAAGATGAGGAAACATCACATGAGAATGAAGAAGAGTCCCTTGAAACTATAGCATATCATCCCGAGACACATTCTAATGTGGACATGGACCAAAGGGCATCTACTGGTGGATGCTTGAACTATGAAGGAGTACTTATTGATGGGTGCTCACAACTCTATGTTGGTGACATAGAGATCAGATTAGAAAATGTTGTTGCAATACAAAGTTCTCATAAGCATGAAGATGAATACCTTGTGATAGATAATGAAGAACCAAGATCAACTTCCCCATCACCACTTGAGCTTCAAGAAGAAAAAAGAAAAGGAGGTTCCCTCCCATGGACCATCCTTCATTGAAGGGTCTTTGAAGATGAGTGAAATGGATATCCATGAGGCCCTTAGCATACTCCATGACACTAAAGCATCGGTTTCAAATTCTTGTTGGAAAATTTCTTCAATGAGGAGCCATCCTTTCTTGAAGACATGGAGAAGATTCAAAGAGCAACGTGCAACATCGAAGGTAATTTCATGTCTTTTCTTTTTGATAGAAACAATTTGATTGAGCTTAATGAATGGTTACATGAAGCATACTTGAATAATAATGAGGATATTCATAAGCTCAAAATTCAAAATGAGCAACTTCTTGAAAATATCTGCAAAAAACATGACTACTTTTTCTTGCTTTCCATGCCTGGAATCGGCTTTGAGATTGGCAATTCTGCCATTGGCTGCACGTTGTTGGCTATTGTCTCATAGCAATAGTTGCATTATGTCATATTCATCGTCTTATGCACATCTTCGGCAATTCTATCAACCTTTTCCATAAGCTCCTTTATGTCCATATCTAGGTCATCTATCCACAAATCCTTACAAGATAGCCGGCTTAAATCATACCCCACATATGTGGAAATCTCCTGGTTCTGCCTGAGTCCGCTACAAACCGCCTCAAAAACCTTCCTCAAGTGAATCTTGAAATCTTCAAACTCGTCCTTAAGACGGTTAATACCTGCTAACCATCCTTTCTCCGCGTTCTTCTTCGTCTCCATATCTATTATCACCCCCAACGAACATAAAGGAAAGGAATTTATTAGACCCGAAAGCTTCAGAACAATTACCTCATCGCGGACCTTCCTGTTGCTTCAAGCTTGTTGTAGAAAGATCTAACCACCTCTCGGAATGTTAAATTGCTTTGCATCCATTTCGCATGTAGGAGCAACAAGATCAAGGAGCGAAAGTGAATGCTTTATCCCATCAACTTTAATGCCCTGACCATAAATCATATGGGCTCGTACATGCAACCTTCCACGCGTAATCAAGCCACTACGACAATGTTGACCATGTCTATGCATTATCCAAGGGCTCTTAACTTGGACGAGGGGTATAGGGACCCTTTTGATGATAAGTTTATGGAACATGGTGGGTCTTATGCTCACCTTTGAAATAAATCACTGACCTTCTTGTGACAGTACACCCCCTACTCCCTCCTTGCAAGCATCCGTGCAAACAATAAAGTCCTTGTGAGAGTCGGCAATTTTTAGAACAAGAGCTGTGGTTAATGCATGTTTTAGTTTTTGAAAACTTTCCTCACGGCATTGTGTCCATTTGAATTTTACCCATTTTTTTGTAAAGAAGTTATGGGGTGTGCTAGCTTAGAAAAACCTTCTATGCATCTTTTGCAATACCCAGCTAAACCCATGAATGACCTCACATCAATTATGTCTTTAGGTGTTGGCCATTTGTTTATTGCTTCAATTTTATCGAGATCTATTGATATTCCTTCGAATGAAATGATATGGCCCAAATATTGCACCATGTCACGAAAAAAATTGCATTTGCTAAACTTTGCATAAAGTTGATTCTCTTAAAGTTTGTACGACTATCCTCAAATGATATTCATGTTCCTCCTCATTCTTGGAATAATCATAAACTAATATATCATCAATAAAGATTAATACAAATTTGTCTAAGAATTTACTAAACACACTATTCATCAAACACATAAACACAGTTGGTGCATTGGTTAGGCCAAAAGGTACCACTACAAATTCATAGTGTCCGTATCTGGTGCGGAATGTTGTTTTATGTATATCTTCCTCTTTAATCCATATTTGATGGTAACCTGATCTCATGTCTATCTTAGAGAAAACCTTGGCCCCCAAAACCTGATCAAACAAATCATCAATTTGTGGCAAGGGATACTTGTTTTTAAATTTTTAGTCATTTTGTCAAATTGTCTGTAATCAGTGCACAACCTGAAGGTACCATCCTTCTTGTTCACAAATATCACTGGTGCCCCCCAAGCTGATACACTAGGTCTGATATAGCTTTTGCTTAAGAAATCTTGTAGTTGCATTTTCAATTCCATTAACTTAGGTATACTCATTCTAAAAGGTGCTTTTGAAACAAGAGCAGATCCTAGTACCAAATTAATTGAAAAATCTCTATCTATTTTGGGCGATAGACCTGGAAGTTCTTCTGGAACTACATCTCTAAATTCTTTAAGGACCGCAAATCTTCTATAGATTTTTGAGATTCGCTCAAGGCATTTAGCACAGGAACAACACATAACTTACAACCTTTTCTAGCACTTTTCTTTAGCTGCATCGCAGAAATTTGTTGTGTTGAAGCTGTTTTTGGGATTCCAATGATATTTACACAATTTCCCTTATCATCCACACAAGTGAAGGTTTTTTCTAAACAGTTTAAAATCACCCCATGTTTTTCTAGCCAGTCCATTCCAATTAATATATCGTATGACCCCAAGGGAAGTACATTCAAATTTGCTTGTCTCCGTGTTGTTTAATTTTAGGCTGCAATTTTCAACTACTTTAGTCACCTTATGTTTTACCCCGTGGCTAGTTGAACTAACCATGACTTTTTATGTTTAGCTTTGACTAGCTTACATTTCTCAGTTATGTTAGGAGACACGTAGCTCAAGCTGGAACTTGGATCTATTAACACAGATACATCAAGGTTTTGGACTTTACCTTCGACTTCAACCATGGACAGTTGATGATCCGCTTGTCAATTATCTAATGCAGCACTGATCCGTGGCATTTTAGCTATACCATCAACTGACGCTCCTTCTTAGATATTGTAGAGTGCTCTAATATAATATACTCCCTTCCTTATGCGAGCAATCTCCGAAATAGTGTGGTCTGTTACATCCCCAACATTTTATTCCTCCTAGATTATTGTGTGTCATCTTCTTAACGGCCTGATCCACTGATTTTGTTCCACTTGTTCCAGTCAAGCCTTCTGAACCATTAGACTTGTAATAGCTTTGCGGAGTGGAATTTTTCTTACTGTCGGGCCTCTTAGAATTATTTCCTTAATATCTTCTGGATTGACTTCTATTATGAGGCACTTTGTATCCTTTTTGTCTTTGCTAATGTTTCTCTTTAATCCTCTCTCTTCATAATTTTGGTTGCTCGGCTCGTTGCTTCAATTGATTATAACAAGATTCTGCTTTCCTGATAGCCTCTTCCAAAGTTTTCGGCTCTATAAGCTTAATTTTATCCTTGTAAGCCGGGGGTAAGCAACTAAAGAACCTTTGAATTCTAGCTTTCTCACTAATGATGTAGGGCACATAGCATAACATTTTTATAAATTTATTTACAAATGCCTCCATTGTCATTTGTCCGAGTTTCAGTTCAAAAAATTATTTTGTTTTTTTGTCATAAAACTGCTCAGACATATACTTATTTTTAAAATATTTCTTGAACTGATCCCATTCCACTTCTTTATCTTCAATATTCTTGACTGCTTTCAAATCTTTCCACCAAATAGTTGCTTTGCCTGTTAGATTGTAGATTGCCATCCTCGCCTTCAGGCTACTATAATAATTATACAACTGGAAATAGTTCTTCATTGCCAACAGCCATGTTTCAGCTTCATGTCCTATCTTTATTTCACCATTGACAGTGGGGGGTTTTATCTTTTTAAATTCACCCTGAATCTCATCTGTAGCCTTCCGCTTCTTTGAAGGTGGAGTTTTGATGACTCCTGATTCTTCGGTATTCTCAGCCCTGTTCTTGTTGGTTTCTTCCATGATTTTAATGTTATCAAAACTTTCTTTGTTTTGGTTTTCCCTATTAGTACGATTAGAGGTTCGTCCCTGGGATTTGTTCCTTCTTCTTTCGGACAAATCTTGCAGTAAAAGAGCATTTAGTTGTTGATCTTCCTGCATTTTTACTAGCCTTTCATTATCTGTCTTGTAGCTTTGCAATTCCGCTTGCAGACTTCTAACTGTTTCCAACATCTGGGAATTCCTTTCATTAAGATCTATTCAAATTCCCCTATTATCACCTTGCACTTCCATTTTGTCTCACTGTTCTGGAATTTCTGCCTTAATATTTCTTATTAGTCTCGATTTTGCAGAACTCTGGCTGGTTGATTTCGTTCTTCTTCCTCTCTCAATGCTTGACACTTCCTTTCAAGTTCTTCCCGGGTTCGAGCAGTACCGAGTGCCAAAGAATATAGTTGTAAACTAACTGCTCGTTGATCGTCTAGATTATTTGGCAGATGAGGTTGTACAGGACTTGGTAAGGTCATTTCGCGTAATGTTTACTCCCAAGCATACAATCTGTAATGCAAACCTTCTATCAGTTCTCTTATCAATTAAGATCAAAGTGTTTCAACTTGGCTCTAATACCATTTTGTCACAACACTTGATACCTTTACCTTAATCTAGTGATTCAGATAGGATAAGTGAATTAAAAAAAAAATTAAAGAAACATAAACTCGTACCCAAATTAGGTTTCAACAATATTATTTAAAATATAGATATAGTTACTTGCGGATGTGACAACACTATTCTATAAACTCACAACTATCTCAGTAAACCGTTATCTAAATGAACTTCACCTAGGAAGTTACTTAAGCTGGTTGCTCCGGTGAAGCTTACTTAGTCGTTGACTAAAGCAAAGTACATGGTTACAAATGTGTGCAGGGCATGGACATAACAAAGTCCTAAGACCATCCATCACATAACAAGGATATAGGCGAAGGTTAAATTTAATCCAGAGGTTTTTTCATAATTGACAACTATTCTCCATAAGTCTAGCTAGATTTCTGAGGTAATGTGAAAGAAAGCCAATACATGACCTTTGAGCAGGTTTAAAAGGTAGAGTCGTAAGGTCCCTTTATCCAGCTGGAAGCATACTCTTGGATATGGAAAGCGGTGTCCTCGATCGAATAGAATTGTTGTCAGTAAATTAATATATATATTCAGGACAACATGCGTTCACACATGAAGTAGTTACAACTCCATTATAGGTTGGGGATTTATGGTCATGAACTAGTTTGCGAGTTCTTCCCAGTTCATAATTTCCTTTTGGCCTGTGTGAGGTTATCCTCTCTTCGGAGCTCCTATGGAGCCTTATCAACCAAGCCATGGATAACATAGGTAGAACTGAAGGTGGTTTAGATCCAGCTACACAGTGAAAGCTTAAGAGGAGCCTCTGCTCCTAGCCGAGTTATGAATATCCGATTACAGACTTCCATAAATCAATTCTATGTTGCTGCGACAAGGTTCACATAGTGTTTCTTTGTTTCACAGGTAACAAACTATTTGTTAACTCCGATTTCGAAGTTTTTCTACCGTTACAGTTCAGATAATCCTTTATCAATTTAAAGTTTGCTTACAGTTTTCTTTACTATTTGCATATGTAAAGAATATTGCTCGTGGACTCGTGTTTTGGTGTTGACTTGAGGTAAGCTTCACCATCAAATGCGGTCAGCCTGAGTTCTTAGGATTACTGATGGATTCAAAACTGAGAGCATTGAGCGAGGTATGTTAATTTTTCTAATGGTTGGGGGAAAAACGTAGTAGTTTTCCTCTCTGGTCTTGTTCACAAGTTTACTTAGATTGAAGTTATGATATGTAAACAGTGTGAGCCCTTATCACATTAGCCACAGCTGCCGTTAAAGGGTCGACCTGTGTAATGATAAAATTCTGGTCATAGAAGCCCTAACTAGGGAATAAGGTTTTATAAGATTCTAATTAACAGAAATTACCTCTATTGAGGTTGTATGTCATCTACTCTTCTCATTCTTGAATGGGCCTTGTATCGACTCTGTCTTTGCTTTGTATTAGCAATATAGTTTTTAAACAATAATGAGGAGTTGCATGACCTGAAGCATTGTCTATTGAATTTTTGGTTTCTATTCTTTAGAAAGGATTTGTTTATTCATGTTTTTCTTTTAATAGTTACTCTGTGTGAAAATTTGGAATATATAAGTCCAGCATATAGAAAGTTATAAAAACCGTGAATAAAGAACTATTGTCCTCACAACATATGTATGGAATCATCCCTGCAATCCGTGTTATTGTAGAAGAATCCATTGATCACTCTTTTCCCTGGGCCTTTTTTTATGGTGCATCCCAAGAGTACAATTATGGGGGAGGAGCTATTTTATTTTTAACTCAAAACATCATTTCAAAATTCAGATGGGTCTAGGGGAAGGAACCAACAACTATGTTGAACTTCTAGCTCTAAAACTCCTTCTTTGTTTCACTTTGGAAAAAGGTTGTAAACCAGTGCAAATCTTTGGGGATTCTCTTATTGTGATCAACTAGATGAACAGAAATGAGAATTGCAGAAGCATTTCCCTTCTTTCTCTTTTTGAAGAGGTTTACAGGCTCAAGACAAACTTTGACTTCATTACTTGCCAGCATGTATACAGGGAAAGGGACATCGAAGCTGACCGTCTCTCAAAGGAAGGTCTCTGGTGCAACATGGAACCTGGAAATTCTGGGAAACAAAAGAGGCTGAGGTATATGAATTTTATCATCGGCCTTTTATGGACCCGCAGCCACCTCCTCCCTCGACTTAATCTCTGCATTTTTTGGCTTGCCCTACTTTCTTCCTCGGATCTTCTACAGCAGACTTTACTAGTTATCTATGGACTAGCAGGCTTCTCTTTTACTTCGGAATACACAGTTGCATCATCTTAATATATGACTTTTGTTTCTGGCTGACAGCAGATTTGGCAGGATCTCTGTTTTGAAATTTGGTTTTTTTTGGAACTGCATCCTTCACAGCAGTTGACATCTCAATGTAACTGACAGGATATATATTTTTGAGCTTTTTGTGGTGTTCTGCTGGAATGGCAGAATTAAATTTGAAAATCACAGCAGTATGAAACATTCAAATGCAAAGTATATGCATATACATCCTTGTAAACTGGTTTTTACTCGATTAATAAAATCTTTATGGCTTTTTAAGTTTTTTCCTTTGGAAAAAAAACATATGTATGGAATCATATATATTATATTCATGCCATTTTTCAAGCTCTTGGTGACAGAGTTGTCTGGTTATGGTTCCATCTAGCTTACTTCAAGTCATGTAAGTTTGTATGAGTTTGAACATGTTAGTATATATAATGCTAGGGTTTACATCTATCTTAAAATTAATTGGTAAAAAAATATTAACTCAACATAATTGGGAATATTAATCCCTGACTGTAAATTCCCTGAGCATACATGTCAAGATTCCATTTCTTCACTATACTAATAGAAATCCAGAACATAATATAATCAGAAATATTCAGATATACATATGTAGTTGTACAAAAGATCTCTTTCATTTAATTATTTCAACTAGTACTTCACCATATGCAATTTTTCTATTTAGTCGATTCATTCCTTTAAACCGGCTAAGCATAATTTGTTGAAATACTGAGAGGGGGGTGAATCAGTATTTGCACAATTATAAAAAATTTAATCAAGAGCAAGTTGTTAATCACCAATCATAGCATATCATCAATGTTCATAAAAATAACAAGATGCACAGTACACAATATTTTGACGTGGAAACCCAAGTCCTAGATGTAAAACCACGGAAGCCGTTTTAAAAATAAATTTGACCTAGCAACAACTGGGGTAAACAAATTTAATACAAAATTTCCAACTACAACTGGAAGGGGCTACAAAACCTTAGGCTTCATCAGCTACAACTGACAACCTGCTACAACAGCTTAACTCACAAGATTGTAAGCCCTAGCACCACCCTACCACCCAGAAGAAGAAGAAGGCTGAACCTATGGACCTGTCAAAACCAATCACTGAACTTGCTGCTGATAACCTCTGCTCTTTGATCACTACCAAGTCATCACTATATACTGATATGTCACTTCACTGCCACACACTGTTCATGTACATCATTGTACACCTCATCATCCACAATCACTGAACAAGTAATTATACTCCACTTTCACTGAACATAAGGCATGCATCATTATCATAGAGCATGCTTCATCGTCATAGGGTATGCATCCTCATCAAATATACATCATCATCATGTATGCATCATCAACATCAAGTGTACATCATAGTGCATAGGAGAGCATCATCACACCATAGCATGCATCATCATCATAGTGTGTACATCATCATCACATGTATTATCATCAAAGAGTGTATCATGTCAAAGCATGCATCATCATCACATAGCATGTAAATCACAATGGACTTACTTCACACATCAATATACCACTATGTTCATTGTACATCATTGTACATACAATCAATAATGTTCACACATCATTGTACATATACCACTGTATACATTGTATATTCACTTATTACTGTTCACTCATATATTATCATTCAAATGGTTGCAAACATACATACCTTGATCTGTGCATGTCAAAGACATATATTGGGTTGTGTATGTTTTTTGTAGAAGACCTCAGACTTGAAGATGTGCTGAAGTAGATCCCAAGCAAATCACTGTTCCAAAACTCGGGTCTGTTTGTGTCAAAGAATATCAGTTGTGGAGACCCAGTCTTGTCATCAAACAAGGCAGCAAAATTATCAACCAAAACACTGTTGTGTACCCCAAAGCTTGCAAAAATTTGGATTGAATGAGCAGACTTCAGACTGTTATTTTACCCAAAGAAATCATTGTTCCATCATTAAAAACTTGGGTTTGTGCATGCTGTAAAACTCAGAACTGTTTGAAGCATGAGAGTTTGGACTGTATTCACCCAAAACAAACTCGGATTGACTGTTCTAGCTCGAGTCCCACTCCTCTGTTGCTGCTGTGTTCTTACCCACGAGTTCTCTTCCTCAGACTAGCGAGAAAACTCAGTTCAAAACTCGTTAGTGCATTTTTTTTTGTTATGGAAACTATCTTGGTGTATAAATACTCCAAAATAGGCGTTGAGAGAGAGCAACTAGGGCCAACTTAAAAGAGGGTGTAAATGTTTTATTTATTTTAAAAAAATGTTTTAACACATAGTCACTTAATGGGGTTGACTTCATTAAGGGTTAAAACTTAAAACATCAATTTATTAAACTTAAATTTGTTCTACCATGTGGGGTTGATTTCAAGGGTAGGTTAGATCTTTTTATTGATTTTAAAATTTGTTTAACACTTTAACTTAATGGCAAGGATTTAGGGTTTTACCTTTAGCCACCAATGTTACCACAAGAGGAGTGCTCTACTAGCTACCAGGGGTACACCATAGTATCAAGAACCCCATCCTCATGACCATCAAGCCATTAAGTGTGTGAGCCCAAGGACTTCCTTAAACAGTTTGACCATCTTAAGGTTACCAACACACAAATGACCCATATTACTTTTTCCATTCCTTCAAGGGTACAAGAACCATTAGACCATCAGGTGTGGGGGTTCCTAGACTTCTCCTAGGGTAAGACGACCTCATTAAAACACAAATGACCATTGAATGGGTCATTTGACCTATTTCAACTTCTACAACCCACCAAGGACACTTTCTAGGGTATTAGGGCATAGGGTGAGTGCCTAGGGAACCAAAAAAACAACTGGGGAATCATAGAAATTATGTAGGGGAACTTAAACACACTAAAGGGTGTATAAGGTTTTTGCCACTGTCCCGAGGGCTCTAAGGGCTTCAGACTTGGGCTTGGACAAGGTCAAAAGGTCTCCTTTGACATTGACATACTTCTAACCCTGAAGGGCTCCTCAATGGGGCACCAAGACACACCTCTTGGCATCAATGACAATTTAGTCAACAATCTCCCCCTTTGTCATTGATGACAACTTCAAAGCTCCCCCTCAAAATGAGCTTCCTTTGTTCACAAATCTCCCCCTTGCTCCACTTTTTCTCCCCCTTTGGCATCAATGGCAAAGGGTTCTCCTTGTAGTATTACTTCTCCCCCTATCATGTTGTTGTGTTGTTGAAGATGGATCAATTCAATTAAGAGATAGTATGACTCCCAATTTTTCTCGGAGGTACTCAAAGGTCTCTCTTGGGAGAGGCTTAGTAAAAATGCCTGCAATTTGTTCTTTTGTCCCAATATATTCCAATTTGATATTCTTATATGTGACTTGCTCCCGAAGAAAGTGAAACTTGATAGGAATATGCTTGGTCTTGGAGTGCATGACTGGATTCTTGGAGATACTAATGGCACTCGTATTGTCAGATAAAATTGGAATTGGCTCGTCACATGTCACGGGTATGTCTTACAGAGTTTGTTTCATCGAAAGAATCTAAGTACAACAGGTTGTTGCTGCTATATATTTTGCTTCGGCGGTTGATAAGGACGCTAAAGACTGCTTTTTGCTCGACCAAGATACTAGACAATTGCCTAGGAAGAATGTTGTTCCACTAGTGCTTCTTCTCTCGTCAACACATCCTGCCCAATCTACGTCTGAATAAGCTATCAATGTTAGCTCATTTCCTTTTAGATACCAAAGTCCAAAGTCCATAGTTCCTTTGATATATCTAAAGATCTTTTGACTGTTATAATGTGAGTTTCCTTTGGAGTAGCTTGGAATCTTGCAACTTGTCCAACGGCTTGCATCACATCTGGCCTTGAGGTTGTTACATATAGCAGACTACAAATCATTGACCTATAAAGCCTTTGATCAACTTCTTCAGATTCATCTTCCTTGCTTAGCTTACAACCGATGATCATAGAAGTACTCACAGGTTTACAATCTTCCATCTTGAATTTCTTTAACATTTCCTTGATGTATTTTGTCTGAGTAATAAAAATGCCTTATGTTCGTTGAGATATCTGAAGTCCCAAGAAGAAGGTTAATTCACCAAGCAAAGACATTTCAAACTCTTTCTGCATGTCCTTAGCAAATTTTCGACTTAGTGAATCATCATCACTTCCAAAGATGATATCATCAAAATATACTTCAATGATGAGTATGATGTCGTCATCATGTTTGATGTACAAATTGTTGTCTGCACTTCCCCTCTTAAAGTTTTGTCGCTGCAAGTACCTATCCAATTTGGAGCACCAAGCTCTAGGAGCTTGCGTTAGGCCATATAAATCCGTTTTGAGTCTGCATACATGGTCCTTGTTTTCCGAAAGCTGAAATCTTTCTGGTCATTCGATGTAGACTTCTTCTTTTAATTCCCCATTCAGAAAAGTTGATTTTAAGTCCATCTAATACACTTTGATGTCTTTGGAGCAAGCATAAACCAATATCATTCTGATAGCTTCCATTCTAGCTACTGGTGCAAATGTTTCTTCAAAGTCTATTCCTTCGATCTGAGCATAGCCTTTACAAACCAATCGGGCCTTGTTTTTTATTACCTATCCATCTTCATTCATTTTGTTTCAACTTTCTGATGACCCACTTTGTGCCAAACACATTCTTGTTATTTGGTCTAGGAACAAGTTCCCATGTTTCATTTTTCTCAATTTGATATAACTCCTCTTCCATTGCTTTGACCAAATACTCATCTGTACTGGCCTTTGCAAAAGTTCCTGGTTCAATCGTAGACATTAGAGAGAAGTGCACCTGCTCATTTCTTTCAGATTGTCTTCCTCTAGTTCCTATTCCAGCATCTTTATCACCAATAATTTGATTTGATGGATGGTTCTTATGTTACCAGTTCTTAGGAATCTGTTGATCCTTTTGTTCTTCTTGTTCCACAGTTGGTTGATTCTGTTCTTCATCTTCTGTAAGTTGTTCTTCATTCTCATCTAGTTGTTCTTCCATTTTAATTTCCTTCATTTCTTTCTGATCAAAACACAACCGCAGAACACAAGAAGTATTCTTTGCTTCTTGCTAGTTCACCCTCGAGCCATTGCAAGATTCCAATAGGGAAGATAGAAAATGAATCTCTTGCAGTGAGAAAGTTCTTTAAACCTGTTAGTTTGTTCCTCACTTAAGGGTCAAACCCTGGTTCGAATTTTTTGGGGGGGAAGATATTCTAGCTGTGCCCCAGCTACAGCTAAACAATACCGATGGTATCTCTCAGTGCCAAAAGCACTGGAATAGTGTGAATATTTCTCTCCTCACACAATATTCATAGTTCAATTATTCGTAAATCATAAAAACATCCACAGCAAAACAAAGAAAAGGTTGCAGATTAAATTCAGTAAAAGTGCATGTTTAAAAACCTAGGAAATACAGAAAACATTTTATTGTGGTGCAGATTTCTGTTCTGGACAAGACATTATACCATAATGCTATGGTCTAGGAACTACCCTTTGCTACAGGAAACAGATAGTCTTCACTTTGCTATGTCTATGACATGCCCTTTGCTATAAGAAAAGGATAGCCCTCCCATCATTACAGTCAAAGTTCTTCATTGAACTAAAGGCAAAATCTATGTCGTCATTCATTTATGTGTGCATGCACCCTATAAAATCCTGAATTTTATTATTGATGTTGCGGCACCCCTCTCATACAAAATCCCAAATCATCATACATATCATATTTATAGCACCCCTAGTAGGTTACAGTGGTTTAAGTTATCAACAAACTGTAAGAGATAACATCAACCATGAAAGGAAATAGGACATCATGACCAAAGAGCTGCACAATGCAATCAACAATTCAAACTTCAATTGTCATATGATGTTTACAAAAAAAATAATTATAAGTTATCGCATCTGGTTTCTAAACTGAAAAAGACAAACAATTATACTATCTACTGAGCTTTCTTGAGGCTCTTGTGACAAGCAATTTATAATTTCTTCTCCCGTGATCTAGTAGCTTTAGAAATCATTCTGGGAGCATGGGGAATCGTTTGGGAGCACAAGGAATCATTCTAGGAGTGCACTCCCCTCTGAAGTGAGCTTCAAGAGCAGGAGTTCGAGGTGGGGGGAAGCTTGCACACAGTTTGGGTCCAACATTTATTATTGATATCAACCACTAAGTATATTGTTTAATCTGTGTAACCTATTTAGTTATTTGGTTTGAATATTTAGCTGCTAGCAGTTTATTCAAGAAATCAAAAGTTTCATCTCCTCTTTATTTAAATTAAGAAATATTTGGCATATGTATTTACTTCTGAAGCAAATGCCATATAACTGAAGTTCAGTCAAGTATTGCCAAGCAAGTGTGCCAATACTTTTGTAAATATCGTATTCCAATGAAGTAGAACTTTCTTTATGAATAAAAGAAAAAAGAAAAAAACACCCAATTCCTTATATAAGTTTATAACTAAGCCTAAAACTAAACAAAACAAATAAGAATCACTCACCTCTAACCTACTCAGTTAAGTCAAATTAAATGAAATCAATAAAGACCTGTGCATTCAAAACTGTTTGGAAAACCTGCATAAGTTTTTACACTGTTCAATGTTTCAAATTAATCAGGCATTGTCCTATCAAACTCAAATTAATCAGGTATAGTCCTATCAAACTCAATGACAACCCTTTTCCCATGATTTTTTAGTTAGAATTGGATAAGTTTTCACACAGCTAAATAATTTCCCCTATCCATTTCTCAAATTCAAACCAATGTAGTCAAATGTGGTACATCTACATCTAAACAAGCATTACCTTCTTGAAAAAATTTTACTTTACTAAATAGATATCTCGGAGCATCACATGATCTTAAGGCTTTAGGCTATGAAAGACTGTACGCCATAGCTTAAGATGAGAATTTATTTTTATGAACATTGAAAAGTACAATTAAAGCCTCCATGCTCCTCTATGCTTTCATCATTATAGCATACTTAAGTTAAAACAAAAATGCATACATATGTGCTAGCAATGAATCAAGTAACGAGCTCAACAACAGGTATTGAAATACACTCACTTCATAGTAGCGACGAAATGTTATTGCATCACCTAAAACTCCAGGATTAGCAAAATTGACCATAGCAAAAAACTCCTCAAGATCATTCTGCATGAATGAAGATTATACAAAATTATCATAGCATAAAGAAATCCATTTTACCAAATAAGCACATTAATTGCCATACTTGTAAGCTAGTAACTTTCCTGCATGGGTGTTCCAGACAACAAAATCCGCCTACGGCATTTGAGATTGGCTAAGGCCTGTTCAACAACACAACCTAAACATGTCAAACCAAAAAGGATGCAGACAGTCGAATATCAATAAAAATTTCCAAGCAACAAATATATTTTAAATCCACGTTGAAATACAATAAGCCTTCAGCAAAACCTTACTCGATTTGTAATTGTTTGATCATTCTTAAGCCTGTGAGCTTCATCACAAATGAGAAGACAACAACTTCCTTCTTTCTCAAACTTGGATGAATGCATGCGAAATGTCTCGTACGAGATTATCATAACCTGTAAATTCAATCATTTCTTCATTTAACGCTATAGAGAGAACCATACCGCTCATTAAAAAGCAAAGCCACTACCATATTAATCAGCACTTCATGAGGGAAGATTTACCTGGAATGGGGAACAAGGGGCCAAAAAGCTGTTGATCCCAGATAGCACATCTGCACGACTTGTCTCACACATTGCAATGACACGAACTCGTCCTTCAAGCCATTTTGTTATTTCTGATTCCCAGTTGCTTACAAGGCTTGTTGGAGTAACAATTATTATTCGCTTAGCCATTGGTTTGTCGTCAAAACCTTGCCGAAGAAGGGTGTACAGAAGCGTAATGGATTGTAATGTCTTCCCTAAACTGCAAAAAAATACACTTTTAACCAAGACATACTTGAACAAAAAGCACAGTTTTTCACCAGCCAAGAAAATGCGGTTAGCATGGAAGAAGAGGTTAGATTTTCACCCCATGTCATCTGCCAATATGCAGCCAGCAAGACTTTCATCAACTTTCGAGAAGTCTCGCAAGCCTGCTATGCATTCAAACATAAATTGTACACCTTCCCTGCACTTATGCGAGTGATGATTCAAAAACTGTATCTTTGAGCTCATTTAAAAATCAGAAAAAATATTAAATACTATATAAAAACAAATGCAAAGTAATACAGGCCACAGTATTGCTGAAATTAAAAAGTTACACTTTAATTAACCAAAATGCTGCAGCAAACCATCTTCTGAGGCCTTTAAGCTTTAGAGTGCCCAACAGAATTCAAAAAGTTGCAGCGATTGACTATCTGAGGTCATGTAGCATTGCTTGTGAATTTATTTAATTATTTTAAAATCACAGAATATCTCTGCACTATCCTTGCACTGAAACATTTCTGTAATGATCGACCCAGACACGCAGCATTACTTAAGAATAAATTGATAGTAATAGTTACAACCAACCGATCTATCAAGTGTCCATATAAAATCCATGAAATGGCCTCCAACAAAAATTATTAGGAATGCATCAACTCCAATGGCTCATTGCACAGGAAAATAACAGTACTGTTATAAAATATGTACCTCTGGTGTGGCCGAAGGAAACGAACAAGGATAGGATCCACTACTATTGGCTTAGGTTTTGCTCCATCACCACTTAAATCTTCAGGTTGCCACAATACAAGAGGCTCAATGCCAGGAGGAAGACACAGTTCCTCTTCTGGAGACTCTTCCACAGGCAATTTTACAAAAGACGGCAAATTAGTGATTGGAATCAAGGCTGGTCTCTGAGAACCCCACGGGACAAACCGTTTCCTTGCGACAAGGCGACGAGCAAGTTGTTCATTGTTGTTAACTTGACCACTAGAACAGGGAGATTTGAAAGGCTTTCTTGCAATAGCTGCACCATCTGATACTGAAAGGACTTTGGGAAGTAGTGCTTGTCTTCTCACCACAAGATCACCCCTGTTAAGCAATAAGAAGCAATTAACCACAATAAGTAAAACAAATTTAAGAAAAAATAATACACAAAATTTGTTCCAATTCTCCAAAGAGAAATTTTAGGTGGCCGTTTTCCAGTGACCTGCCATTTCTTAAAAGTATTCTCCAAGGTGAATTAATACTAAACAATACTAGAAGAACTTTTAAAGTACACTTTTTCTGGCAGTATTCTCAACAGCAATATTCATAGGCAAAAAATTGTAAAATACTGCATTGAATTATGAAGGTTTAACTCTAAGTGGTAGCATCTTTCATTTTCATGTGGTTCACGGCACTGGAGATCGGTGCTCGTTACGTCTACGAAAAACCTCCATAAAATCCATGAGGTAACATGGGGTGGCCAAGAATTTTCGGTAAAGTGGGGGCTGAACAACAAGAGCATATTACAGGCTATTTAAGGGCTCAACATGTCACAAGGAATTGAACCTGGGTGGGGAGGGTAACATTCATTCCTCCCAACCACCCTAGCTACATCCAATGGACATGAGTGATAGCATCTATTACTACTTTACTTGAGATTTACCTCAGTCCTTGATGGGAATAGTTACTGAAAAATTCCTCTAAAATAATATTGAGGTCTAATTCAAAAAGATAATATAGCATTTGCTTTGATCCTGGATAGCAACAGTTATGGAATGTTTTTCTCCTGTAAACTGTTTCTTTAATTAATTTTTCAACACTTAAGAGGCAATTTCTTTTTATCACAAATAAAAATTCTATTAAAAAGAAAATAATGTACAACAGTACAAGACTACACACCAATTATACTGCTTTTGCTGGCCTGCTTTAGGGTCTAATATTCAAAATTTGACCCTTGGACTACCTTGAAGAGAAGACTAATCATTTCTATTTTGATAGACTAATCATTTCTACTTTGATAGAGACCTCAAAGTTGAAACAAACATGCAGAGCCGACCTGGGGATGCACAAATGGTGGCTAGGGATATGACCCAGCCCAAATGCATCATAGGCCGCAGATCTCTATCAAAAAGCTCCTCTGCCGAAGAACTCCAAATTAACTCGATTCTCTTAGGTAACAATTGTTCTTAACTTGGAGTGATTTAAAATTCCTTTAAATATTTATTGAAAAATGCTACCATATTGGCCAAAATTATCCATATTAAGATGAGTTCGTTTTTAGTTTTTACTCCTCCAAAATGTTTCTACTAATCAACCATTAAGTGGAAGGAGAACAAAAATTATGAAGAACATTGCCTAAAGTTTCTTCATAGAAACATTTAGGGCCTACAGAAATTATAACAATTAGCAACTCATGAAATGTTGATATATCCTAAAATTAGTAGATAAATAGACATAGGTCAATTCTAAGCTGTGGGGAATCGCTCCTCCCCCTGACGAATCGCTCCCAAATCGTGCTCCGGGAGGAATCGATGAGGAATCGCTCCTGGAATCACGATTCCTCCTGTGAGCGATTTTCGGAATCACAATTCCTACCCAAAAAAAACGCTCCCTAACATTTAGGAATCGCCGAGCGAATCAATTCGGAATCGACGTTCCCGAAGCGATTCCTCAGCGCTCCCAGAGCGATTCCTCAGCAAAAAAAACGCTCTCGAAATCGCTCCCTGACCGATTCCGCATGATGGAAAAAAAAAATCTCATTATTTTTGGAAAAAAAAATTTGTTTTTTGATGGTTGCCTAGGGTTTAATTAGTGTTTATAAACACTATCGACCTCTATTTGGACTCATTCTATTCCTCATTTGCTTGTTTTCATTTTTCTTGCTAAGGCTTTGAGTGGCTATGCTAGTTGTTTGAGAGCAAATTTGTAGGAGCTTGGAAGGGAGATTGGAGGGAAGATTGAAAGCTTCTATTTGTGAGAGATTGAAAGCTTCTATTTGTGAGAGCTTGGAAGGAAGATTGAAGGATTCCATAGAGCCACACATACCATGGAGAGTAGGAGGAAGAGGGAGAGGAGGAGGAGGAGATTGAGAGTGATGAGGGGCCAAAAAAAGACACAATACCTTTGTGGAAGTATGTGACGAGGCTTGGGGGAGGGAGAGGTGGTGGAACCACAAAGTTTATATGCCTCCATTGTAATAAAACTTACACAGGTTCATATACCCATGTGAGAAAGCATTTGTGTGGGATTATGCCATGTAATCAAGGTAAGGCTACTGGAGTCAAAACATGTGACAAAGTGCCAGGTAAAGAAAGAAACAAATACAGGATGGAAGAAGAAGCCGCTCAAAACAATTCCAAGAGATCAAGGGTCGAATCTGAATCCCCATAGAGAATGTTTAGTGGTGGATCCGAATCATCATCCACCCATGTTAGTGGATTCTCCCCTATGCGAAAAACATTATCAGATTTCCTTGACCTTGGTTGCAGAGATGATGTGGATTCAAAAGTTTACAAGTTTCTCTATGCATGTGGTGTGCCATTCAAAGTTCTTCGCTCACCCTATTGGCGTGAAATGGTACAAGCCATCAATGGTGCCCCTAAAGGATATAGGAGCCCTAGGTATGACAAAGCTAGAACCATGGGACTTGACAGGGAAAGAGCCAAAATCAATAGTGCTCTTGGAAAGTTTACAAATGATTGGTCATTATATGGGGTATCCATTGTATGGAATGGGTGGACAAATGTTAAAGTCAAGCCATTGATAAATATTCTTGGTGTGTCTGCTAGTGGTGCGGTCTTCCTTTCAGCTCATGACTACTCAGATCGCTACAAGACTGGTATCAATATTGCACAACCTTTACTTGACACCATTCAAACCTAAGTCACAGGGTTCGCCAAACCGCAAACCTCAAAAAAAATTTGAAATTCGTTCAGGTTCGCCGAACTTGAAAGACGAACCTAATGTCGAACCTAAAGCCGAACCCGAACCTCATCGAACCCAAAGCTGAACCCGAACCTAAAGGCGAATCTGAAGGCGAACCTAAAGCTAAACCAGAACCTAAAGGAGAACCTATAGCTAAACCCGAACCTAAAGGAAAAAAAAAATTTGAGGTTCAATTTTTTAACTGAAAAAAAAAAATTCAAATTTAAAAAAAAACACATAATACCAATAAATTAAATGTTTTCTATAAATTAAATGCTCTCTATTTATTTATGTTGTCTATGAATTAAATGCTCTCTATTTATTTATTTTATTTATAAATATAATGTTGTCTATAAATTAAATGCTCTTGATTTATTTATGATGTCTATAGATTAAATGCTCTCTATTTATTTATGTTGTCTATAAATTAAATGCTCTTGTAATTTGAAATATTATACCTGTAGTCTACATAAGAACACACCAAACAACAAGTAAGAACATAGATTTACCCCTAAGAACCAACTACTGTTGTGGGAAACATGTAAATCCATTGTTAAACCACAAAAACCTACTCTTAGAAGTACAAATTTGTAAGCAGAAATGTCATAAACAACAAGTATATATGACGAAATTATGAATAGTGACCTAAGTGCTTTGAATCCTATGGGCGATAGGGTGTGGAAAATTAGTTAAGGGGGAGTATATGAAGAAAGTTTATATATATATAGTCGAACCTATTGTCAAACCTCATCGGAAAATTCGAATCTAAACCAAACCTAATCCTTGTCGAACCCAAACCCAAACCCGAACCCGAACCGTGTGACTTAGATTCAAATGATTGGGCCATACAATGTCATTCAAGTCATCACAAATAATGTTGTTAATTGCAAGGCAACAGGAGCAATCATTGAGGACAAGTATCCCAACATATTTTGGTCATGGTGTTGCGTTCACACATTGGAGCTTTTGATGCATGATATTGTTAAGATGAAGGACCCTAGTTACCGATGGATTGGTGCCTTGTACAAGAGAGGTAAGAAAATGATAAAATTTATCACCAATCATACATGGCAAACCACATTTTTCGCAATCACTCTAGTTTGGAGCTATTGAAGTTTGCGAAGACTAGATTTGGTAGCTACTACCTCACCTTCAAGAGGCTTTTGAAGGTAAGAGAGGCATTGGCTAGTATGGTCTCAAGTGATTCATGGCAAGGATTGAAAGACAAAGTTGGAAGCGCATTTGATAGACATGACTTTCAGGATGTGGAGGACATCGTTCTTGATGGTCATTTCTGGACACAGGTTAAATATGTTCTACAGTTCACCAAACTTGTTTATAATATGATTCGTTTTGCAAATACATATCAGCCAGTGATTAGGGAGGTGTATGAGCAAATGGATAGCATGCTTGGTCATATCAAAGACATTGTTGAGCAAAGAGCCGCAATCTTGTATGACAATTCATAAACATGTGGTCAAAAGGTGGGATAATTTGAATGTTCTACTCCATGCCCTTGCATATGTCCTTACCCCAAAATGTTATTCTCCATCTTTGTTGGCCCAACCTGCACCTGGTGGTGGAGTTAGAAAAAAACCACACATAGATCCAGAGGTGCAAAATGGGTATATGCTTGCATTACACAAGTTGATCCCTGATGAGGAGTGTGCTCAAGTACGGAGTGAATTGAGACAATACATCAATGAACATGGAGTCTTTGGTACCTTGCATGCAACCAAATATCGAGAGAGGTTGGATCCTATTCGTTGGTGGAACATGTATGGCAGTGGTGCCACATATTTCCATAAATTGGCGATGAGGGTGCTTTCACAGGTTGTCAATAGTTCTTCTGCAGAGAGGTGTTGGAGCACCTACAGCTTCATCCACAACGTCAAGAGAAATAGTTTGAATACAGAACGGGCCGAAAGTTTGGTTTATGTGCACTACAACTTGAGGTTGTTGTCCCATTATTGTGAAGCGGCCAAGAATGATAGAACTTTTTTGACTTGGGACAGCAATCCAAAGGAGGCTAATGTGGAGAATGGAGCCATTGCATTAGAGCGCTTGGAGGATGAACTATTGGGTGATCATTAGGGTGATCCTCATCCGATTCATACATCAGAGATGCCACCTCCAACCACCAGCAGGTTTACAGATGCAGGAGTTTTGCCTTTAGCTTCACAATGCTCGACATTCCGTGGGGGGCCATTCATCTTCTGGGACAACAATCCAAAGGAGGCTAATGTGGAAAATGGAGCCATTGCATTAGAGCGCTTGGAGGATGAACTATTGGGTGATCATTAGGGTGATCCTCATCCAATTCATACATCAGAGATGCCACCTCCAACCACCAGCAGGTTTACAAATGCAGGAGTTTTGCCTTTAGCTTCACAATGCCCGACATTCCGTGGGGGGCCATTCATCAGAGATGCCACCTCCAACCACCAGCAGGTTTACAGATGCAGGAGTTTTGCCTTTAGCTTCACAATGCCCGACATTCCGTGGGGGGCCATTCATCTTCTTCTCGTGTTCCACGATCACTTCCACCAGCTTTTATTCCACCTAGAACACGAGAAAAAAAATTGGAAGTTTCTCGTGGCAAGAAGAAAACTTAGTAGATAGTATCATAATACTTTGTGTTTCATGTTTATTATGGCCTATTTTGTAAACATTATGGCCTACTTTGAAGTTTGAAGTTTGAACTTTAAATTGTTGATTGCATCTTGATTCTTATCATCTTATCATCTTACAACTCTTTGGTATTGAATATAATATTATGATGCTTTGTTTCATTTCATGGTTGATGTTATCTGTTAGAGTCTAGACTGTTAAAGTTTGTTGATGGAAAATATTATATATTGAAATTTGAAGATTGATGTTGTTGATGATTGATCATTTGATGACAATGCTACAAGTCATAGCTCCTAGATGATTGATGTTATATGTGACATGTGTATTAATGTTTATATCTATGTTTTCTATAGCTAATTTGGTATAATACATGTTTTTTTAATATATATGCATCAAAATATATAAAAATATATATTATATAAAAAATGCTCCCAAATCGGAATCTTTTGAAAATTTCACTTTTCACTCCTGCTCCCCGCTACCAACAACCTTGGGTCAATTATATTTCACCAATATCTATCAAGGCTCTACGAATGTTTAGATTAAAGCTAAGTACCCTTTAAAGTTTATGAAGTACTGCATGAACCAAAAATGTTGCCAATCTAGAAGCTGGCTTTGTGGTGCAAGCCCCCAAGTTGATGGGATAACATCCTCCCTCACTCCAATACTAACATCCCTTAAAGTAACTATGTGGTTTGGAGGACTTCTTCCTTCTGATTGTTGTCTTTGCAACTCCTTAATGTCAAGCTTAGTAAAAACCAAAGTTGCCAGTTTTTCGTGTTCAGGATTTTGCTTCATGTTAATTTGACTATGACTACTATCTCCATGAGGTAATTTAAACTTTGAAGCAGGGGGGCACAAGTTTAACACGGGAAAATAATATATGGTAAACAAAATCCATGCAAAGCAGCCAAGACACCTTGCAAATTGCAAAAGCTACTTTAACCGTTGCTTAAATCTGCCAACATTGTCCAAACAATCATGGATTTTAAACCACTGGAATAGTTGTTTAACTTGTTTTTCTATTCCATATATATCTATTATTCCTACCTTTCTTAAGCATGCATTCTGGCACTGGACCTTATATTTTTTTTCTACTAAATTATTTATTTCAGAAGGATGTTTACTTTTAAATGGTATTTTCAGTTTGAGCAAGCTAATTATAATGATTCACTAAATTTCTACATTATTTTATCTATCTTACACATTGTAAAGGCCACTGTTTTAGAGATTAAAAAGATTCACAACCATGCACGGAAAGAATGAGTAGTTTCTTTGAAGTTTGCTGTGAAATTCTACTGAAAAAAATACAGAGGGCTTCTTAGTTGTCTTTTAAAGGAAGGCCTAATTTTCCGTCATACCTCTATGCCAGTACTTGTTTCATTAAGATAATTTCCTTCACAAGTTTTTTCTGAATTCATCAGCAAATATTTTCTGTTAAAACTTAAATGAGGCTAAATTTTCATATTTTGCACTACTCTGCGGCAAAATCTTTAAGTTTATTTGGTCATTTCTCAATACATCAGCAAACAATTTAATTTCTTCTAAAGCTTAAATGCAGCCAAACTTTCACTAAATATACCAACTTTCACTAAGTGTACTACACTTCACTAAATATTTCAAGTTTATTTCGTTATTTATCAATGTATCATCATATATTTTATGTTGAGCGTAAATGCAGCTACAGCTTCACTAAATAAACTACTCTGGCCAGAAAATTTAAGACCTTAGTTTGTTTGGCCATTTATCAATTTGCATCGGCAAATATTTTCTGTTAAGCTTTAATTGCAGCTAAAGTTTCAATAAATGAATTATTCTTCGCCATATACTTCTGGTCATTTCTCAACACATCCACAAACATTTACTATGAAACTTAAATACAGCTAATATTTCACTAAAATGACTACTCATTTCCAAGTACTTGACTTTAATTAGCCATTTCTCAAAGCGCCGGCAAATCTCTCCTCTTGAGCTTAAATTCAGCTAAAATTTTACTAAATGAACTGGTCTTTGCCGAATGAATAAATTTGTTTGGCCATATATTTTCTATCAACTTAAATGCAGCTAACTTTCACTCAAATGAATTCCTCTTCTCAATTTCTTTAGTTGTTGGCCAGATTTCTTACCTTAACAGCGCAGCGACATTTTGGTTTTTCCTGTCATTGTCTGAAACAGGGCTAGGTTTACTTCCATTTTCGCCCTCCTCGTCCTCTTCTTCTTCTTCTTTATCTTCGTCTTCGTCTTCATCATCGTCATTTGTATTGTAATCACCGTCATCGTCGTCGTCATCCCCGCTAATTTCAGCTTCGTCTGCGAGGGTTTCGAACTCTTGGATGTCATAGATTTTGGCACATCCTTCTCCGGCATTGCAATCAATGCTGAGAGGGCACAAGTAAGCTCCGTCGCCATTGTTTGATTCTTCATGAAATTTAAGAGCGTGTTTTTTACAATTCGGGCAATGTACCGATCGCCCCATGGAGAAGGAAAGCGTGGCTCGCAAAATCGGCAAACAGCAAACTAAAACCTCTGAATTGAATTCTGGTAAACTTCAATGAAATTTAGCTGAAGCCTGCTGTTTGGACCATGTAGACTGCACAAGCCGCCGGCTTTCACTGTTTGGTTGAATTTATGGTGGCATTACAATTCCCTCCAAATGAGACCTTATGGTTTCAAATAATCGATATGAGAGGGTCCAAAAGTAAGTGGACTTAGTATGTTTGGCCCCCGCTTAGATAGAAGCGAAATGGCTCACCATGTGACCAGTGGCTCGAAATTTCGACCGCTTGCTTCTCTTTCAAGAGTTCTAATTCTTTTTCCTTGATACACGGTGCGTGGATAATAATGATCTTTACAAAATTTATAATGGTTTTCTTTATAGCAAAGACATACAAGGTGTGGGGGACAATATTGATCTCTACAAAAATTTATAATGGTTTTCTTTATAGCAAAAGCATTTTAAGCATTGCTACCAAGGCGCATAATAAAAAGACTGAGATATCAAAAGCAAAGAGTTAGGATAATTAGCGGTTAGAGGGCAACAATATAAAGGTTATATGAGTAGTTGAAAGTTAAAACAAAGGTTAAAATTAGAAATGACATAGCTAGGTGTGAATATGGTGAGGATTTTCAAAAGATTATTATAGTGTATGTAAGTGAACTAATACCAATAGATAGGAAACTACATAACGTGCAAGATTAAGGCCTCATGGCCCATTTGTGTGGAGGTCGGGATGAACATGAACACCCAAAAAACTAAGCTTATGATAGTTTCACAAAAAATTAAGAAAACAACAACAAATCAACAGGCAGAAAGACTAGCCATGATTCTGTTAACGTCTACATGTTTACTCAAAATCACCTAAGAAACAAAGTAAATCACATGCTTTCAATAGTGTAGATAAATTAATCATGAGCAAATAAACAATGTGATAATAACCTCAAAAAATATGAAAAGCCATATTTATATATTAAGGATACGTGATTCTTGAGGCAAAGAGTGTATCAAATGTTTATACAAAAATGGCAAAATATGGGTCAGTATAGAGGCCCGTCATCACCCCCTACGTAAAGGTTTTACACGTCCTAGTTCAACAAAAACAACTTTCCAAAAAATGATATTTTCTTGCTCATCCTTCTTGTCTTGGTTGTTCGCCCGCACGTAGAGTCTATCTGAAGTCATAAGCCATAATCTAGGTGGTTGCCCCCTCCCTATGGCAACCTGCATTTTTTTCTTCTTCTTTCCATATTTTCCTTTATTCTTCTTCAATTACTTCCCCTGTGGGGATAGGATGAAGAAGCAAAGGTTGCTTGAACTTTAGCCTAATCCTTTTGAGCTTCATCCTTTCCATTGTTTATGAGTATAGTTGTGCCCTAAAGAGGGTAGCTTTCAATTTCTTTAAGAAGTGGGGCTCCAATTTCTTTAAGTGAGTGGGTGATTCCCACATGATTTTCCTTTTCATTAAAAAAAAGGAACAAAACTATGGCCTACTAGATTGATTCCTAATAGAGATAGGTCTGGTTTTTCAATGCCTTACCTCTTTTTTGCTTGGTATAACTACTCCAGCCTAGAGAAATGGAGAAATATTTTGGCATGGAGTGTATAGAAGACCCCAAAAGGATAAAAGTTGTTTGTTTGAAGGTGAAGGGCCATGCCTCATTGTGGTGGGACAATGTACAGGCTGACAGAGTGAAGAAATGGAAAGAAAAGGTAAAGACTTGGGACAGGATGGTCGCCAAGCTGAAGGACAAGTTCCTTCTACCAACTACATAATATCCTTATTCAAGAAATTGTAAAACTTGAGACAAAAGGAGTCGACTGTGCAAGAATTCACTAAAGAATTGTATTGATTGTCTATCAGGTCGGGACAAATCGATGAGGAAGAAGAAGACCTCGCGAGGTATGTGAATGGCCTAAAATACACTATTCAGGATGAGTTGAGCCTATCATGGTTTAGGAAAATCGACGAAGCTTACCAATTGGCCCTAAAAGTGGAGGAAACGTTGTCTAAAAAGATTCTAATGAGCAGAGGGGAGCCGACTTCTTGAAGCCAGGATTTTGCTTCCACTAGAGGACAGACTAGGAGGTCGAGGAAGGAGGAAGGTCATGAAGAACAATGAGATGAAGGCACGACCAAAGATAGTGCACCATAATGATGAGGAGGAAGTGAGAATCCCAGGATTCGAGGCACATCAAAGAGGAGCTTTTGGAGGCAGGTGTGCTGACCAACCCAAAGTCATATGCTACAAATGTTGAGAACTGGGGCATAAAGCATACGAGTGCCCATAAAACTTGCATATCGCAAGTCGGTAAGGGATCAAAAGTTAAGGAGCTGACAACAAAGGGGGTTTGGCTGTGAGAGAGAGAGAAAAGTTGAGACTACGTTAGAGGGAGGGAGGAACTTGAGGACTCGACAAACATTGTTGCAACCTGGTTGACAAGGGGAGAAGGAACCGACGCAAAGGAAGTCTATCTTTCAGACGAAGGCAAAGATATGGGATTGGTGTTGTATGATGGTCGTCAATCAAGGCACCATAGATAATTTAATCTCTACATAAGTCATCGACAAGTTGGGGTTGAAGTGTTGACCACACCCAAAACGCCTATCGAGTGGCATGGTTACAGAAGGGACACCATGTCACCGTAACCAGGCAATGCTTGCTAAACTTCAAGATTTGTGATTTATACGACATCGTGCTATGTGACATGGTTCCCATGGATGCGTGACATCTATTGTTGGGATGACCATGGCAATACAACAGAAAACATGGTGTATGACGATCGCAGGAATATCGTCACATTCGAGAAGGATGGCAAGAAGTTTTGACTGATTCCCTTGGCCAAATATCAGAGTAGCCAAGGAAATAAAAACAATTATTGGGAAAAGAGAGTGATGATGTGTTCAGGTAAATAATTTTATAAGGAGGAAAAGAAGCAATAGTATTGCTTTGCATCCATTCCCAAAGGCCTAAGCGTCGATAGATCGATGGAGCGTATCCCAACGGATGTTGGAGAGGTCTTGTCAGAATTTAAGGGCATAATGGTTGAAGAGATGCTGGCAAGGTTGCCACCAACCAAAAGAATATCCCACAAATCGACTTGATTCCAGGGTCGAGTCTGCTAAACAAGCCACCACACTAAATGATGCTGACCAAGAATGTGGAATTGAACTAGCAAGTCTAAGAAATGTTTGACAAGGGGATGATAAGAGGGAATTTGAGTCCATGTGCAATGCCAGTTGTACTGGCACCGAAGAAAGGAGGAGAATGGAGCATGTGCATTGATTCAAGGGTCATCAATAGGATCACCCTCAAGTACATATTTCCATTACCTAAGATGGATGACTTGATCGACTGCTTGAGTGGAGTGACATACTTCACCGAGATCAACTTGAAGAGTGGATATCATCATATTAGGATTAGAAAGGGTGATGAGTTGAAGACAACCTTCAAGATGAATGAAGGACTGTATGGATGGTTGGTTATGCCATTTGGGTTTACCAATGCACCAAGCACATTCATGATACTGATGAATGAAGTGTTGAATCCATTTATACAGTCATTGTCAACCTCGTCGACATTCTAATTTTTACCAAGACAAAGGTCGAACACTTGGCTCATTTGAGACAAGTATTACAGAGGTTGAGTCAAGATAAGTTTCTAGTGAATATGCAGAAGTATTCCTTCATGCAAAAGGAGTTGGTATAATTGGGATTCATAATGTTAAGCTAGGGGTTGAAGATGGACCCAAAAAAAGTGAACGTGATTTTAGAGTGGCATAAGTGGAAGAGCGCCACTGAGGTGAGAAATTTTCATGGACTTGCTAGTTTCTATTGGAAGTTCATTAGAGATTTTAGTCAGATATGTGCACCATTGACGACATGCATGAAAAAGGGTGGTTTCAAGTGGATGGACGTCGCCTTATGAGATTTCGAGAAGTTGGAGCAGAAGGTGATGGAGAGCAGTTATATCTCTCCCAGACCTCGATGAATATGATAGTGGGCATATTGTTGCTGAGCCAGATGACATAGTAGCTACTGCATCCACGTGGTCAAGAAGTCCTACTGAGCAACTTACTATAGATGAACAACATTTATATTGCTCATGAATTTAATCCTTGGTCACAACTGTGTGGAAATTGAGGGTGAAGGTTCTTAAAGTTCCTTCCAACGAACAAGCCATGGAAGCTATGATTCAAAGGAAACCAATACAAGACCAACAGATTCACGAGGTTGAGGTCAGTTTAGATGTGTGTTGTGTCTATGACAAGCGCAACACATCTTTGAAATTGTTAGAATTAAAGTGCACACTCATTGAGGTTGTAAGACGAAAGGCATTTACAATTTGATGAAATTGAGAAAACTCACCTTGATATTTTCAAACTCCAAGTGCTTAAGAATGACCATCACTTTGATTTCCAAGCTTGTAGAGTATCTTTTAAAAATACCTCCATTATTATGACATTCAACATTGGATCCATATCTAGTGAAAAAGGTGGAAGTAATAGAATTGGATTCACTTTTGGAGAACACGAGCATGAAGGCATATATTTAGCCTTAAAAACAGTAATCATGGAGGAATCGAAGGGCTATTTTCAATACACCAATGATGATAAGATTATCATAGAGGTACCCAAAATAAATGTCTGTGATGAGAGATTGTCAGCATCTTAATATTGAGTGGCTCACAAGGACCCCAACAGTTGCACTAAAAGTTTATATCTGACCCAGTCAGAAAGGCTCGGCACTTACATTCACTGGCATGGTAGGACACACCATCTACCATCCAGATAAAAGGCTCTGGACTTACATCCGTCGGCATGATAGGACACACCATCTATCATCCGGGGAAAGGCTCTGCACTTATATCAAACCATGGGAGGACCCGCCTACCACCATGTCAGAAGGGCTCCGCACTTACATTTTACCATGGGAGGACCCGCCTACCACCATGTCAGAAGGGCTCTGCACTTACATCTAAGCATGGGAGGACCCACTTGCCACCATGTCAGAAGGACTCTACACTTACATATGAGCATGGGAGGACCCGCCTGCCACCATGTCAGAAAGGTTCATGGACTCATCACTTCCTCTTAAAAGGAACCTCAATCTGGAGAACACCAAGCTTCTCCTTGAAGTACTCGAACTTCATTCTGTCCATTTCTAGCATAGAATCACATCTGGGCTGATTACGTCCAAGGATAACCTGCGAGCTTTGTCAGGACCGATTACATCCAAGGACAACCTACAAGACCGTTTATGTCTAAGCTACCTACGAGCTTCGCCAGGATTTTATGCTCATACAACCTGTCTCGCGGGCTATGCTAGAACTCCTTGTTTCGAGAGATCTCGATCTGGATCACATACTGGAGATTCACTACTCCTATCTGCATCATACAAAAAATGCAAGTCAGATCAATCAAATCAAATAGTAGTTTTCAAAAGAAACATACTACCTCCCAAATAGCCGAGCAAGTGGCAACATATTTTGCCACGGCTGTTCTCAACGCCATGTAGGACTCCTTCCTGCTAAACCAATAGATCACACATGATCTCATACTGAAGCAACACCTTGAAGTGCTCTTCCTATCAATGGCACTTCCTGCCCAATTCGAATCCACATAACCCTCTAGGTTAATCTTCTCATTCGCTTCATACTTAAGCCCATAACCAACTGTACCCTTTAGGTACCTCACTACATGCTTTACAACCATCAGATGAACATGTCTCAATGTGTTCATAGCAAAGCGAATATATGGTCTCGTATTCATCAAGTACATCAAGAAACAAATCATCCGATGATACATCATGGCATCAACCATCTCTGATGAAGCATTACTCAATAGCTTCAGGTTAGATCGCATCGGTGTGGTCATGGCCTTGCAGTCCATCATCTTGAACCTCTTTAAGATCTCTATTGCATACTTCCCTTGTCCCAGGGAGATTCCATCCGCATTCTGCCACGCCTCCATGCCTAGAAAGTAGTGCATCATCCCCAAGTCCTTCATCTTGAGCATCACTGGTCTTTCACCTTCAACCTTGAAGTAAATGTTGGAATCTGCTTTACTCTCAGTAAAGCCTATAGCCATCAATAAGTTGTCCATCCTGTCGTACCATGTCGAACCTCGAGATCTTCTGCAGTCACTCCCTCTAAAGTGGAGCATCATTCTCCCTTTGCCTTTCATACTCTATGTATTTTGCACCGGAGTGACAAGTAGCTTCCTCTGCTACTAATATTCTATGTATCCATCTAGGGTCACTAGATACCAAGATCCTCTATCTTGAACCTTTTCAAAAGTTCTTCTCGCACCCATCTACGAGCTTGTCATCCTCCATAGGCTTTCATCTTCAACCTTATAGCAAAGGTTAAGATCTTCATATGTTCTTCAAGATCCTCATGTATGTGTTATCCCATGGGTGCCTTCTGAGCTCGTACAAGGCCTTCTTTCATTTGCACACATGAGTCTTCCTGTCATGTGCCTCAACTCCCACTGGCTGCAAATGTCTCTTCATAGTCTATGCCTTCTTTCTGTGAGAAGCCTCGTACTAGGAATCTTGTCTTGCATCCCACGATGTTGCCATCTACTGCATGTTGGATCGTGTGGATCAATATGGAAGACATTACGGAATTCCCTTCAGGTCTTGATACTGCATCATAGACATCATTCTTCTTGAACTGGTATTCTCCTTCCCTTTCTTCTTGGCTACTTCTTCATAGCTAGAAGGCTTTGCATCAATGATGTCGCTCAACAGTGTCACATAACTGGAGTGTCTATTAGGCCTCTTTCTTTCTTTGAAAGTATCATCATATTATTCTCCATCTTGGATTATTTCTTGAACTATCGTCACTTGTTCTTTGGAACTAGTCTCATCCTTCTTTTCTTGTAGGTGATTGTACACGATCTTTCCTACAAGTTAAATGCATTTGTATGGTTAGAAACATTTCATAAGGCATATTCACAATGGAAAAATCTGATGCATAAAGATATAATCATGCAACTATTTTAGCCAATACAACATTCATCCATATCTCACGAAAACTTTCTAGATGCCTTCCATCTCTACCATGACATTATTGAGATTGTGCACTAATCCAATATGTCGGCAAAGAGGTTTCATTCTAGATAAGTAGCAATGGAGAGTTGTATAGCACCATGAACTACTTACCCATCACATGCACATTAGTAGTATATTGTCATTAATGCAAACATTCTATCACACATAACACATCAACTGAATATAAACAAATGCATAACAAGATAATATCATGAAATGAAAATTGAATACTTATCTTTATTTGTTTCATGGGTAGACTCCTTCTTTTAGCTTCATCATCTTCTTCATTCATAACATCACCATTTCTTATCCAAATGCTAAGTTGGATAAGAGGTTCTTCAAGAATTGAGTCCTTCATATTCCTCATTGCTTGAGGGATCTTCTTTGAATCGTGAGTGCTTGATGTTCAGTTGCTCCCATCTTCTCTTCTCTTATTATGGGTCGACCTTCATCTTGTGTGCTCTTCCTAGAGTCTGCTGAAAGTAATCAATTCCTTCTGGCACACATTCCTTGAATGAATGAATCCCATGATCCTGAGAGGCCATTCAAGGTGGTTATCGCAACTTCTGCGTTCTCCACTTCTTCTTCTACTGCTTCAAGATGTTCTTTGATTTGAGAGACCCTTGTAAAGTATGATTGTATGGTTTCTGCATTCTGGATCTTCACATTCTTCAACTGGTTTCTCAAAGTCATCTTTTGATTTATGTTCTTCCCTTCAGATAGCTTGGTCAAGGAATCAAATATCTCTTTAGGTGTATTTATGGAATACACTTGTGGTATAAGGTGATCCTTGATTGAATCAACAATGATATTCTTGGCCTTGACCAAGTTCTTCTTGTGTAAGGATTTTAGCCTCATCTCCCTCTGGAACTGGAACCTCTCTACTTATGTAGGTGTCCAATTCATTTTCTTCAAGAACCAGTGAGATCCAATACTTCCATGCTTGGAAGTTGTCGTTTTCACCAAGCTTGTCATCAAGCTGGTGTGATTATACATTTTAAAATGAGAACCTCAATTGTAAATAGCAAAAGATTAGATCTTACCGATTTGAGGTGTCCGTCCTGGTTCCGGAGCTGGATGATCTAGGGTTTGTCAGAGAAACCCTAATTTTCAAAACTTGGAATCTTTTAGATCTAATTAGATATAAATATTCAACTCTTCAAGGTGAGCTATCCAATGCACTCATTTTCTGAAAACAGTGGAGTGAAGCTCCCGGAACAGAAAGCCCTAGTTTTCCAATTTCTTCTGCAGAAATTCATGATACTGTTTCTGTGGTATCTCCAAACTTAATGCTCCTCCGTGTCTAAAATTTTGTACTAAGGTGACCTTATCTATCCTCTTTCCAACCCCATAGTTTTTACCATAATTGGTTTCATCAATTGGGACTTATGAGAGTTTTCCCAAGGTGACTTATTTAAGGACTGTTCCACATAGCTAACTTGTATGGACTTCCACGTGTCCTTGTTTCATCATTAGGGTTTGAAAATTTTACCACAAAAATTAAAGTCCATGCCCTATCTGGAACATCTTGTGAAATTTCATTTGGACCTTCGTATCCCAAGATATAGAAATTCTCCCTAGGTGTCTTGTTTAGGGATGAATCTTGGAAGACGCTGGAACCCTGATTTGGAGGAATCATATCTCCCAGAATATAGCAAATATGAGGCTGAAATTTTTACATAGGGTAAATTAAGAGGTTATCTTCGGCCTGTGAAAATTTTGGCCCCTGATAGTTATTCAATCCTGAGATATAGCGAATAGACCAAAACTACCCGTTTTAGTATTTTAGGGTTTTTCAGGCCCGGGGTCAAACTATGGTTTGACTTTCCCGAAGTTTCACCCAACCAAAAATCTCAACCTAGGTCTCTAAACTTTGAATTTTATGAGGAGAGTAATCCTATGCTGGGCTCACTCAAAAATTCCTCTTCTGTAAAAAGCCATAATTTCCCGCAGCAAAAACTGAAAATGCTCGAAATCAAGTTCTACTTCGACAGAAAGATGTGCCCTTCAATAGAGAGTTAGCCTAGCCTCCTTTTGCTGATGGATTGTGGAGAGAGACCCAAAAATTAAGAATCCCTAGCTTCTGTAGTTGCACAATGTCTTCTTCTTAGGTTAGCTTTGATACCATGTTAGATTTTTATCATTTAAGCAATATGATCTTAGGATCTTATCTGAGAGAATAACATGCACATCAATCAATCACAAGAGACAAGAGACACAAAGAATTTTTCTCGGGGAAACCATAAAGGATAAAACCCCGCAACTTCCTCAGAGATAGAATTAGCACCAATGGCAGCAGTAAAACCCAAAGATAGAAAAGATGATCTCCAACAGTTGTTCTCTCTCTTACTTGAGAGAGATTCTCCTCTCTCACTCATGCGCCCCAGTTGAATGAGCGTGTGTGTCAAATAGAGAGTCTCACTCTCTATTTATACTAGTTTCCGACGTTTACAATTTCTTACCAGGGCCAACATCTCTAGGAGAGTCTAATAACCTTAGTGCCCCACAACTGTGGGGACTTTGCCGATCAACAAGGAGGGTTAACCTCAACTCAATTGTGGGGACTATTGCCCCGACTTACAACGGAGGTTTAACCCCACTGACTTTACATGACTTTATTATATTAATGACTCTCCCGATAGGAACATCAGGGTATAATGAAATACAAATGATTCTCCAGATAGGAACATCGAGGCACAATATAAGTGAATACATTCCGAAGTTACAAATACTTCAACAGTAAATTCATTGTTTATGATAGAGAAATGTGGCGGTAATGAAACTCCATGGTTGCTAATAAACAGAATCTAGAAGATAAGATGGAAATAAAATAATTACAAGTTGTATGGTTAGAGAAGCTTACAAACGTCACCGCCCAAGCATAAGGAATTCCAAAACAAAAGAGTTAAAGGAAGCAATGGTTGTAACGAGGATCGCATATCTCAACTCATCGCTTCAACACAAACCCAAAGTAAAGACGATGTATGCGAAATTAACTTTGATGACAAAGCTTCATTAAAGGGGGTGGAAATGTTACGTACATAAATAATAAATAAATGTAATGTAATAATTAATTAAAAATCAAAGGACATGTTCTTTATATTTGAAAATGTGTAAGGGTATTATATAAGGTCCATGTATTGTAATGTATAATCATCATTCAACATTTGATTATTCAATTATATATTTATTTACAGAAATTGTGTAGTTTGACTATTTCATTATAAAAAGTTTTTCTCGAGATCACATCAGTGAACTAGTTCCTTTTTTTGTGTCTAGTAAGTGGAAATAACGGCCTTTCAATCCCCACTTTTAATAATATCGAACATGATGCCTCTAAATTTTGTTGCAATAAGATGAAGATTTTCTAGTTCCTAATGAAATATAGTCATGTTTTGAGTTAACCATAATTTTCCAACAAACGTATTTGGGAATTGTCATCCAAGCACTCTTGAAGATAGGTTTTTTATTGAGTTTTTAGTTTGTATTTTTATGCCCGATTTTGAAAAATGTTTTGCTAGGTTGTTAGTTCAATCCTCAATCTTTGAGTTCTTGAAAGGCTAGGTACTAGCCATGTTTTGAGAATTTGTAGTCAAGGAATAGATGCTATTTTGTTTCAAAGTTGTCTTTCCAAAGAACACATCATAACGTACCGCTTATTCCTCTTTTACTTAGTTTTTTAGATATAAGAAGTTGTTGTGGGCTATAACTCAACAGAAAACATTGACTTTTCGAATATCATATGGTTGTTATATATGCGTCCAATGAGGTGATTTGGCAGGTAGAGTTTGGTCCATTAGCATTGAAAGATAGCCTTATTTTACTATGTATCCGACTTTACCCAGCCATGATTATGCTTCTCTTGTGGATTGGAAGGAACACAACCTTTGAGACTACTCAACAATTGGTTTTCAAATGTGCCAAATGAGGAGGGGGGTGTATATTCCATCCAATCCATCGGAAATTGTTTTTTGACTAACAAGAAATATAGTATAAATTGTAGTCCTCATGAGCTTTCATCCAAACTCTAAGAGGGTGTGATTTTCTTAATTATCAATTGGAGGATTCCCATTGATATTTCCTTTCCAAATATAAATAAGTTTGGCATTACACTACTTCCATTTGGGATTATATTTGATTATAGGCACCATAGTTGAAATTAATTTCCATATGTATGAACTTTTGTTTACAATTGGTATGTCTTCTAAACATCTCTACTTGTTCCTGATTTTATATTTCTTGGGGATATATTTTTTCCACCAATATAGATTTCCATTGATGATTCTCTAAATTATTTTATCTCTCATTGTTGTATTCATGAGTTGGGGATCCAACCCACCATAATCTAGAGGAGCTTGTACCATGTTCCAATTGATTAGATGAAGTTTTGTTTCATTGGTTCTTCCTCCTTGCAAAAGGAACCTCTAAATATCACATGTTATTTTCTTCGTTAACCCCATCGAAGCTAGCATCACAAAGCATTGATACAAAGGAATGGAATAGAGCATTGATTTAATAATCACAATTATACATGTTGGGTTAAGCCAATGGGCTCCCCAATATTATAAATTTTCTTTTATCTTTCTTATGATTTTTTTCCATAACATATTTAAAGGATTTCCAAGGGATAAAGGCATCACACAATATTTGAGTGACATCCAACATTCAACTCCTATAAAGTTTAATGTTTTAGCTACAAACTGAAGGAATTGTGGGTTAATATTTCAAGCACAAAGTTAACTTTTCTCATTGCTAACCTTTCCCCCAATTGTGTTTAGATAATGATCCAAGACTGATTGTAATCTCTCGACAACCACCATAGAGTACACTCCTTTAACTAATAGTGTATCATTTGCAAATTGTGAGTGGTTGAGACTTCCAACCCCGACCCTAACTATACTTGTTGCTTAAAGGTTCCCTTATGAATTCTTTCTTTTTCCAATTCCCAGATTATTGAGTATGCCGCTATAATATACAAAGAAGGGTATAAAGGGAAACCTTATTGAATCCCTCGATTAATGTTAAAGAAACCTATAAGTCTCCATTGATAAGAGGGGTTATCCATGGCCCTTTAATACATGCACAAATTCAGTTCTTAAAGGTGGGAGAGAAACCAAATTTCAATGTGATAGACACCCAAAAAGAATGCTTGACCTTTTCAAAGGCATTAGCCATGTCTAATTTGATTATGATACCCTTCTCCTTATTAGGTCTATTTTGAATATCATACCCTTCTCTTTATTAGGATGACTATAATGCATAACCTCTTGAACCATGACGATATTGTAAAAAATCTGTCTTTTGTGGATGAAACCACCTTGGTTGGGAGAAATTATTATTTTTATCACTTTATTAACTTGCTTAGCTATGATTTTTGTTAAAATTTTGTAAGGATAAAATTACAAAGAAATTGGATAGAATCTTGCAAAAGAATTAGACATCACACATTTTGGAATAAGAGTTGAGAAATACAAGTTCATGCTACCTCCTGGATTTGGCTTCTTTTGAGCATATTGTAGCATGCATGTTAGATTCACTTTAATTATACTATAGCATGCATATCAAATCTACTATAATATAAGCATGCATGATAAATTTGAATACGAAATCTATCTGGTCCCAAAGCATTGTTCGAGGCAAGGATCCATATTGTTGTGATGCTTTCCTTTTCTTCAAATTTTTATTGAGCATTTTATTGTTTTATCCTATTACGAGGATAGGAATATTTTCTTGCATTGCTTTGAAATATTCCTCCTCCTCCTTCTCGTCCATTTACAATATTTTAAAATAGTCTTTTGCAATTGCTTTTATGGCTTGAAAGTTTTAGGTAGTGGACCCATCCTCAAGGTTTATTTCCTTGTTTCACTTTGTCCTTGCCTTAGCCCTCTCGTGAAAAATTGTTGTATTTTTATCTCCATCTTGTAACCAAGTGCTACAAAGGATTGATTCTCCTCCAAGGCAAGAAACAAACCTACCCCCAGCATCTTGGGATGTAGACTGAGGAAATAATTGCTGCCAAATACCCCAGATAATATACAAAAGGTATAATAAAAGGGAGTTTAGGGTCATCCACATAACATACTTAAAAAAAGGATCAGATTCTGAAGGGTGTTTACCTTCCATGGGAGAGGGTGGGACTCCCTCTCCTACTGGGACTGAAAGAGATGCTGCTGGTTGACCTATTTTGAAACAAGTGGAAAAGGACCCGTAGGTCCAACAAAAGGAGGTCTCCTTCCTCTTCTCAAATTACTTCCTAGATCCTGACGTACAAGGCCCGTTCCTCTAAAAACTAGACTACAAGCAACTACCGAGTCATCGTTCTTCTTAGGTGATGATTTGCACTTTAATCAATAAAAATAAATTTATTTGGTGCTTGCCAAACCTTCTTAGATCTTTGTAAAAAAAGCCAAAGAAAAAACTACCCAAAAAAATGGAAAAAACCATAAGGAACAAAAAGGGAAAAGGAAGCGAACAAGGAGATAATTCCAAGTATCATGACAATCAAAAAGAAATCTTTGGGGGATTCGATATAGAGGAAGAACTAATAAATACCTAGGAACCCCGAGCTCTCCATAAAGTGGAGGACACAAACCATCATTATCTAAATAATGATCTTGGATCAAAGCAAGAATTTCAGTTTCAACAAACCATCCAACTAGATTATTTTCCCATAATAATAAAAAAATATCACATTTTTTTCAAATTTTTACATGTAAAACTACGTTAGATATATTGGTGTTGAGAACAGAATATGACATTACAAAGGAGGAGACATTAGGGTTTTGCGCGGCTGGATATCTCTGTTAATTACATGGTGGCAACAAGAAACCAGTGTGGTGTTTATTGAATTATTCTAATTCAGTCATCCTCATTTTGAATTCATAGAAGTCTACAAGCCCATCGGAGTCCAAATTAAACTTGGAAATCGTTTCTTCGCAGTCAGGCAAGTCCAGTGTGCGAAGGAGCTGTAGCAGTTCCTCGGAAGAAATATATCCATCTCTGTTCATATCAAATCGTTCGAACGCTTCCATCAGATCATCCTCCTCCTCGTCAGTACTTAATCTGATATCCTGGTACAGTGATTCGTACAATGAAACAAATTTCTTGAATTTGAAACTGCCATCCTCGCTGGTAGACAGCGGGCCAACGATTGCTTCTACATCTTTATCCGACATCTCTATTCCGAGTTTGATTAAGAATCCATGGATCTCCTCGAATGTGAGCTTCTCGTCCCTACTTGCATCGACTGTATCATAAATTCTTCGGCAAGCCACAGTTTTACTGGGTGAGTCGTCTGATTTACTGCCAGTATCGGAATTATCATTTGCATGTGATTCACAGCACAGGTCAGCTGAAGGACTGCTGCCTTCGCTGTATTTACAGCGTTTTCTAGAGTATTGAGACATGAATATGATCAGCAGGTTTGCAGAGATCGAGTAGTGATTAAGAGGGATATATTTAAACAAAATGGAATGAATTCAAAAGACATGACTGGAAAGAAGTTAAAAAGACGTGACTTAGAAAAAAGGTGTTCGACATGGTTTCGCCAAGGATTTGATTTTGGGATTAAAAGTTACAAGATTGTTATGGGCTGTTTAATATTTAAAAAATATATATATATATATTTTAGGATTTATATTATATCTCATGTTTATTTTTTCTTAATTTTTGTTGCAATGTTTTTTTTTTTGTTTTTTAACATTTTTTAACTTGTCAAAATTATAGTGACTTTGAGTCTTCTCTTCAAGCTTTTTGAGTATAAGATTTTAATAATCATCATCCAAATATATAATTCAATTATAAAATATAGATTTTATATAGTTTTTTTAGTTTCAATGTGACATATTAAATTATATGATATTAAATTTTAAGATTGACTTAAAATGTTATTAACAAAAATATTAAAAAAACATTTGTATGAATTGAAAAAATATATAAATATTATTTTCTATTAATATATTATATTGAATTTAAAATTAATATGTGGTTCAACCTAAGTGGGGAGGGTAATAATCATTCTTTCTAAGTAAGCTCTCTCCAATGAACTTTTTATCAATCCTTGCTACATATCTAATTTGAATTCACACATTTTAGTTTTATCAATCCTTGGTCCACTAGGAAGATGGATTATACTATTTGGTCCTTAACTTAATTCTCTAAAAATCAAATTTCATAAATACCATATGATGCTTATAAGTCAAATTCCATAAATACTATATAATTTGAAGTTGATTATATGTTTTGGAATTTTTGGAATCCCATAATTTTTTTGTTATTAAAATTTAAATTTGGAAGAGTTTAAATTGTGTTTTTGAATGCATAAATGGATTCAACACCCTCAAATACCCCTATGACACTCAAATTATGCAATTTCCATAGCTAATATATGTTTCCATATTTCCTTACCTTAATGTACATCTCACTATAGGTTTCTATGTTTCTTTAGCTTCATTGTATTTGATCTTGGACATCTTTCATGGCCAATTTTCTTATCGTCCACTAGATAACAAATCCAATGCAAAAAGCATTGATATTTTTTCACATATGAAATAAAATCCCTAGTAGAGGTTTTGTGTGTGAAATTTTCACATCGAGATTTGTTAGTGGTGTTGCTTGGTTACACTTATGCCTTTGTAGCGACACATCTTTTATGTTTGCTATAGTTCTTAGGTTTCTTACTCAATATACATATAGAATCTAATAAATATGTCAGTGTAGGTGATGTTGTGCACAAGTCATCGATATCTATGTATGACATTTGGGTATGAGGGTCTCAATATGGAGGAAGAGTTGATTGACAATGAGGATGTAGGGGATATACATGTCCTAAGTATATCTTTAGGATACATAAGGAACTACTAGAAATTTGAAGAGGCTTTATGATCTATATTGAAGAGTTATCCCATGGTTAAGAGGGCATAGACTTTAATGGTTTGAATATAGTTTTGGATACATAAGAGGGTAAAAATGCAAAAAAAGCATGGTTGTCAGGCGATATAAGTCGAAGGTACATGTGGTGGAGTAGGTGTGGCAATCTAGATAAATGATGTAGAGGTATATCAATTTGTCTTAAATTGTGGAGTCGACACAAACACAAGATCAAAAGTGCTTGCATTATGGATGCTCCTTTATTGTGTGAGGGAAATGAGGATAAAAGAACTTATAGTCCTTGGAGACTCCAAGGTGGTTATAGACTGGATTAATGGGGAGTGCAACCTACAGGTAATTTCTCTCAATGGGTGGTTAAGTATGATTAGAAAAGTTGCCATCATTTGAAAGAATCAGCTTTGAGCACATCTATCGTGAATTCGACTCAGAATTTGATGCACTTGGAAGGGATGAAGGTTCTATTTATTATAACATAAAAAAATCACATGTGTTGCTAACACACGGAAGGAAAAAATTATTTTGATAGAGATGGGGACTTGGAGGCCTTAGTTTTCTTCCTTTGGATATCTATCTCATACAGATGATGCACATATTAGAGTATCTCATTTTTATAGGCTTGGCTCTATTTCAGATACTGGTTTTGCTGACATGTTTTTTGTATACAAGAATGATTCATAACGTATGGTATTTTTGTGTCTCAGGTTGATATGTGATGGTGAATCTGGTTCAATATCTTATTGATCAATATACTAGGGGTATTGTCGATGATATTATGTTAGGTAGTAGATCTATGTTAAATAGTGATTAGATTATGGGGGCATGGTAGATAGTTATTATTTAATTGGACATTATATGCCATATTGTGTTGTCTATTTGCTTGATGAACCGATCTTTGTCTATGGACATGTATTGACCATATGTGTGTTCTATTTGGACCACATGATGATGCTTGGGGACCATATGGCATTTCCTGATTATGGATGATGTATTACAAGATAGACATATGCTTCTAATATAAGTATAGTTTTTTTTTGTTGAAAAAAAGTCGAAGGTACATAAGATGTAACCACTAGATGGGATATAACAAGGCATAACATTTATATGTGGTTGAATCCAAAGTTAATCCATCCATTAAATAAATTTTGAGGGTTCATGTTGGGCCTAGGGAAAGGAAAGCAAAATCCGCTTAGAATTCTGCTTAAGTATGCAAAGAGCTAAGGAAAAAGAAGAGAAAGGAGCTGCAATAAAGGCAACGGCAAAAGGAAGGAAGAGAAGAAGAAGGAAAATGAGTCAAATGAGGCACGACAAAATAAGATAAAGAAGGAGTTAAAGAAAGAATCAGTTCAAGAGGAAAATGCGAAATCCGTAACAGAAGAAGATGTGCAACAAAAGGAAGGAACGCGACAAGGAAAGGCGCGATGGAATAACAATGCCAGAAGGCGTGCAGTGGTATGATGACTGGAAAATGACAGTAAGGCATAACGACCAGAAAGTGATAATTTGGAAAGATCATGGGGACAAGGTTGGCCAGAGTCGATGGAATTCACACGTACGAAAGCATATTTGTAATTTGAGCTAGTAGTACCTACTGGCATGTGTTGCTGAAATAGGAAAGACAACCTGTTGGCTAAGTATAGGAAGTTGACTGAGAAAGTGACATGTAAAGAGTCTGTAAATAGTCTATAAAAGGAGGAACCCAAGCTGTATGCGGGTTAGACTCACCTCTGTTATTGTTGTCTGTTAGTTTGGTAAGTGCATAGATTTGAGTATCTCTAACTGAGTGCGTAGAAGTGTAGGAGCAGTTGAGTTGATCCAGGTAATGTACGGATTACTAGTAGAGTCAAGTAGGGAGGGAGTAGAGGAGAAGATAAGAGAGCATGAGAGGAAGAAAGAGTCTGTGTAGATAAATAAGAAGATCTAGAACAGAGTCTGCAGCTTAGTGTGCTAACATAAGGTGCATACATTTCTCATTCTAGATGAAGAGCGCCTTTGTGGTTTTTCCCGAATGGGTTTCCAAATTAACGACTGTGTTGAATGTATGAATGATGAATGTGTTTAAGATGCATGTATATATGCTGTTGTGAGTGAATGTCTATGTATTTTCTTAGAAAGAGTATATTGATATATGTTGCACTATTATTGTGAATGTACTTATGCTGCATTGGGATGTTGATATAATACTTGGACAAGGAGGAATCGTGTCGCAACTTGGATGTGTAGAATAAGTGTCAAACCCCCACTCATTATCCTTAGTCGAGCGCCTTTGCATGTTTCCAAGGGACATGAAATCCCCCACCCAACTGCGGAAACCTGGTTCTACCAGTTACCCACAAGGAAGATATCTCGAGTGAGAATGCATCTGTGCCACAAGTGATGCCGACTAAGCCTTTCTCTTTCGAGTATCTTGGGCTTTGTTGTGCTAAGCAGAAGGGACTGAACCTGGGTTGAAGGGAAGCAAAAAGCCAACAAATGGTTCCATTGCTAGGACTGAATCATTTTGGTGAGGGACATGTTGTGGCAGCCGATGAAGCTTGAAATCCAAGATTGGGTGGATTTAAAAGCGTTAGAATTTGCACAAGAAGAAAGTAAAGGGTCTCAGTTGAACCCAACAGAGTGGTTGGCCCGATATCTCTACACAAATATTCATGAGATTTTCTTTTCCAAGTTTCCTGTTGTGTTGCATGAGTGGTTGTCGAAGTTGGAAACCCAACAAAGAAACTTCCAGGGAGGAGAACCGACATAGTGGAATCCTCAGTTGATTCAACGTCTGAAAAGTATGAGAAACCCTGTGTCGAGGGCTATATATTTTTGGGAATATAGTATTTTAGAGGGATACGTTACTGAGTTTGTTGTTGACACAATAACCTCGTATAGTGAGGCAGTGAGAAAAAATTTCCAATGACCCCGCGGAAGATATTTGTTGTATTTAAAGATGTGGATAAAAATGCTTGTATGTGAAAAAGGAATCCTACGAATGTGATAGTTGGAAGCTGTGCACAGAAAGGTGGGTATGTCGTAGCAGAACTATGTGAAAAATGGCGCCAACTGAGTTGAGATGTTCCCTGGAGATAATGGAACTGAACTAGAGGCTGGTTGATTAAGAAGTGGACGAAGATTTCGATTGGGAAAGCAAAGAAATACTATGACAGGAAGAGGGAGTTGCAACACAACCAGAGAAGAAGATTATGAGCTTATGTCATACTTGGACAAAGGGTCTTCCAACGAAGGAGAAGAAGAATAAGAAGAATCAACTGAAGCTCCAGATCCATAATGCGGGTACGACACACCTACTACACCGCGCACATCGCCAGATGTAATATATAGAGACTTATTTGCAAGTGGATTTGTAAATACAAGTAGTACTAACATTGTGAATAGCGAACAAGGGAGTCCGGCTAGTAAAATAATTTGTTCGAACGTACCAGCAGCTAATACAATGGCTAGGATCGTCATTAAGTTGCCAATATTGAATGGAAATGGGTTGGAAGACCCAGAGAAACATTGGTTTCTTTGTGAAGCCATATGGAATGTGCAGCAAGTCCAAGATGAGAACATAAAAAAAACACATATGATCACGACTCTGTGAGGTCGTGCACTAGACTTGTACATGAAATTTTCTATAGTGCCAACAGGAGTTGCATAGAAAATGCTCAACTAGATTCGGGTTGGAATGATATATGAGTTTAGAAAGCCAAAGTCTGAGTTGCAGTGCATTACAAAGATTTAAGAAATCAAGCATCTCCCTACAGATTCTGTTTGGGACTTTGACTAGAGATTCAAGACATTAATGGCCAAAATGAGCTTCCAGATGTTGGATGTACAACACAAGGAATGGTTCATTGTCTCCTTGTTGCCGCACATCCGGATCCCATTGACGCAACAGAAGATTATGTCACAGAAAGAAGCTCTGAAAATAGCAATGAAACTAGATTCCTCGCCGATTGGAGAAACCAAAGCATGAATGATGCAGATTCAGTAGCAATTGTCCAATCTTACTTTGCAACTCCAGGACATCAAGAAAGGAAAGGAAGTGCAAGAAGAATTGTGGTGTACAAGATGTAGAACATACAGACACCATAAATATAATTTCCCAATGCTCATGAAGTATGTCGCAACTGGAGCACCAAACCCGATAAACCTCCAAGGGATGCCTTGGTGCCGAGTATGTCAGACTAGAGGTCATAAGTCGTAAGAATGCTTGTATTTAAATAATATTGTAAGTACACCAACAAGTTTGTACTGTAAATTTTGTAAATCGATAGGACACAATGAGAAATATTTCAGAGCACTTCAACTGCTATAAGAAAAGACGATGGATACCTACTTGATGAAGAATGATGAGGAGATGCAAGTTTTATGAGCACAACCTTAGTATCATCCTGCATAATATCCACGAGCACAATTTCAACAACCACAATATCCTCAACCACAATATCAAGAAAATCAGTATCTTCCACAATAATACCCTCAGCCACGGGGGGGTGGAAATTTTTGAGGCCGAGGACAAAACCAAGGAGGGGGATTTGGTCGAGGAAGAGGCCAAGTCATATGTTATAATTGTGGACAACCAGGACACTTTACCCAGGATTGACAAAGTCCTGCAAAGGAATGTACGTATTGTAAAGCATTCGACCACACTATTGAATAGTGTCCGCAATTGATTCCAAAATGGCAGGCTTGAATTGTGGGAAATCCCAATCCTGCACAGAATTCGAATCAAAACCCCAACCAAAACATTTAGATGATTTCTGTTGAGCCGAGAGTACCAAATATTTTTGTTGTTACAAGAGGAGGTGTTGCGACGGGAGCAGACCAAAATACACAGCAAGGACAATCGCAGGTGTGATCTGCGGCACAATAGAAAGCCCCATTAGACATCCAAAAGGAGAAGGAACTCTTCTTGGATGTGCAACCAAAATTTGTTGATACTAATCAAGCGTTGACATCTGGAAAAGTAAAGCTGATGCCCAAAATATTTGAACAATTACTCAGGAAGCAGCCACTGAAAAAAGGTTAGTAAGATTAAAGACTTTTTCAAAAGTTGTTTAGCACTAATCCGTGATAGGGATGTTGTCGCGAAATCTACAACACTAATAGAAGAAGCTCCAGAAGACCTGCGACCTGAAAAGAAAGTTAACCATGTTGGGAAAATATTAAAAAATACCCATGAGTTGTGAATGACTACGCAGATAGGAGATTATGATATGGACTATATCATTTTAGATATGGGCTCTAATGTCAATATCTTGACAAGATAGACATGAGAAAGCATGAATAAGCTGTGACTGGATTGGTCTTCCATTTAGTTAAGGCTAGCGAATCAATCGAAGGTTCTACCCATTGATTGACTAACTTAGGTACATGTCGAAGTAGAAGGCCTGAGGACATACACAGACTTTGAAGTGATAGATAATGTCAACGATACAAACCCTTATCCTGCACTTTTGGGGATTGATTGGGCTATAGATATCCAGCCATAATTAATTTTAAGAAAAGAATCTTGTCATTTGAAGATTCTAAAAAGAATCTTGTCATTTGAAGATTTTAAGAAAAGAATCTTGTGGTCGCGCCAATTGATCCCCTCGAAGGGTAGAGATACGTCGAGCTAGTGAATAGCGAAGGCCAAGGTAATTACCTGGACCAGATAAATAATGTCATGTCTTCAAGAGAAGACTATATAAATACAACAACCGATGGAAAGTTGAGTTGGCTAAGTGTTATCTCTTGCACATCTGATTCAGGCGATGCATTAGAAAATTGGTAGAACGGACTGCATGAAGTTTCCATGTGAAGATGCGCAAGAATTACAAGATCTGTGCGATGGGTAGGAGCCAAGGTAAGCGAGCTACCTACAAACGAAGGTTTAACTAACCTTGTGTCTTTTCTAGTGAAATTTGAAGCAAAAGTTACAAAATCGCGGCGATTGTCCACCTTGGACTTTCTGCTGAAAGCTACGGCTGCTAGATGGTGGGGTACACATAAACAATCCATATCCAAATGGCCAGAGTGTAGAATATTGTTGGAGATTATATTTTTAGAAGAGATCAGTTATATTGGTCGCAAGTATACAGGATTGACAAATCTTATTGAACATATTGAGCATTGTCACACGACATGGCAAGAGTATCTACGAAAAGAATGGGTTCATCTATTCATACATACATTGGAGATTGTACCAAGGAATTGATACACATTAGTGGAGCTGCGACGATGAAATCTCTAGTGGGAGGAGTTAGCTACAAACTTCACGCATACATTTGAGTTTGCGAGTGATCACCCAACAATTGATGTTGCACTGCAGATAATGAAGGAGAAGATATTTGAAGAAATACCTGTCGCAACCACAAATTTCCATCATTGTAGCACGGCAGTCCACAATTGGATGGAATGTTAAAATGTCACGAGAGAACTAGATGATGATGATCCGCTCGATATAAACATACTTGAGTCAGAAGGTACATGTGCAGTGGAAGGATTTGACATTTCCAGCGACCGATTCCTAAGTCTACTTAAAATTAAGAAAGTAAATATTGGCTCACCTAAAGATCCAAAGTTCGCAAATCTTGGAGATTATTGGGATGATGAGACCGTGGGGAAGATCATTAACTTGTTGCATGGATTCCAGGATATGTTCCCTACTAAATTTTCAGAAATGAAAGAAATACCCGACGACCTCGGCGAAATGAAGATACCTTTGAGGCCCGATGCAAAACTGGTCAAGCAACGACCATACAAATTAAATCCATGATACAAAGAAAAGGTTAAGTCTGAATTGGATCGAATGCTAGAGACATGTGTTATACAACCTGTCGAAGAGTCATAATGGATTAGCCCAATTGTAGTACAAGACAAGAAGACCTCAGGTGAAGTAAGAATTTCTGTCGACTTGAGAAAGTTGAATGATGCTTGTTTACATGATCTGTTTTAGACTCCATTTACATATGAGGTACTGGAGAATGTCGGAGCTACTCTTTCAATGCTGGATTTTTTGGCTACCATCGTATCATAATTTCAAAGGAGGACTGACACAAGACTGCCTTTGCGACAGAGTGGGGATGTTTCCAGTATACGGTAATTCCCTTTGGACTTAAGAATGCGAGTGCGATTTTTTCCAGAATCGTAGTCGTTGCCTTTAAAGAGTTTATACACAAATTTATTGAAGTCTACTTCGATGATTGGATAGTATTTGACCTTGTAAAAGACCATATAGAGAGAATGAGAATGACGCTGGAACATTGTTGCTTGTATAAAATTTCCCTGAATTTGAAGAAATGTATCTTTTGCACACCTTTTGGAGCTCTGTTGGGCCATGTGGTTTGTCACGATGGAATTTTGGTTGATCCAACCAAAATTGCAATCATCCTCGATCTACCACCACCTACTATAGTTAAATAGTTAAGCGCAACACTTAAACACATTGGATACTACATGAAATTTATCAAAGGATATGCAGAGGTGACTGCTTCGATGGAAAAACTGTTGAAAAAAGATACTAAGTTTCAATGGACAACAGATTGTTAAGAAATCTTGGACAAGCTGAAGAACAAGATGGCTACTGCACCAATACTTATGTTTCTAGGATGGGAAAAATAGTTCCATGTTCATGTCGATGCATCGTCTATTGTGCTCAGTGTGGTACTGACACATCATAGTGAAGGATCGATTGATAACCCTATTACCTTTGCTAGCAGGAATTTGTCAACTGCAAAAAAGGATTATACCACGACAGAAAGAGAAGGACTAGCGATGGTATGTGTGCTGGAGAGATTAAGGAATTATTTATTGGGTGGACATTTTAAGATGTAAACTGATCATTTTGCACTAAAATAATTGGTTAATAAGCCATTGTTGGGGGGGAATAATTGTCGATGGCTTCTCCTCTTCCAAGAATTTGATTTTGAAATAATTGTTAAACTCGATCGATTGATTTTGGGACCATACCATCTTTCAATGATAGAGAGTGGTCAAGAACCGAACAACTTGGATGATAATCTACCTGATGCATAACTGTTCATGATAACCATGTTTGATGATTGATATAACTATATCATACATTTTCTATGTACAGGTTATGCTCTAGTTGAACTCAACGTTGCACAAAAAAAATAGTTGGTTGTGCAAGCTGCAGATTTCTAATTATTCGCTGGACACTTGTATAAAATGGTCCGGGCGATGAGATACTTCAGCGCTATGTCTTGGAGCACAAGTTCCCATAGATATTGAATGAGGCACATGCTGGTGTCGCAGGAGGCCACTACACAAGAAAAGCTACGGTGCACAAGATTTTGCAAGCAGGATTATGGTGGCCCACCATGCATGTGGGTGCTCAGGATTATTATCGCAAATGTGTTGTCTTTCAAAGAACTTGAAAACCTTCCCGAGGAGATGAAATTCCATTTGGTACTGCAAATAATATTACAGTCAATTGATAAATGGGCTGTTGATTTTTTAGGACCTATCAGTTCGACAGGAAAGTGCACGGGAGCATAATATATTTTTACTATGAACGATTACCTAACATGATGGGAAGAAGCAGCTCTAGTAAAGGATTATACTGCTGCGAAGTTTTTATTTAAAAATGTTGTGACAAGATTTGGGTTCCCAAATATTTTAATCAACGATCAAGGTACGCATTTTGTTAATCAATTGATTGAAGAACTGACAAAGGAATTTCAGATATAGAATAGAAGGCCAACACCATATCATCCTCAAGCAAATGGAGCTGTCGAAGCATTCAATAAAATTATGGAAAACAAATTGACAAAGGTTTGCAATGCATGGATAGATGACTGGGACCAGAAGATTTCTGCACTATTATGGGCATATCGCATGACGTGTAAGAAGTTGACAGGTTAGACTCCATTTCAATTAGTGTATGGGAAATAATTTTTCATGCCTATGGAGTACATTGTATCGAGCTTAAGATTTGTTGTGATCATTGAAATGATAGATGTTGATGCTGTGGAAGACAGGTTACTTCAACTAGTACAGTTGGAGGAAGAAAGTTTTGTTGCAGGATTTCACCAAAACGTAGAAAAGAAAAGACAAAAGGTATGGCATGATAGACACATTAAGAATAAGCCGTTTCAAGTTGGAGGTCTTATTCTTATGTATGATAGAAAATTATTCAAGTATCCAGAGAAGTTAAAAACTCATTGGTTAGGACCATTCATTGTCAAAGAAATCATTGATGGAGGAACAGTGAAGCTAGAAAAATTAGATGGGACAGAGGTTAGAGGACTGCTCAATGGGAGTCGACTGAAACCATATTATGATAGCTACGACTTGGTCGCATAAAAAAATATGAAAGAAAGAGAGAAGAAAAACTAAGAAGGAAAGACAGAATGAGGCAAACTTTATGATCACAGACTGCTAGTTTTCCACAGTAAGAGGTGAAGTTTCACAGACTTGGGGTCTGGAGAAGACCAAAAAGATAGCCTAGAGACGCTTAGTGAGTCGCAAAAGAAAGGGACTCTGCCAAACGAAATAAACCAGGCCACAGGCGAAACAAAATTTGGCCCAAGAATGAAGAGACTCGTTGACATGACAACTGTCTATCATTAATTTGAAAATCTTGAGAGAATTTGGTGGCATGCTTTGTGGTCATGTCTGGATTTATGACAATAAGTACCTCTGAAGGTACCAGCTAATTGATGCTGTGTTGAGAAGTTTCTTTAAATGATTTGAATGACCTACCCATGTGATTGAAAGGAAATATTTCCTTTTATTGAATGCCCCCGCGTGTGAAGAACAACTATTGGAAACTGTTTCCAAATATCAAACTTAGGACCCAAACTCAGTTTCATTCTGCTTGCATGAGAGAAGATCAATTGTCATCAACAACTTCAGGAGTCATAGCAACTTCCTGGTAATTTCGATCTCGAGTACTAGTACAACTCTTGCAACTGAATTTGGACCTGCATCACCCATGCCCATCATGGAATATACTACAAGATATGTTCCACCAACGCAGCAGCATGTTCCAACTGTTGGGAAAGTTCTAGTTTGGCCATCCATAAAACCTAGAGTAGATGCACAAGGACCCTTAGCATCTTCAAAGGGAAATTGTACAATGAAGAGGAAGAGAAAGGAAAAAGCAACGACACCACAAACACCACCACCAGTCCCTAACGAGGAAGAAGTCTCAGAAACCAGAGCCTTGCCGCCGCCATATATCCCACCAAGACATGTAGACGCACCAAAGGTAAAAATACCATCCAAGATTCGGGCCCCGCTGGTAGCACCCAAACCGTCGAAAGGAATTAAGGTACTGTAGAACATTATGCCAAATTTGCAGAAGCTATCCTTTGATGACCATGATACGAACAAACTGAGAGACTTGGATATAAATAAGTACATGAAACCGATGAACGAAACACCCAATTCACTGAACTGTTTTGTTCCAATGGAATGGGCGAAAGGGCCGGACCAGTCTGGACTATTGTCATTTCCATTCATGCCACACTTCGGTCAAAGCAAATAAGTGAACACCTTTGTGTGACAGTTGATAGTAGTATTTCATGGAGGATACATGTGGCTAGATAACACATATTCAGTCGATGTCAAACTCATTTCACTAATTATAGGCCTTCCACGAGAAGGAATAAACCCAACGTCATATTTGAAGAAGCACAAGGACAAAGTGATGATTGCGAGGGTCAAGGATAAGTATGAATTGGCTAAAGCCAACAGAGGGTTCCAATTTCGTCAATTAATCACACTATGGTTTGTTTTGCTGTGAAGATATTGTCCTGCAAAATGTTGTGAAAGTTACGGCCAACCCAATGTTCCGCAGGTGCGATTGAGCTAGCCGAACTCTATGCAGAGGGAGTTCAAATTAATTTGTCAGAATTCTTGCTGAACGAATTGTTACTTGGCGCGACTACATTGCAGGAAGAGGGTAAGGCTTTCCACTATGCCTGGTTATTGATTTTGATTTCATTTGTTGTTTGGTCTGACCCACCGCACCACCAATCGGTAGATCTATCTATTCCTTATAGAGGAGAAAAATACCATAATCTTTGGTTCACAGTAGACAAGAACAGGGAAAAAACAGTAATATTGAATTTTTCATGCATGGAGAAGCCCTCAGGCATCAAGTGCAGAAGTAGGTAAGACTACATGATGACACTGTTGCCCAATTTCTCTAGATCATCAGGTTTCAAATTGACCCACATTATGTTATCATACACCTACGACAGGACCCCGATCGCCAATGGTTGGCAACACGGGTTATAATGACAGAAGAAGAAGTGGAAGCCATTACCAATGAATGGCCAAAACAATAGCGTTTACCTATGCCAGAAGCCCAAATAGTGGATGAGGATTTGCATCATGAAAAACCACCATCACAGGACAAGCAAGGAAAAGAAGGGAACCCGCAAGAAGATGCGTAAAAACCCGAGTCAGACCATAGTGATTCCATCTTGACTCCCATGGATCCACCGGTGGGAGAACAGAGAAATTAGGAAGAAGCAGAACACAGGGAGTCTAAGCATAAGAAAAGGAAGGCTGATAAACAATCCAGTACCTTCAGTATGGATGGGGAAGAATTGGCATCATTAAGAGAAGCACTAGAAGAAGTTGCGCAAGCAAGTTTTCAAGATATCAATAGGAGACAGACCGAGTTAACAACTAGTATTACAGAGAAGTTGAACGTACTCTGTAAAGTTGTCAAATAAGTTAGAGTTGAAGTGGATTATACACCTCAGGTAGCTAAGTCGCAGGATGAACCTGACCCTTCCGAAGTAACGGAGCCTGAGATGCCAAGACTGGTTCCACCAATCAGGGTACAAGTCGAAGGATAAGTACTAGATTTGGGAACCCCATAATTTAATGATGTGGCCAACAGCAGAGGCCAGGTAACTATAGTTTTTTCGCAGATGCGACTGAATGAGGTATATGCATTACAGAAAGTTGTAGTCGTGGAAATCAAAGTAATAGAAATTGCCTTGGTTTAGTAGGAGAAGAAATCCAAGAAGGTTGTTGATAAAATAAAGGTAAATATGAAAAAGATGGAGCATCAAGCAAAAAATGGGATGCAAACAAGCTTAGGCCTGACAATGTTGTAAATCTTGCTTACACATTTTTTAATGATGCAGGAATTACATCAGAAATGGTTATGGAGGCCAAGGTCATTCTACTTGGCGAGATAGCACACGACCTTGGGAAAAAGATTGCAGAACTTGAAGTGCTAGTGCAACCAAGCACACCCCCAGAGGTGTTGGAGGAAAGAAGGCACGCAACAACTGAGGCTGCGGAGAAGATAGAAGAATCAAAAGTAGTATGTGCCAATGCTGTCGACCGAGTCTCTCAGGCTTGGGAAGCATTGATGGATGATGCAGAATCTGAAAAACTTACAAAGGAGATGACTATAGTTGAAGCAAGTATTACCCAGATAAGGAATGAGATGAAGTAGTTACCCTTAGCGTAGAAAATGGGTAAGGCAACAGAGAACATAAAATTAGCCAAAAATAGCCAAAATAAAGCTATATAAATGCTCGTTATCAAAATTGCTTGAGCGCCGAATGTTAGATATCTTTGGCCAATTCCACCGAATTTGGTAATTATGGATTTGACCAAAACAAGGCCATATGAATGCTAGTTATAAAAACACGCTACGTAGATCAAGAATCACTATCACTACCCCATCATTAATATTGAAAAGTTATGGTATCTGATTCCTGAGGATGTTAAGGCTAAGGACACCACTAACAGTTCCTCGCTCACAGCCGTTACCCAATTTGGGTATTTTAAGGTCTTGGGAAAGGGGACCTACCCTCAAAACCTATTATAATCAAGGCCATCCAATATGGCATAGAAGAAGATCAAGGATCCTGAAGGGGCAGTCATGTTGACAACCTAATTGGTGTTTTTACCATTTTGGAGTTTTAGTATCTTTAGGCGTTTTAAGTTTTGTAGCCTTTATTTTCAAAATTTTTACATTAGTCAATATTTTGAGGATTAATGGACATAGTTCTTTGGAAACTTACCGTTAATGTACCATAAGAACTTTCCTGTTGTTGAAAAATTTGGAGTAGCACCAATTCCAAAGCTATGTTAAATTTCACCTAGGTTTCCCATGGTGTAATCATTTCTCAAAATACCAACACGACTTACAAGTTGTTAATTAGAGGGTGTATCTTGCATCTCCACTGTTTGTTTAGCAATGGCCTTACAACAAAAACAATATTCCCCCCTCCTAGGAACAAAATCTCTAGGCTATTCCAATGATTAATATTAAGATAGAAAACGTACAAGTTTATAAAAGTTTAACAACATTCGTATATGAAAAAATCCATAAATATTTTGTTAAAATAAACTTGCAATTTGTTTTGAATATATGTAATACACATAAGTATTATCAAGTGATTTTAAATCTAATTTTAGTGTAGCCACAACAGGTTCGGTCAAGAAATCAAATATTTTGGTTTAATTTTGGAGAAATCATTTCAATATCGCTTCAAAAATAGTCTCTAGAAGTCAGATTTACCAGAAATATACTAGAAGATATTCGAAATTCAACTACTATATTCTAAGTCTTTGAGATGGCCATCGTTACGTACAAGCCTTTTATATCCACTAGACGTAGGTCCCAACCGTTCTCTACTTGAATAATCTCACCAAGCTCTTGCCCACATCTAGGAAGAGTTACAAGACCATCATCACATGTTATCTTCTTCACATATTGTTTTGAGTATTATGTTAATGGTAGTGTGTTGTGGTCCCACAATTGTTTTAAAGGCTAATTGTAAACCAAAAACATAAACAAACTCTAATCGTGATGATCGATGCTACTTACTGTTTCAGTGCTATACATGTGTTAGAAATAATCAACATGAAGGAGCTGTGGATGATACCTGCTCACGTTTGATGGAACACAATTGTTTTGTCAAAATGGCACCTTTCCATGTTTAAATCAAATATGTTTTAATTTAACTCTAACTAGAATCATGATGATCAAGACTACTTGTTGTTTTAGTCTTATACAAGTGTTAGAAATAATCAACGTTAACGAGCAGTAGATGACGCCTACCCATGTTTGATAGAACACACCTACCCATGTTTAAATCAAGTATGTTTTGAAATAGGTTAAAGTTGTGTTATCATTCTTTATCTCTGCAATGATTTGGAGCGAGGGACAAACTAGTAATGCCAATGATATATTATTATTGATAAAAAATATGGGAGCGATAATTAAAGTATATCAATTTTAAACCCTTTAGTGCATTTAAAATTTCGATTTAATTACCTTATATAATTAATTATAAAAGGAAGAACAAATAGGAATTAAAAAAAAAGAATGGATACTACAACATGCAAAAAAATATAGAAACAAGCAAAATCTGCCAAATTACCCAAATCCAGAGAGGAGGAAAGGCATGCAAGTTGAATCTATGTTAAACAACTCTCCATCCTCTGAAAATCAAATATTTCCTCCTAGTTAACCTCCTTCTCATGCCTCTTACTTCCACATTGAATCATTGTATGACATCTACTTGGTCTTGTATAGCAAATCAACTTGGTGATTACCCCCCTTACAGATAGTTAAATTGGTGTTTGTGTATTGATTTGGTTCTGTATATTCTTGAATTAGCTACGTAGTGATTTTCTTGTTTTGGTTAAGTGCGTAAATTTGTTATTGTACTTTGATTATGCTTAAGTTATATGTAAATAAGTTACATGTTATGCTTAAGTTATATGCTTAGATATTATATAATAATTTACATTTATATACCATCTACAACACTATTATAAACTGCCATTATTCTAGACAACTTTTATAGCATGCATATTTTTTATATGTTTTATATTTATTGTTGTGAAGAAGCTAATAAATTTTCATCATGACCCATGGATGATGTGCTCATTCCCCACACATCCTTTATTGAGCAGCATAGGAGAATAATTGAGCAGAACAATATGAAGAAGTTGAAGCTCGTGCATTCAAACATGCTCTCCTCTTAGGTTTCAAAAACATTTTCAAAACAATGGAAACCACAAGAAGACTTGTAGTAGCCAATATTTCATGCCCTATTCTTTTTAAGAGATCCATAGAGACGCGTCCACTTATCAAACTCAAAGAACTTGTGAAATCGAATTCCTTGTGGAGTATTGTTGACACTTCCAACTTCATGAAAGCAAAAGGTGAAGGCCATGCTATGCAAAAGGAAAATCATGGATGGGAGGAAGTTGACGGTGGAAAATGGCAGTTGATCAAATTCAAATTAGATTATGGTTTTGGGAAGTGACATTGGACAATGGTTTTGTCTTTAATATTTAATTAGTGGCATTGGACAACGGTTTTGTCTTTGATATTTAATTAGTGGCATTGGGATATTTGTATGATTCATCATGACATTTTTCTTTCTACAATTACTGTGAGATAGCGGCAATACCTGGGACATTGCCACCTTGTGGCTCTTCTTATACATATCACAACATTTGGACAACACAACTGTAGAGCTCTTTGTTCTAATTTGTATGGTCATTCAAACTAAAAAACTACTACACTGTGGTTCTATTACACTGTGGTTGTTGGTAAAATAACAAATTATTATGAATACGATGGGAGAGTTTCTTATTGCTGCTTTGAACCTTGCCTATGGTCACTCAAACTAAAAGAGTTATTGTACACAAAATTTATTGCTATGTGGTTATTGGTAAAATAACAAATTATAATGAATATGGTGGGAAGGGTTCTTATCGTTGTTTTGACCCTTGCCTATGGTCATTCAAACTAATTTTTTTTATTTCACTATGTTTAGTGGTAAAATAAAAAATCACAATGAGTATGGTGGAGGGGCTTTTATGGCTACCTTGCCCCTTACCTATGCATAATCAATGAGATGCCATATTTCACACTATCATGTTCAATTTCATCTAGTCACCTTTGAGGTGGAGGGTGTATTTGCATGTGTTTGTGTTGGATATGAAATATGTTTAACATAATAGTGGGTGTTTAAAATTCGCAACACATATTACTTTGGTTTATGTTATCACCATTGTTTGGGTTATTGTTTTCCACAATTTTAAATCCATTTCAAAGTTTCATTTTGGTTGTTTAATTTGGTAAAGATGACTCCTTAAAAATGGAAAACAACACTTTGTGATAGAAGTGAATTTACCAAATTTGGGTTGATGATTTTTTGAACTAAAATTATAATGATACATTATTTTCTAAATGCATTGAGAGGTGTCGATGTATGAAAAATTCAATATGTTATTCATAGTTTTTAAACATGAACATAAGTAAGTCAACTGAGTTGATAAAGATTAAGTCAAACTATCATTTAAGTTTAAATATATTCTTCTCTTTCTCTTTAGTTTTTGGTGTTCCCATGAAGATGGGTAATATCTTTTGGCAAGCAGAGGGCACTAGTATGAAAAAAAATGAGCTCGATTGAGCTTTTGTTAAGCCCTTGAGATATTTAAGAAATCTCGATCGAAGGTTAAGAAAAACCTTGATTGAGCTCTACATATCGACCGATCAAATTGTTTTCATTAGTAAAATTAATTAAAATTTTGCGAGAAGTCTATAGAAAGTAAAAGGTAGCTCGATCAAATTTTTAATTTAACTGCAACTAAACCCTCGATCGATCTATTTAAAAATGCACTCAAAACCTCTATCGAGGGATTGAAAAATAGGCTTTCAGCCCTATTTTTTGCAAATTTAATTTTACTGACCTCTTTGCTAGACCTAAACCCTGCCGTGGGATGCACCTTAGGTGACAGACTTCATATTGATGGATTCATCAACAAATCGTTTATCCATTGGCATATAATTTACAGGTTTTTGAGTTCATATGATAAAAAAAAATTAATTTACTTTTAAAACATGCACTTACGAGATATCCCAATTTTGACTGCTGGAATGTATTAAATCACAATATGTAAAACAATGTAATTTGCTAGTGAATATTCCTAGTGTAGAGCTCAAGGCCAAGGCCCAAATATTGAATGACTATGCATGTATAATGTAAATACTTCTATATGGGCCATGGATTAGGTTTGCCATGATGACTCAAAAGCTATGTAAATATTATGATGGAAAATAATAAAATAGTCTAGGATAGTTATGTAAGGAGCACTATAAGGGCTATGATTTTAATAGAGGGGAAGCAAAAAGGGGGCCTATGGGAGATAAATCCTCTTTTTGCAAGTGTCAACCTTAGAACTCATCCATTTTACGCCACGTGTCATAAATGAACCATTTACCTCCTTTTGAATTATTAAATCCAAGCATTGAATGCATGTGAGGTTGGTGTGAAAGTCTTCTCATGAAGTTATGGAAGCGTGGGATGGATATACTCTTATGATAGTTGAGAGTCCTTTTGTCTATGGTCAGAAGTAATGTCAACTATCTTTTTACCAATTCTCTCATCTTCATTGGAGTCTATCGTTCATTTTCCAGAAAGAATTCATATACCATGGGATCTTGTGCATTGGAAATAACCAACATATGAAATTAACAATAAATTAGCCTCGTGAGGAGGAAATTATAGAAATTAGAGTGAAGAGGATGATTGCAGGTGAGCATAGAGGCTAGGCAATATATGAAACCTCTACATACTATTTATTTGCTCCTCTAGGATGTTTGAGAAGTGATGAATTAGTTTTACAAGAAGTTCTTTATGAAAGGATACAACAGGCTGGTCTCTTTCTGCAGACATTGAATATCACTATAAGGGTTGGGTACTTTGAGGGATTGTTGAGAAGAGAAAGAGTAGGCCTGCCCTATCTTGTGTGGGGTAGTGAAAGAGAGTTCCATGGATAAGATGGTTGAGTGAGATGCTTTTAGTGCTATGCGATGAGCATACTAGCTAAGCATGAAATAAAATGGGTTTGGGCTAAGAGAGAGAAGCTTGTAGGTGTTTTCTTTTCCTTGCTGGCCTCATAGCCTAACTTGGGGGTGGTATCTGCAGTTGGTACCTATGGTTGGGTGGAAAATTACTCTTACTCATCCATTTTCTTAGATCTTCCTCATTTAAAAGATAAAAATTCATTGTTGTCTATGAATATGCAATTTATATATTCTTCCTATTATGGGTATGATGGTTTATGCATGTTTTGTGTGTGAATACAATTGTTGATTTTGTTTTGTTTTATACTCATGCACTTGCACATGCATTACTTAGTTTATGCTGCCTATGGGAGATTGAAATTAGTTTGAATTCAAATAATGGCCTCCATGGGGTGGATATGAGAAAATCCATAACTACTCCCTCCCATAGTCAAAATGATGGATGTGTACACTACAAAAACTTGATTCTCAAGAAACCATTGGGAAACAATGTTTAGTGGCTGAAGGTTATTTAACTTGCCCAATCTCTATGCTCACTAACAATCTATCTATCTACCAATCAAGGTCTACAAATTCTCATCACAACATTGATTTTGATCATTCTTGAAATTTGGATAGTCGGATCAATAACATTTGGAGAACACAACATGATAACTCTTGTGTTGCAAAATTAATGTGAGAATGGTGAGAATGAGGGATGAATGGTATGATTTCCCACAAAGTAGGAGAATTGAGTACTCTTACACTACCCCACAATGATTGTACTCAATGAATGCTTCTGATAACTATGTGAGGTAGTCATCCTCACTAACATGTATTCATGATTAGCTTTTTAAGTCAAAAGAGGTGGATGACATCATTTAAGGAACACAATGGAAAATAGATGAGTTCTTAGGCTAACACTTGGCAATAGAGGAATACTTTCCTATAGGGCCCATGTCATCTTCCCCTCTTGTTGTGTCGAAAGACGCTCTACAACCCAGTATGGGGGAGATCTTGTAACGTTATGTAACGTTATTATTTTGTTACTAGCATTTTTTTTTTTTTATAATTATCTGTCAAAATAAATGTCAACCTGAAAAAAACCTCATATGGGGGAGATGTTGTAATGTTCCTACCTAACAAAACAATAGAAAATAATAATTTCATTATCCGCAAAAAAAATGTGGGTGAAAAAAAAATACAATATGGGGGAGATGTTGTAATGTTCCTACCTAACAAAATAATAAAAAATAAAAAAATGAATTATATCCCCAAAAAAATGTGGCCTTGCACATGGTTTTAAAACCTTGTGCAAGGCCTCCTAAACAACCCATGGTTTTATTGTACATGGGTTAGGAGGGCCTTGCAAATGGTTTTAAAACCATGTGCAAGGCCTCCTAAATAACCCATGGTTTTATTGTACATGATTTAGGAGGGCTTTGCAAATGGTTTTTAGATCCTAACAAAATAAAAAATAATAGTAAATATTACATGTAAGCCATAAATAATATTAAATATTAATAATAAAAATATTATATGTCGACCTTAAATAAAAATATGTGTCGTTTGGTTTGAATCAAATCAATGGCTATATATAGGACACCAAAGCTGAGAGCTCCTTGAGTATAATAATTAAGAATAGTTTAGCACCTCGAGAGATTTGATCCCTCTCGATGCTTGATAGAACCTAGGATTTGNCATTGGAAAAACTAGAACTCTTACCAATATATGTACTACACTATGATATATATATATCATGGTAAGCTTATCACATAGTCCATACTACTACATTTACAACATCTACACTCTACACTAAGTTAATCATTGGAAAAACACTCTTTCCAATTAAAATTCTTATTCAAATTTAATAATTTTTTTACTATAAGTTATAGTTCCACCTTATTAATGAGAACTTTGACCCAAAAAAACTTTGTTCTTATATGTTTTAACTTATTTTAAGATGACTACTTTACATACCTAACCATTCACAACTTAGATCTTAACCCAAAACTTACATCATTTACAGTTAAAGTTATTTATTTAAGCTTACATAACTTTAATCCCATTATTATAACCAAAACATTAGCCATTTATAAATAAATTAATCCTTATATATATACACATACATATTAAGGTTAAGCTTTATACTTATTAAAAATAATAAAATACCTTCACTAAAAATGTGAATCTTTTATAACAAGTAAAAAAAATAGTAAAACTATTTTTTTTCAAAGATTGAAAAATTTAACATAAAATTTGATATTGAATTTTGTTACATAAAAATTACACCATTCAAAACCTTAATAAAAGTGATACCATCACTTAAAAAACCCTTTTTAAGTAGAACATGACCATTCCTACCATTTTAATAGTACAATTGTCTCATCTCCACTTCAAATTGTAAAATATAAACAACTTTTAATTGTAAAATATAAACAAGAATTGAAAATATAAACAACTTTTGAGAGTAAACTACTGAACTGACCATTTGCATCGATGCCGATTGTCCTGGTCGGGCAAATAGGTCAATCTCAACTTTTGTAGGATATAAACACTTATGTATCCAGGTTAAGATTAAAAAATACATAATGACTATATTATTATGATTCACATAAGTCTTCCCCATAATGATTCACCGATCTTCCATAGAGATGGAATTGGTCCCATAGACCCTGCAATGCAAATTGTACCTCTTCCCCGTGGGGGGTAATAGTTGCAAGAAGGGGTTTAAGAAAAAATTAATTGTTATACTCCATCATAATTTCGAACTCAGAGAAATCTAGAAGTCCGTTGGAGTCCAAATCAAATCTGCAAATCATTTGTTGGCAGTTACCCAAATCTCTGCCCTCGGCGAATCCCAGACTGAGGAGAATATGTTGCAGTTCTTCGGAGGAGATGTACCCATCTCTGTTCTTATCGAACACTCTGAACGCTTCCATTAAATCATCACGCGATTCGTTCCTCTGCTCATCATCGACGCTGAATCCAATATCGTTGCAGAGCGATTCGTATAATGAAATAAACTGATCGAATCTGAGACTTCCATCCTCGCTGCTGGAGAGAGGACAAACGATGGACTTTACATCTTCATTCGACATTTGCAATCAGAGCTTACTCAAGAATAAACTGATTTCCTCAATCGTGAGCTTCCCGTCGCCATTTTCATCCACAGTATCGTAGATTCTACGGAGGGTCACAGATTGAGATGGGTCACTATGATCATTTGCAGCAAATAAGTCACAGCGCGGGTCGCCTGAGGGACTGCTGCTTCGTTCAGAGAGTAAATTTCTGGAGCCATGAGACATATTGACTGGCAGACTTGCAGGAACGGAATGCGTCGATCGAGTGAAGAGAGGCGGCGAATGAATAAATAGAAATTCAGAGGCCGGCTATTCAATTGCGCGTGAAGCTAGGTAACGGCGGTGGGCGGTTGTTTGCTGAAAATGCCAGCGACTTTAGGAATGGGATTGCTCAAATATTCGTCGCAACAACAATTTGGTCAGATTTCATATAGCATTTTCAACAACAATGTTGCCAAATTTCAAATGAAGCAAAGTGAGTTGTTTCGCAAGCAGGTTGCCAAATTTCAAATGAAGCAACGTAAGTTGTTTCGCCGTTGCTTTGCAAGCAGGAAAACGCAGGGTTAATGATCATTTGACATTGCTCATAACAATGAAGCTTATTGGTTCCCATTACCTTTTGTTTTTTTAACAATTGTAATCCCCTTTTTCTCACAGCTACTCACCTGAAGGATGGATACCACTCTCATGACCGTGAAGGCTGTTGGTCCCCGTTACTTTTTTTTAATAATTACTTTTTTTTAATAACTGTAATCCGGTCTAAGCAACTGCTTATTGCGTCTGTCACCTTCTACATATCAGAAGGGGAGACGTGTAACTCTTTCTGTGTTCATCATAGTGCTAACACCTAAGTTGTGAATTTTCAAAACCTTCAAAAACACTGCTAGATCTTACAGAGCGTTTTCTGTTATCTGATTTCATTTATGAGCTTAAAATAGTATTTTATAAAACATAATGAAATATTATAAAATGTCCGCCCAAATTAGATTTAAAATATTTAGTATGACATAAAATCTTCTGAAGTAAGCTTTGGTGTGTCCTATATAGCCATTGATTTGATTCAAACCAAAAGACACATCTTTTTATTTAAGGTTGACATATAACATTTTTATTATTAATAACTTGTCCGCCCAAATTAGATTTAAAATATTTAGTATGACATAAAATCGTCTTAAGAAACCAAAAGACACATCTTTTTATTTAAGGTTGACATATAATATTTTTATTAGTAATATTTAATATTATTTATGGCCAACATATAATATTTTTTATTTTGTTAGAAATAAACATTACAACATCTCCCCCATACATGGTTTTAAAACCATGTGCAAGACCCTCCGAAATGCATGGGTTGTCTAAGAGGCCTTTTGAAACCATTTGTAAGGCCATCATGAGCCATGTACAATAAAACTATGCATTGTTTAGGAGGCCTTGAACATGGTTTTAAAACCATTTGCAAGACCCTCATAAACCATGTACAATAAAACCATGGGTTGTTTAGGAGGCATTGCACATGGTTTTAAAACCATGCACAAAGCCACCATTTTTTTTACTGAAGATTCAATTTTTTATTATTTTGTTAGGTAGGACATCTCCCCCATATTGTGTTGTTTTTATTACCCACATTTCTTTTGGCCGATAATTATTTTTTATTGTTTTGATAAGTAGGAACATTACAACATCTCCCCCATATTAGGTTGTTTTTGCGGCCAACATTTATTTTGGCTGATAATTAAAAATTTTAGTTTTTATTATTTTGTTAGTAACAAAAGTTACAACATCTCTCCCATACTCCATAATATTATTTTTGGTCGACATAATATTGACAAAATTTACAAGACAAACATTACAAGATCTCCCTCGTAGTGTGCTATAGAGCGCCATCCGTGCTCATCCTAGAGCTAACATGTGTGCTTTATAAAACATAATAAAATATTATAAAAAGTAAATTGTCAACCCAAATTAGATTTAAAATATTTAGAATGGCATAAAACTACACATATTAGATAAACTAAAACTTTAAACATTGCATAATAGGCTTCCTCAACATTTCCATTTAAAAGGGGAGAGATTTGATCTCTCTCTACGCTTGGTAGATCCTTTTTATGATGGATCTATGCTAGTGTAGGAGGAACATTTCATCTAATTGTAGGCATCAAACTCTGATACCACCCATATGCTCGGCTATGGGGTTACCAAGGTAAAATACATCTTCAAGTTGTTATCTCGCAACCCAATTCCCATTTGCTCTAAATGCTTAGCCACATTTTGACATCCAAAGCTTCTACATGAATCTCACTCATTCATCACAACCATGGTACTCCTTCCAAATTATCCACACAACACAAGGAATGAATTTCCCTTCATTGATCTAGAGTTTCCTCAAGAAATCAAACCCTTACAGTTCTTACCACTGTGCAATAAGAGTCCAAGCTACTGTGTGCCTTTTAAACATTCTAAGTAGAAATCAACCACGGATTCTTAAGCATCTCATGAGCGACAAATCTCAAGGTAAGGTTCCTAACATGCCGAGGCTCTGCTCATATCCAACCTACCTAATTCCATCATCAATCTGGTCATGGGATATGGTAAGGAATACGATGGACTCCTCTTAGTTATTTCTTTGTTTGTAGTTCCCATCCTATTTACGACTTCATAGCTTGCCTCTCGCATGGTTGATCCTTTGCTTGGTTCCACTCCACTTGACACCCCTCCACCCATAATCCTCTCGAATAATAGACTTCCCTAGAGATGAAAGGAAGGTCAACAAGACAACCAACATTTCATTTGATCCTAGTAGGAGGGACTCTTATAAGGATAGAAAAGGATATTCAACCCACGCTTACATACCTTAGCGATGGGACTTTCTCACCAACTTGATGAAGACATTCAATGGTTGAATAAAATAAGGCAATTGGCTCTTTCAATGCACAATGAAGAATTATATGACTTCTAGGGATGACACAAGGCGTCATAGTGTTAGTCTCCTATAGGAATGCCCTTTCCTCTTTCCCTCTAGTGGAATCATAACCCCTCTTAGTTACTTCCCTACACATCTATCTTGGACGTTTTTTATTTTTTTTAGCATAATATTTACATATCTTGAGTCATCATGAAAAGCCAACCACATGGCCCAATAGATATATCTACATTATACATGCCTAGCCATTCACTAGTGGGCCTCATCCTTGAGAACCACACTTGGAATTTGTACTTAGTGTAATTACATCATTTGATTAGATTCATTCCACGGGTCAAAACTACGACATTAGAGTTGCAAAGGAAAACAAGGGTTGCATGATCAAAACTAGTCTTCTACAACTCATAATATTTGGCCTCTCAAAGAGATATGTGAACCATTAGAAAGTTTTAGACATAATGACTGGGCCTCAAGACCTTCAACCAAGGTCATAGGAGAAAACAAAGGGTTTTAGGACCTAAATGAAGCTTTTGAGACTCATGAGCCATGAATAAGTCCTTGAACCACTACAAAGACCGTTAAGAATACATATTCAGCCGTTGATTGGGATACACGTGCCATTAGGAGGTTTTGTGCACCATGGAGGGGTCTTTTGGTCTTGACCATGGTAAGAAGAGGAAATAAATTACTTCAAGTCGTATATAAATATTTTAGGATTTGGTCCATGAACATGGCCTTAAAGAATTTGTTAGAGAGTAACTCCTGAATGCTTTATTCATGATCCAAATCCTTATTTTATACAATAGGTTTGTTTCTTAGGCTTCAACTTCCTGGAGATCCATTGGTCCAAGGAGACTCTCCATGTTCTTAAATTGAAAACATTTACAATATTTAAAAATTGATAGTGGAACCATAATTTTGTACGATTAGGTTTCCAACATTCCCCCCCTTAATTTGAATGGGTGTTTGTAAGTCCAAGCATAGTTCTAAACTTTTCAAACTTTTCTCTTCCAAGTGCTTTGGTGAAGATGTCTGCAATTCGCTCATTCATGGTACAATGCCGTAAATGGATTGTCTTGGCCTTTACATGACGTCGAATCATATGGCACTTCATGTTGATGTGCTTGGTTCAATCATGGAATCTAGGATTCTTGGCCAACTTTATTGCATAAGTGTTATCGATCAGTAAGGGAGTGGGGTTCTCTTATTTATCCTGCAATCTTCAAGTATCTTCCCGAGCCACACAATCTCCTTTGTTTCTTCAACATTAGCCACATTATTTGCCTTTGTTGTCGAATATGTTGGAACTGACTGTTTGTGTGATCTCCAAGAGACAAATACATATCCAAGGTTCAAGGTGTATCTAGAAGTAGACACTCGTGTCTCTTTGTTTCCATCAAAATATGAATCAAAGTACCCAATAAGTTACAAGTCATCCACCTTAGAGTACATGAGTCCCAAGTCTTGAGTCCCCTTCAAGTATCTTAGAACTCTTTTAGCAACAGACCAATGTCCTTCACAAGGTTTGTTCATGAACCTTGAAGGATGCCAACAACATATGAAAAATCTGGTCTAGTGGTGGTAAGGTAGATAAGGTTTCCCACAAACTATCGGTATTTACTTGCATCCTTGAATTATTTTCCTTCATTTGATGTGAGATTCGACTTTTGTTCCATTGGAGTTGAGAGAGGGTTGCATTCTCTCATGCAAAATTTGTTCAATAGTTCTCCAACATACTTCTTTTGGTAGATGAATATGTACTTAGGGTGTTGAGTCTCTTCAATTCCCAAGTTGTAGTGAAGGTGTCCTAGATCTGTCATTCAAAGCCCTTCTTCAAATCTTTCTTTATGAATGCAATATAACTTTCATTGTTCCCTGTCATTAAAAGGTCATCTACATACACCACAAGGTACACAACAAATCTTCCAACTTTCTTTACAAACAATGTTGCATCATCAAGATTAAAATGTTTGAAATTTAATTTCAAAAGATGTTCGGTTATCTTTTCATACCATGTGTGGGGTGCTTGTTTTAGGTCGTACAATGACTTGAAAAGCTTAGATACCTTATGTTCTTTCCCTTTCACAACAAAGCCTTCTATATGAGCCATGAATACATTGTCTTTCAAGTCTCTATTCAAGAAAGCTCTTTTCACATCCATCTGATGAACTTTCCACCCATTTTGTGCAACCAAAGACAATAAGGTACGAATGGTATCCCATTTTTCTATGGGGGAGAATGCCTTTTCATAGTCAATGCCTTCCTCTCATGCATATCCTTTCACCACAAGCCTCGTTTTGTGCTTGTCAATTGAGCCATCTAATCTGATTGTTCTTGTATACCCACTTCCAACTAATTGGTTTAGTTCCAACCAGAGGCCAACCAACTTCCAGGTTCCATTCTTTACGAGATCACCATACTCATTCTGCATGGATTCTTTCCGCTCATCATGAGTAGCGTCCTCTTCAAAGGAAGTTGGTTCAAGGTTAGTAGACACATTTAATTCACAATCATATGAGACATCCATGTATTCTACATCACCCAAGTTTGATTTATTTGCAACTCCTCCATCTTCTTGTCTAGTTGAAATTCTTGTTCCTATCTTTCTAACTTCATCAATATGGACACTTTCAAGTGTCTTTGTGTCCCATTTCAGAACTTTCTGTGATGGCCTAGGTTGATTGGTTGGCAGTGCTTCATTTTCTTCAAGATTTAGTCTTCCAATCCTCTCAATCACATCATCCAGTTGAACCTCCTATTCATGTGAAGTGGCATGAACTTCTTCTTCATGAGTTTCTTCGTGAGGGGGTGTTGGTGCTTCAAAAGGAAATTCCGGAGTTTGATCCAAGATAGGGATCCCCCCTTCAATATGTGGAATTTCATTTTCAACTTCATAGTATGTCTTTACATGGGAAAATTTTTCTAGACGATCAAGTTGTCTTTCAATCGACACGCCATTTTTATTAATTACATGAAAAATGACATCTCTTGAAACAATAAACTTATCGTTTACCTCATTGTAAATACAATATGCTTCGGACTTCAATACCCCAATAAAATGTATTTTCGACTTCAAGCACCAAGCTTGTCTCTTTGTTCCTTCAGTATCAAGGCATAACAGGTGGAACCAAAATCCTTGATATCCCTCATTGCAGGGATGCAACCATACCACATTTCATGCGAAGTCTTGTTTTCAAGAGCATGATTTGGGATTATATTTCTCAAATAGATTGCACATAGCACCGCATCACCCCAAACATCAGTTTGAAATTCTTGAAAAACATCATGAGTGTACCATATTCATTATGGTTCTATTCATTCTTTCTGCCACACCATTTTATTGAGGGTCGTAAAGAACTGTAATTTGATGTGCAATCCTATGTTGATGCAGATAGTCTTCAAAATCATTTGAAGTGTATTCTTGTCCATTTTCGGTATGAAGTGTGCTAATATGAGTTTGTGCTTCATTTTTTTATCCAAGCATGAAAATTTTTGAATGTTTGAAATGCTTCGTATTTTTTCTTTAAAAATTATACCCAACACATTAGGGCGTAGTCATCAACAAATGCCATGAGATATTTATTAAAACTGGCAGAAGGATCAAGGGATCAGCCGTTGCATCAAAGGTTTCCACAATGGTAGAGTATCACATTGGTGGAAAACTCACAATGATGCACAACTGTCATCCATGCACATTATAAGCGCACCTTTGCACATATTGAAAGGGAGAGTCTCACATAGTTCTCAAAAAACACAACAATATTCACTTACAAAAATTAGGGTTATCCACACAGAAGTTGAAATGGATGGGAAACTCTAATGCTTAATGCAGAAATGAGAGGTAACCTATTATTTTTTGTAACGTCCAGGAATCTTGCAGGTGGGCGTAAAGGGAAAACAAATGGTAGGAAACATCTTTGAAATGTTGAGAATGCTAAGATTGAGCACTCAACAAAGGACATACTGAACCAACAAAAGGAGTTATGGGAAGGTGCTATGATACCACTGTAAGAGAGTAAATTTTGAATGCTTTCTTCATGATATAGCTCCTTATTTTATACAATAGGTTTCATGTTTCTTGGGATTTAGTTTCGAAGGGATCCGTTGGAGACCAAGGAGACTCTCCATTTTCTCAAATTGAAAATATTTACAATATTTACAAATTCATAGTGGAACCGTAATCTTGTAGGATTAGGTTTCCAAGAGAACCATATAGGCCCTTTAAAATGGATCTTACATATTTGAGTAGGATATAAGAACCTATTGGAGGTCTTTCATAATACGGAAGAATCTTAGGGTATTGACCATGGTCAAGTAGGGAAAATAAGGACACTACAACCTACATGAAAATTCTAGGGATCATGGGACAAAAGGAGGTTTTTAACCATTCTATATGCACTTTAGAGGGGATATTTAGCTTCCAAGAAGGATACATAAGCAATTAGGAAATTTTGTTCACTAGGTATGGGTCTAAAATTCTTATACATGGTCATATGGGAACCACTATGAGGTTTTCTCACACTAGATTGTTCTTGACATACTACCCATGGTTGAAGGATTAAAAACAATGTAATAGGGACTAAAATATACTTTTATGGTTCATGAACCATGCATAGGGTTTGAAACCACCACATAAGAGATGTAAGTGAAATCTTTAGGCCACACATATAATATGGATGCCATTATGGGGTTTGGCATGCTAGGGATTGGTATAGTAGGGACATAACCATGATCCAAGGCCAACCATTATTGTTTTAAGGACAATGGCTTGACATTTTCTTAATAAATGAATATAATATAATGATAAAATGAGTAAAATATGAATATAGGAGGATTTTACAATCACAAAATTAACTCTTAATCTCCTACTTTATCTATGTACTATGCAGTGATAAGGTGAAGATTCACACAAATAGTTTATTCATTATTTTGAGTTTGTCAGATGCCAATAACATTTTTGTCACTTAGAATGATAACATGAAATCCAAAGGTTGGATATATGACCATGAGATCTAAAAATATCTTTTTGGTACCATTGGTTGTACTTGGACCATGGTTAGTGCCCTGATACCAATCCCTATTGTGCCAAACCTCTCAATGGCATCCATATTATACATGTGAGGTAAGTATTCTTGTAGGCTAACTTGTGTGGTGGTTTCATACCCTATGCATACATAGTCTATGAACCATAAAACCATATTATAGTACTGTTATCACTAGACTTGTAGTTGCCCCTATGAGGTGGATCCAATATGAATGGTAGAGGGACGAGCAACCAAAGAGGTGGAACCAAGATAGCCTCGACTCCCTAATTGATGGTTTTCATGCTAATCAAGGCAATCTTCGCTTGATGTTATCTTAGCCCAAGACAACAATGGGGGAGACCCAGATCTACTCTTGACAGGAGAGATAAGACCAAAACACCAGATCAAATCAAATGAAGTTGAAGTACGTAAGGTGTAAGGTGAAATAAACCCTATATCTATGGATGAAGTCACAAGGTGAATTAGGGATTGGATTAGGGGTTTATGAGGTGTGAAATTTGAACCAAGTTTGAAATACAAGTGACTTATGAGCCTATTACTAGATCTAGAATCAAGGTACTAACAAAAGATGACAATATCCATTGCCTTGGGAAACGTGACCAATGCAGAGAGGGTAAAAAAAGGATTGGGGCTACCTAGTACCACGGGATTGACTCGAAAGAAGGTACGACAATATCAAAATACTTGAGCTTCAGGAACAAGATCAAATCACAAGAGAAAATGGGACAAATGAGTGTAGCGCTAGGGTTTAGAGAGCAGTGCATTGGGATTTGGGCCCAATGGAGTCACTTAAGAAAAACGTCTAGGAAGACCCACTTAGGGTTTGACCCGATCTACAAAACTAAGAAATGGTTTTCCAAGAGATCAAGCGGTTTGATCTATAATATTTTTTGATTTTTTATATTTAGGGTTTTAACGTGAAAATGAAGATGCCAATGGATTGAGATCAAGAAAAGAAGAACTAACCTATAGATCTCATGTCGATAACCTTGTAGATTCCTTAATGATGATGATTTATGCCATCCCGATCAATTTGAGAATATTTGGAGGAAGCCTTTATGTAAAATGATTTGCCCAAGGAAACTAATGCGCCCTCTCTCCTGCACAACAAATGTCAACCATATAAGATTTGATGCATCAAGAGAAAAGAACCAATGCTACAGAAAAATAACAATATGAAATCATAGATCACAATGATACTAATGAAAACCCCCTGATACAAGCGATGCCAAACAAGCAAGTTGAGGAGGCCCTGCAAAAATGCCCAAGTGAAGTCGCCCTCATGTAGATAAGAAAATGTTTCCAAAAAAAATATAGATCTCACCACAAATACCCAAATGCTAGGAAACAATAAAATTTCCAATCACCATCGAAGAACACCAGATGCAAAGGAGATCCTAAAATTTCCACAAGAATACTTTTTCTATTATCCAGATCCAAGAGTCAAAGACCTCTTACAAATGAGAAGCTCTCTCCTTTAAATAGTAACGAGAGAACCAAAATCATAACCACTTTTCAAATGGGTGGATAAGATTAAAAGATTAAAATGTTCCAATCAACGGTTGAGATGAGCTCAACATAGAGTACATGGATCAATACAATAATATAATATAAAAACAGACCAGACCACCCTAGGAGAGGGGATCCCACTCAATAAAAAATAAATAAAGCTGATGGTGGGTCCAAGGAGTGTTAACTAACTCTCCTAGTGTGTCCCCATGGCACAATAAAATAATATATTTTTTTAAATGCCAAAATAGTGCTTTTTTGAGGAAATCATGAGCCTCTAAAAGCTCCAAAAAATAATAAATTATGCTGTAAAGATGGATGTGGGTCCATCCAAGTGCTGAAACTGTTGGAGGAGGAGTGGAAGACATCACTCTCATCATCAAAACTCATCCCATGCCATTTCCTTTCCTCAATAGCCCAAATCGAATTCTTCAGTATCCATTTTAATTATTTTAATTCTGCACCGATAAACGTGATATGCCCAAAACTGCCTCCTAGGGTGCCTGCGTTATCCAACTGATCCCATCAGGATTTCTGGGAGGGGGGTAATATGGTAAAAACAAGTGGCTGGACCACCCCCTCCTCATACAATACCCTAGGAGACCCAAACAAATCATCTCTCTGCTCAGACATGCCATCCAGCATGGCAAAACTGCACCAGAATGGTACACTAAGCCAAATCATCCCTGTAACTACCCAGAACTGAATGAAAGCTATATCATTGGACTCAATGAGTTCAAATCCATCTAAGGTGCATACTCATACACCCTATATGTCTCTGCATGATCATCTATAATATCCAATAAACCTAGATAGACAAAATAATAATCTGCAAATGACCACATAATCAATAATATAACCCAGGCTAACATCCATCTGTTGCAAGTGTTCAAAGGCTAAAACATGCTCTACAAATCATTCAAGCAACCATTATAACAAGTAGCAATCACTTCACTAGTGGTCTATCAACCAAATATATAGGGTTTCATTTATTAATTACAACTCAGACTAGACTTTCAAGACCATACTCACTTAATAGTTGTAATCAATTTGCTAGTGAAGGGTGAATTCTAAAGTTCAAAAGGCTAGGCCAAAGGGTGACCACCAACTCAACACCGTGACACTTTGGATATGGAAAGGGGATACTCACTCTAATGATATGCCCAACAAGCAACACCATAGGGGATGTCAGTGTCTCACAAATGAATAAGTTATGTTCAGAGGTGCTTATTCACCTTGACAAATGCTCACAATCCAAATCAATACAAGTAAGGCCAGCAATCCTTAGATATAACTTTAGGAACCATTGATTTTTGGGCCTTTGATTTTCCATATCCTTGGTCCATGCATTTATTACATAGATTTTTATTATTTTAGGCTTCATGCATTCATGTATGTTTAAAAACACTACTTTTCCTGAATGGGTTTTTTCATAAGATATTCATTTCATTTCCAAATACATTGTATTGATGGTAGCACTACTTGTTTCAGGTTTAACCGACACAACCTAGGCAACTTAGAGCAGAGACACAAATAAACAGGGAAGCTTGTCCAACAAAGATCCTTCTATATCATATCACACCATAGGGTTTACCACAAATAGATCCTTCTACTCAAAGCTATTTAAATGCAAAATGACGTACGTTTTTTATACCCTCATTAGAAGACTATTTTTTTTGTCCGACTTGTGACTAATGTAAAATTTGAATTTCGACTCCTCCGGGTCTAAAACGTTGATCTATGGTACCCTGATGTGTCCTCTTTCCAATTCCGTAGGTCTGACCTAATTTGGATGTGCCAACACAAAGTTATTGCAAATCTCCCAAGACTTCTTATTTTTGGCCTATCCAAAAGAGAGAACTTGTACTATATGCGACATGTCCAATATTTCTTTTAGGTAACTAAAACTTCTACCAAATATAACCTGGTCCGTCTTCTTTCGGATTCAACTAGTCTCACTCAATTTGGATCATGGATGTCTCCAATATGACATTTTCCCTAGAACACCTATTTTAGACTAGGTTTTGGACTACTAAAAAACCCTAGATTCCTACGCAATTATCTATGGAACTATAATGTATCAAGATATGAATTTCAGACTAGAGATAGATTGGCCTGTTTTAGAAGTGGGTTTTTAACCTTGATCTTTGAATACCTATAGAAAAAATTCCGAGTTGACTTGTTTTGCAGAAGCCAATCTTGAGGAAAGAGATCTGATACCAAATGTTATGCAACCAAGTCCCATAAATAACATAAAAATAAGAAGAAATAGACAATAAGAGAGTAATCCACGCCTTAACAATGAAGAATAAAGATAAATATCAATACTCTTCAAGGGTGGAACCTCCTTACACAAATTACTAAGTACACAAGACAAGACAAGATATAATGATGACTAAAATGAGAATATTTCCTTCCTATATATAGGGGACAAAGGAGTACAATAAAAACTAATAGAACCAATCCTACATAAATAATATATAATGCACCACAATATAAGGGGTAATGCAGTACACTATATGAGGTAATGTGCCATCTTAAGGGATTAACATTAATGGTTAATGGTGGAGTAAGTAAACGCAAAAAAAACATCATACAACTTAAGTTTCCGGAGAATGATCTACACTTGATTCATACCTTGGGAGGTTAGTAACATTAGATTTTGAAACAATGAAATATTCCCATTAAAAAGATTATTTTGATTCTAGCACATCGTCTCATTTGAATCTACACATTTCACATGTGCTCATGAGATTAAACCTAAGAAAGTTCATTTGTATATGATGATGTCAATAAGGTACCTTTGTGGACATTAAACCCTCAATAGATGGTGTTATTTTAACAGATATATGTGGATACCTCTATCAAGGTCAACATTTGGACTAGTGAATGTTACAAAATAGAGGATATCATTATGTAGTTTGAGTTTTCCTAAGAGTTATCTGGTTTGGAACTATACCTTAGGTTTTCAAATAGTCTTAATCCTAAAGAAACTACGGATCAATCAATTTTAGATATAGGTTAATCAATTTTAGATATAGGTCAATGTGTAATTAGTTTTCCATAATAATGTTGACTGGAATTCTAGATCTTTGTTAATGTGCAAATTTCAAGTTAAACTTTATAAAGATAATCTTGCATAACAAAGTAGAGCGAAGACTTGAGTTGTGATAAAATGGTGTTTTGAGATGTGATGTACCAAAATATATTGAATGAACCATTTTTAAAGTAATACTATGTCAAGTAAAATGATGATTTGAGTTTTCATGTTGCATACTATATATTGAATTTAGCTTTGTAAAATTAATATTTTATAATTTGTATTTTTTTTAAAAGTTTTTAATGGTTAAGAATATACATTTTCAATACTAGATTTTGGTTTTTAATATACATTCTTTCGCTATTGTTATTTTTGTTTTGTTTTAACTTTTCTACTAACCACATACTAACATATAAATTAAGGTTAAAATTGGCATGACATTTGATATTTACTTTCGCATAGGGATTTAAATACTATGTATTAGATGTTATTTTGTTCAATTTTTTGTTGATTATCAAAGCTATTAGAATCCACATTATATTGTTTTGTGATTTTTAACAGGATGTATTATAAAAAGATATTATGAAATTGTATTTAGCATAACATTATTAAGTAGAAAAATTTATAAAAAAATTTGATGTGTTTTACCAGCTAGGCAAGTGTGGAAGAAGTGATACATGCTTGTGGATGGGTACCCACTACATTCTTTAAATAAAATAAGGGCATGCTTTGCTTGCTCATTATTATATTAGATTTATGTATGTTTGCTTACTACTCACAAAATCAAATAATGAAAATAGGTATAAATAAGTTAGACCATGTGTAAGAAGCAAAACTTTGCAAATTACAATAATAAATAAAAATAAAAATAATCTATAGACCATTGTAAACCTATACATAACTATTGGTTTTGATTATGATATAAAAAATCTTACATCTTTCATTTAAATATTCCAATGACTATGACATAAAATTCTATATTATACATTACAATTTCCAATTAAACCATAACTACATTTTCCACTTAAATGATAAACTTTTATTATTATTGCATCTATGCATTCTACAACTCAGTAGAGGAGAGATGTGTAACTCCTTTGGCTCTCACCCTAAAGTTGACACGTGTTTTTTATAAAAAAATATTAAAAATAACATGTGGGCTTAAATTAAATTTAAATTATTTAGAATTGCGTATATATATAAAACACAACCGAAATTAGATAAACTAAAACCATAAAAATTGGATTATGCATTTCCTTAACATTTTCACTGAAAAAAAAGGCCTACATCTTTTGATCCTTTTTCATGCTTAGTAGATCCTTTTTTAGATAATCTATACTAGTTATTTTACTCTCTAGTTATACATTAGTTATCAACAACAAATTGTAAATTTCAATATCAACACAAGTTAAAAAAACCTGCAAAATAAAACTCTTTCCATTTATGTATTACCTTAACTATGGTATGAAACTCTCACCACCCACTCACTCATAATATACATTACAACTGCTCATTCAAGTGTCACTACATTTTCTTATTTAAATTATAGATTTATTATTATTATTATACTACTCTATTCTTAAATATAGTTAAATGGATTTTAGTATAATAATAATAATATCTTTTCATGCATATTAGTTTGATGGAAATATCTGCAATTTCAATTTAAATTATGAATTTTTATTATTATATTATTTTTCCATAGTTTAGATATCAATGAAAATTTCAAATTGCAATTTAAATTATGAGTTTTTTATTATTATATTATTTTACTACTGTTTAGATACCAACCAACTAGAATTGACAATTTAGTTAAAAGTTAGATTTAGCTAAATTATCCATTCACATGGTCCAAAAAATATTTTACATACAGTAGAGTAGAGTAATAAATGTTGTGGCGGCTGCACTATGGATGGTTGCACTATAGATGGCTAGATCTTAACTTGTTTGAGATCCAACTACCCACAATACAACAACCATAACATTTATTACTATGCTACATGTTGAATATTGTTAGCCATATTACAGTGAACCAAGTTGTTCATAATCTTTTGACGCGCTTTACCTCACCCGTTAACCACGCGTTAACCACGCATTTCCGACGCTAATTATGTTTACTGCCAGTGGGCACTGTGGAAAACTGGTGACCTCCAACACGGGTAGTAACGAAACGCGGCATGCAAAGGCCAGAATTGGAGTCCAACTATACTCATGGAAATCACATTGCACCATTTTAGCAATCGAATCTCAAAATTAGCTGGCGTTTCCAGGAAGAACAGCCTGTCCCCCATATTTAAATATACGCGCAACTTGGTAGCCAGCCCTCTGTACTATTTGTATTCATTCATTCGTCCCCCTTAATTCTTCGATCTTCCAGCGGGTATTTTACAGTCGATTTGAAAGCATCCGGTTCTGCAAGTCTGCTAATCAGAATCAATGTCTGATGGATCCAGAAACGGTAAACACAGCGAGGGAAGCAGTGCCTCGGACGTTTTATATGCTTTAAATGATCATTCCGATACCGATATTAGTAAATTAGAAAACCCATCTGAAGCTGCGAGGCTCCAGAAAATGTACGATGCTCTGGATGAAAATGGCGACGGGAAGCTCACAATCGAGGAGTTCCGTGGCTTCTTAAAGAAGCTCGGAATGCAGATGTCGGATGAAGAAGTGGAATCCATCGTTGGCCCGCTATCTACCAGCGAAGATGGCAGTCTCAAATTCGAGCAATTTATTTCATTATACGAATCGCTGTGCAAGGACGTAATTGGATTAAGCACAGATTATGACGAGGGGGCCGAATCGCCTAATCATCTGATGGAAGCGTTCAGAGTGTTTGATAAGAACAGAGATGGTTACATTTCTTGTGAGGAACTGCAACAGATTCTTCACAGTCTCGGAATGGGTGAGGCCAGAGATTTGGGTGACTGCGAAAAAATGATTGGCAAATTTGATTTGGACTCCAATGGGCTTCTGGACTTCCATGAGTTCAAGGCTATGATGAAGCATATAGATTAATTTATTATAAATACCATAGCCATTTGAAATAAGTTGCTGGTGGTTATGGGAGTCAGATATTTCCACTTTTATGAAATAAGTTGCTGGTGGTTATGGGAGTCAGATATTTCCACTTTTATGAAATGTCTTTAGATTATTAACTTATTTTTTTACTAAATAGTAATTTGAAAATTTAAATATTATTTTTAAAAAGTAATTTATTAATAAGTATGCTTTAATTAAATATAATTTTGATTTATAAAAAATTTGTTTAAAGCATAAGTAAAAAAATCTCCATTCTAAGCCTAATCACATTCTCAAACCATGGAGACCTTTGTGGTGAAAACTGAGATTGACAAGGTAAATTATCATAATGTTTATTATAATCTTTGCAAACTCCAAGATTGTAAATTTAAACTTCCATCACCAAACAATAGCATTGGTAGGAGATTGCATTTAAACTTCTATCACCGAACAATAGCATTGGTAGGAAATTGGAACCGGGATGGTTGAATAACTTTTAATCAGGTTTATAACAAATGTATAGTTGTGATTCATTTTTTTTTTTTCCAGAAAGAAAAAAGCATGTCCTTGTTATTCTCAAAAAGAATCAAAGGTCATCAATACAAATAATTGTGATTCATTTTATGGTTATTGGATTTTCTTATGCTTACATGTATATGGATTAGAATTTAAATAAAATTTAGTTCAACAAATTTTATGTCTTTTTTGTTTTGTTTATTAAATGTTTTAATGTTTAGGTTAACTATAAATATATAAGTATAACATTGATCTATTTTTTGGTGTCCTATTTTGTTCAAGATTAAGATTTAAATAAGCTTTAATTTTTGTTTGTTTCATATCATGTTTTGTTTTTATTGTTTATTAAATGTTTTAATGTTTATGTTATACCATAAATAGTTAAGTATAACATTTTGGTAATTAGATTAATGTTTAGTTTTTGTTTAACAACTAACCATTTCTATAAAATCTCCACAAAACTACTAAGTGGTTAATTACAACTATGTTCACCAACCATTTTACTTGTAGTTGTACTAGTTTATGTCCATTTGTTTTGAATTTTTCTTTCGTCTTTTATCTTTGTTTGTTTTGAATTGTACACTTACCTCCTTAAAATGTCCATTTGTTTTGAATTTTTCTTTCATGCTTTATCTTGTCCATTTGTTTTGAATTTTTCTTTCATCTTTTATTTTTGTTTGTTTTGAATTGTACACTTACCTGCTTAAAATGTCTATTTGTTTTGAATTTTTCTTTCATGTTTTATCTTGTCCATTTGTTTTGAATTTTTCTTTCATCTTTCATCTTTGTTTGTTTTGAATTGTACACTTACCTACTTAAAATGTCCATTTGTTTTGAATTTTTCTTTCATGTTTTATTTTTGTTTGTTTTGAATTGTACACTTACATGCTTAAAAATTTCGAGTATATGTTGGGCTCCAATCCACTAGTGTAGATTAGACCTTGAGTTTATGTCAATCCAAAGTTTGTAGACTTAGAGGCATATCCAAATATAGAGACTCAAAGCTAGACTTAACTGTAAATCTAGTTTACCTTATGAAACAAACCTATTGAAAGCTAGAATGCTGTGACTTGAAAATACAAAAACTCCCTTACAGAAGCAACTTCATTTGATCTTTGAGTTACACAGCAATTCATATGTAAAATCTTTTGAGATAATAAAAAAACAAATTAAACCTAACCCTAAAATATGGATCACAAGACTCTGCCTATTATCTCAATATTGAATAAGCAATCAAACATTAATTTCCGGCCTTACAGGAAAACATTCACAATGTATAACTGTTCTCAATATTTCGTCATTGAATAAGCAAGCAATGTACATCGATTTGATATTGAGATAATAGTCTGAACCATTCCTACAACATGTAATTGATGAAATAACAGAGTTTATAAAACTTGTTCAAACAATCCAACTCGTTCTGCAATAGTTAAAGTGAAGAAATCGAATTCTACAGGAAATAAAACATACCACTGGCAACGATATGAAAAAGGTGTGCAGACTTGGCAAAGGGGGCCCTCCAATGCCTCGTTTACACACACAGGGAGAAAATCACAGAGCTTTAAACTTCGATTGTATTCACCATATTAAATTAAGCATACACAGTAATCAAAATCCATGGTCTTGACTCCAGAACAATATGCATTTGTAATCCAGCAGGGTCTTTTTCATATGCTTGATCAAATACTTATACAAACTTTTAAAAAACTAGAAATGCTATTAATCTGGAAAACTAATAATGACATACAATCCTTGAGATCCTCTATCAGATCCATAAAAATAGACAAAATCAGAACTGCCCTGCTTTTATGCTAAGTGGTAACACAGGTGGTCATCTTTGACCGGCATTGACTCGACACCTGTGAGAACCATGTCATCTGCTCGTTGGAAGTTTAACCATCCTTGGACATTGAGGATCTTTCTCCCATCTCTCAGTTTACGCCTAGTTGGCCTGCAAGTATCCAACCTAGGAGAAATTACGGGAAGTTAGCACATCCTGTAATTTTGAATAAAACCTTAATTTAAATGCCTTAAAAATCTCATAATTCAATTTGTTAAGAAGTAACAACATGTATACCTTTGACTACAGTTTTGTGAATGAAATTAAGGTTTTATGGATCAGTATGAAGGTTTATGGAGGAAATTGGAAGGTATTTAGATGACAAAAATAGGTCAAAATGGGCCCAACAGTATAATCATCATTCTTTGTGCATAATAACCTTCAAATATTTATGATTTTGGATGAAGAAAGTTGAAAGTTAGTTATAATTATATCATTTTGTTTTGGCATGGGTCAGTGATATTTATATTATCTATTTGGTAAAAAATATTTGCAAATCCAGGAGAATTATAATTTCATTTTATTGTGAGAAACTTTGTTTAAGATTCTAAATGAAAAAATATATATAAAAATGGTGAACTGTGTTTGATTGAAAAATTTACCTTTCATTGATTGAAAAATTTACCTTTCATCTCAAAGGGTTATTTGAGTGTCCACATTATATGCTGGAAGAAAATTAATAAAATTGAATATGTTTTAAAATCTCCTAATTCTATGAGAATCCAAATGCTATTCCAAAATAATATTGCAATGTTTCAATTTTAA
>LPNX011024132.1:433698-506983 GCA_001517045.1 Pseudotsuga menziesii
TTATATTTACCACCAAAAAGCAATTATGTAAAGATGACAAAGCAAAGGAGAAAGCACATTCCAAAGAAAAAATAAGGAAAAAGAAAGAAAAAAAAAACCAACCACTAGTCCAAACAGTGCTAAATGGATAAACTAAAAGGAGGGAGGTTCACTAGTTGAGAGATGTTACTTTGGAGAAGCATTTGTAACATTCAAGGAGATAAATGTGTGATGCGTGTGAGCCCATGATACTCATTAAGTCCATGACTTGATTTGTCACTAGGGTCACACTTTGAAGAAATATAGTTTAGTTATACATGTATTCTTACGGATGCAATTTTCATTTATGGAGACATTTTCATTTATTATCTACACTAGTATAGTTGTGGCAAGTAGTTGACTAGTGCTTGATATTTCAAATAAATTTCATTATGTATGTTGATCAAGTCCATTTTAACAAGTTGTTGATCATTGGTAATGATCTCATAAATAAAATGACAAATGAAGAGGTTGTTGTTCTTTTGTCCATCTTTGAGAACATGTCCTTCCTTTGATTTTTTGCTATTTGAATTTTTCGGCACCCACAACAACATCAATCACTACCATAACATTTAAAGCTCATAAATACATGTTTCTTAGAAACTACAACTCTTTTCTTCACATCTACACCTCACAAGGTTTGTTAACTAGATTGTTGTTGTCTTTATTGGATATTCCAATTCGATCCAATCTTTTTTTAAACCTACACCTTAGCGGATCCATCTCTTTTTGTATGCTTTCCACCCATAAAGGACACACATACCTCAGATTCAAACTTTGAGATTACCCCACAACAACAACTCGAATTGAATAAGAACATCTTGCAAACTATAATGCAACTAATTTCTTAGATGAAGGGGCCCTCAACACCTTATACCCTTATTTTCACTTAGATTGTAGGGTGACCTTGCCAAAATTTAGAGGCAAATTGGATGGTGAGCATGTGCATGCTTAGATCTAAAACATCTCTATGTATTCATCATCTCATACACCAATATCAGAGTTGGATACTATGAATTTAGAGGGTTGAGCATAAGAATGGTGGCAATATGCCCTAGAGATCTCCATGCTACACATTGAACTAGGGAACACATCTTTTCCTAAAAACTATATTGCAAGTTGGACCACATTTTATGAGGTGTCAAGGCATTGATTTGATTTGTTGGGATATCACCAATATTTGTGGGCTCAATGGATGCATCTTTGCCAATTTTTAGGCCAATCAGTTCAATTATATATTGCCTAGTTCAACAAGCTTCAAGTACAGCTATCTATCGTTAATCTTGAATTAGTGCTCAATATCAAATTAATTAATGAGTTTCTTCCTTATCTACACATTGAGGTAGAAGTGTTTTCCTATGCAGTGCTAAACCAAACATTTTACCTAGCTTTAGCAGTAGAATGAAAAAAGAGGGAAGTGTCCTGGATATTTCCTTCCATATCTATTTGAAGGATGACTATAAATCAATTCCACCAATCTATGTCTACAACGATACATAATTCTAGGCATCTCAATTCTTACAACTAGGTGTCACTCTTCAAAATCAATTCTAACACATCAAGAATACAATCTTATGAATAAGAAATTCTATGCCAACATGTGTAAAAATCATTCTTGTGTGAAATTTGTAATCACAACTATTCAAAGGCGATCAATTTCACATTCTTACTTATGGTGATGTTTAAATTTTAAATTGATGAAATTTTTCATGGAGCACATTTCACAAGGATCATGAAAATAAAACCCTAAAAATTAGAAAATAATTTGCCAATGTGTTGTCTTTAAAGAATTGTCTTTAATGGCATTAAACCCTAAGTGGATGACATTGTTAAATACACACTAGTGGATACCCCTATATCTCAATGGTGAGGTAAGTAAATTCTAAAGACAAAGGACAACATCACTCAACTTAAGTTTTCATAGAATTATTTCCACTTCATTCATACATTAGTCCTAATCATAAATCATAATCTTATGAATACGATATTATATGCCAAGCTTTGTAGAAATCATGCTTTTGAGAAATTTGTAGTCACAATTATTCAAAAGTGATCAATTTCACATTCTTGCTCATGGTGACCCTCAAAGTTTAAATTGATGAAATCTCAACATCATGCAACTTAAGTTTTCATAGAATTATGTCCACTTCATTCATACCTTAAGTTTTCATAGAATTATGTCCACTTCATTCATACCTTGGGTTGTCAACGAATCCTAATCATAAATCATAATCTTATGAGTAAGAGATTCTATGCCAAGCTTTGTAGAAATCATGCTTTTATGAAATGTGTAGCCACAACTATTCAAAGGTGATCAATTTTACATTCTTGCTTGTGGTGATGCTCAAATTTTAAATTGGTGAATTTTTTATGGAGCATATTTCACACGAGATCATGAAAATAAAACCTTAAAAATTTAATTTGTCAATGAGTTTCCTTTAAAGGCATTAAACCCTAAGTGGATGACATTGTTAAATACAAATGAGTGCATAAAGTTGGTGGACTTTTTAGATGTAACTAGATTTTTAGAAAACTGATAATTTTTATGTCATAACTTTTTATTTTCTCAACCATTTCATAAAAAAATATGTCACACTACTGGACATTGACCTCTATATGCTATAAAAAATCTATCCATCATCATTACATCAAGACCTTGAAAAGTTGTACTAACACTTGGCGTACTAATTTCGAGGTCTTCTCACATAGATAATTTTGAAAAATATTTAAAAGTATTAATTTTAATTTGGAAAATAATGTTTCACTAGTACTATTTGTTATCTACATATTAGCCAATTTTCGTATATTGAATCTGTCATTTAGGCATTCAAAGGTTGCACTAACATAGACATATACCTTATCATTTGCTGAAAAAATAAAATGTCAATGTTAGAAAAAATAAAAATTGAGTTAGTTGTGAATATTTTCAATAAATAATATTAATATATTTGGAAAGGTGATTCAATTTCCTACATTTCATATTATGTACTAAAAGCAAGATTCATTGTCTAAGTATGTCAAAATATCCATGTAAGTTGGAGGATGTATGTTTTTCAGTTCTGTCACGGGTGAGTGTAGAAAGTTGAGGGACCTTTTAGATGCAATGGTAGATTGAATCCAATCATTCATGATCCATAAAAAATAAATAATCCCAAGCAATGCCGACCCTGCCAAGCCTAGTCCCAATCCTCCCAACATGTTTGCCAATTAGGATAGTTAAGTAAAACACGCACGCGTTATGTAAAACCTGATTTATGCTTAAAACAGTTCGAGCTCGTCATTTTCTCCACAACCACGCACAACAACGTGTTTGGGCCGAGCAAAATGAGCAAGGGTGAATGAAATTTGGGTGATAAAAGGAAAAAAAACTCCACCTTGGGGATCAATCTCTTCCTTGTGAGGTATTTACTCCAAATCCTCTCATGCTAATTCCCCTATTTTCAATCATTTCTATGCCATAAAATGAATTGAAACCATTTTTTTAAATTTATATGCCCATAAAGAAATTTACATGCCCAATGGAAACGAAAACCCCAATTTACTCATACAAACCAAATCATTTTGACTATTTTCATATGTATATTCACAAGCATCCTTGTGAATCCAAACAAAAATTCACAAACATGCAAAGTTTCTCAAGTAGATTGCAAGGTTGCATAAGAAATTTACATGCCCAATGGAAACCAAAACCCCAATTTACTCATAAAAAACAAATCAATTTCACTATTTGCATATGCATATTCACAAGCATCATTGTGAATCCATACCAAAATTCACAAATATGCAATGTTTCTTAAGTGTATTGCAAGGTTTCATAAGAAATTTACATGCCCAATGGAAACCAAAACCCCAATTTCATCATAAAAAACAAATCAATTTCACTATTTGCATATGTATATTCACAAGCATCCTTGTGAATCCAAACCAAAATTCACATGCAAAGTTTGTAAGTATATTGCAAGGTTGCATACAACTAAAAAAAAATTCAAGTAGAATTCATATCTTCCCTAAAATACATAAACAAACATGTAAATCCCTTGCCTCTATCCGAAATATTGAAGTTGGTCGTCTAAGAACATTAATAGACACCTTATAGTTTTGATGAAACTTCCTAATCCAAGCATTAAAATAAGGTATAGAAGCTTCCCATGCTTAACAAATATTTCCCGTTGAGTGAAGGGTACATTTTGGATAAGGTCAAGACAACCGAGTTCAACAATAGGCTCTACGAACACCAAGAGACATAGGGAGGTTGATGTGTTTGATTAAGCGCCAATCACATACTATCATACATGATAGAATCTAGTGGAAACCTTGCAACCATAAAAAGAGTGCATACAACTAAAATACTATCAAGTGGAATCCATACATGGCCCAAATTACCTATAAACAAAGATGCTAAATGGACTTTGGAGCCCAAAAAAAGTCATGCTACAACAAATGATTACATATCTACCAAAATCCTTGTGTATATTGGGATCTTATTAATCAATAACACCTTCTGCCACCTCTTCTAGGCTCTATCCCTTGCCTCTACCCGTGATTTCGATGAAACTTCATAATCCAAGCCTTAAAATAAGCTAGAGGAGCTTCCCAATCAACATATGCACATAAGACATTTTATGTACATGCATGTGGAAATTGGAATTAATAGAAATTTAGGACATAAATTTAAGATGAAAAAATGTTAAATGTTTATTCTTTACTTTAAAATTCAAGATCAATTTAAAATTAAAATTATAAATAGTTTATGTTGTTATTTGTCATACATTAGTTTTACACTTTTCATTGCTTAGAGATGTATTATACCATGTGTTTATTTTTTTAATGATATTTTATTAGTGTCTATGATTGCAGTGGCTACTATGGACCACAATGCAGAGATTTTGAGATTTATTGATCATTTGAGAGAGATTGGTTCTGCTTGGAGGGGTGGAGATGAACTCCACCGCTCCTTGTCAGCATCATTGCTGACCATAGTGGATATCATCAGCAGATCAAATGATGCTTTGTATAGCATAACATCTCATAGGGAGACAAAAAAACAAGAATATGTTGATGGATTGAGCTACAATGAGATTAAGAAGCTCAAAATAACAAAAGAGCATATATATATACACTATTTAGAGTGCCTGAGACGGATGACATTCTAGAGAGCAACATACCACATATTTCCATTGAGTGGTGTATCTGTCAACCAATTAGAGACCATTGGATGGACATATGGTACATGGTTTTTGATACCCCCTGCACAACAACAGGGAAGTATCATTGTACTTCCTATGGAAGCTTAATGTAGAGTTTGTGATGAAAAAACATGTCAAATATTTTGACATGTTGGGGTTCCAGGGCACTGGTAGGGGGATGGCCCAAAACCGACCCAATACTAGGCATAGAGATGCCAATCGACAGATACCTCTACCTCGTGTCCAGCTACCGAGGCCAGACATCCCTCCTGCACATGATATGATTACCCATACATAGGAGGCATTTCTTATGCTAGCTGAGATGATTTCTCGACACACCACAACTATTGACCAAGCAGGGCCCTCTTCCTTTGGTGGGGTACAACCACCAGCTTCCGGTGGTAGAGGAGCATCTATTGGTGGGGATAGACCGACATCCCATGTGTCTCAGATCGAGCCACACTTATGCAAAACATGTGGTTCATCCCGTTATGGTCATAGACCAACACATGGTACCTCTACAATGACTGGTGATTAGGTAAAGACATTGTAAAAATTCTATTGTTGTTCAATTTAATTTTTCCATATTGTACACAAATTAAAAGATTATTAATATATGCAATTTTTAATCTTGCAAGCAGGGATCAAATTTGAAGGGCTGGTCTTAATTTCAATTAGAAGGGTAAATATTCGTGTCGCACTTCAACCATGCAAAGCTTCAGAAAAAATCACATTTCATTTGACAAAAATAAATTAATCACAAACTTCATAAAACATGTGTTAAATAGAATATTATATTTTCAATCAAATGTATGCCACTAAAATAAATCAATAAATCCATACTGATCACAAGTACAAGAAACCTTGTTTCAATACAAACTTTTTAAATTGTAATTGTTATTTGCATTATGAAATAGTACACTATTTCCAACCCAAATATTGAGTTTCAAAACAAACACACTGAAAAAATAGTAAAAAGGAAAATTGGAGGGGAGATACACATCTACATTGAATCCTTTCTTAGAAATCATTGGTGTCCAATTGAATAATCCCTGCTTGTAAATATTGTATTCCCAGCTTAGGAGTCTAGGGCAGCTAAACCCAATCCTATTTTCCTTTGTTTTCTTCTTAATTAACCAATACCAGTTCATAAACTCAGTTTTTGCAACCCTTTGTGTCGTGGAACTTATAGTAAAAACCCCAAGTCTACTTGAAGCCCTATCTCAAAACCCATGCATCCATTTATCCAGGAATCTTACCTCAAATTAAATGGAAGTCCGGATCAAAGTTTATAATATCTAGACTGGAACCTTTGTAATATTATATAAACGTCAAGATATTTGGATGGTTGAACCTCGTCCTAGTATCTGCAATGTGATATTTTATTCAAAATATCATTTTCGATTACACACAACTCCCTCTCTGCATTCTTGACTCTACCCACTCATTCCTTGTAAGGAAAATATATTCATACTTAAATAACATTTACCCATTTTTCATTTTTTTAATTTGTGACATTTGGATTTTTTGTTCTTTGGTGGGATGATTCAATGTTGCAAAAATGTATTAATAGAAGTGGGGAAAGACTTGCTTATTAGCATGAGTGGGAAGCATGATTTATTCTCTATAAGAAACGACTACTGTAAAAAGGTGACGAATAATTGAAGAACAACTAGTTTATTAAAAGAATGTGTGTATCGTAAGTCATGAAAATCTATCATGGTTAGTAATTTGGTGGTTGATAAAGGAAATTATGACGTGACACATCCATTATTTTCTTGTAATGGCAAACATGACAACGATTAATCTTAATGAGTGAGCATAACATTAAGTCTTGACATGACAGGACACCTCGAGGAATTTCATCGAAGTGTTATGACACCTTTCATCAACACATTACATGTTTAGAAATTAACAGTGAATAAATAACTCGTTCAATGATATGATCAATACAAAGTAACTCAGAAGATAAATACAATTGAACAAGAGCTTTATTAAAACTAACAAAATAACATGTATCCAAATGAATCACTTTTGAACCCAAATCCCACACACTTATCCTCTTCATGGGAATGCCATTTATATAAATAATTGGCACTCATTGTAGGTAAAATTGTTGAAAGTCATGTTAGAATAATCAACCCATAGTTAGCTACCTTAGACATTAATTAATCCATTTTTTGTCTTATTTGCCTAGTTTCCATATTCCACCTTATGCAAGTTGTCCTCCACACATCCAAAGTGGTCAAACTTGCTAAAATTGAGTCATGGAGCTCTTGGGAAACCACTTGGAATCAAATTTGCTTTATTCCTGGCCTTCCTAGCGCATGTTTGCTTTTTCTGCTTTATTGCCTCCTTTTTCTGAGTTTTAAGGCAACTGGGAAAGTTTGACTAGGTGAAGTTAACTTGGTTTTTGTCCTCATCATCCTCCACCATTTTCTCCTAAGAAAAGCATGTATGAGTTGTCCTTCCATCATCTATTAGCTTGCCTAATTAATTTTGCCAATTCGTGAGCTCCTAGATAGATTTGGAAACTTCTTTATGCACCTATGGGGGATTTGCTTAGATTTAGTAAGCCTCCTTTTGACTAAATTCGAATGGCATCCTTATGCATTCGAATATCTCATGTAATTATTTATTGTGGCAGCCTATGACTTCACAGGGTTGGCTATTGTACACTTATTCAATACATATTAGTGTTCAGCTCCATATTCAGTCTCCTTTGTGTGTAATTTGCATGTGTAATTGGCAATTTTTGTGAGTGTACTTGTTCTAACACCTGGGCTCAATTTCCACATGGTATCAGAGCCTTTGTAGATCGATTTATCTCCTTCCAATTTATTATTGCAGGTTCGACATCATTGACTGGGAGCATTCTGCTGACTGAAGGGACAATTTCTAAGCTATGGATCAATCTCAGAAGATCATCTTGACTCCATTTAACTTCTTTGAATGGAAAGAAGAGATGGAGATACTGTTGAGAGCAAAAGGCCTCTACAGAGTGACTATGGCAACAGAAGCAGAGCCCAATGCAGCTGCAGAGAAAATTAAATGGCACAATAGGAGGGATGAGGCCTATGGTCTCATGTGTCTGAGCATATCCAGATACCTCCTTTTCCATCTTGATGGATTAACATCACCAAATGAAGTATGGGAGAAGCTAGTTGAGCTTTTTGGTAAGATAAATGAGATGAGAGGACATCAAATTGAAAATGAATTGATCTCCCTGAGTCCAAATAGCCTTGAATCCCTGCAACTCTATTTTTCCAAGTTCAAAGCCCTTGTTTTGCAGCTAAAACAGTGTGGGATCGAAAAGAAGGAGGAGAAATTGGTTTTGTCCATACTCTGAAAGCTTGGCCCTGACTATTCAGTGTTTGTCTCGACCTTCCATGCCACAAAGTTGACAGCTCAAGCCTGGAAAATGCCTAGCCTTGCAGATTTCATGGAATCTCTCACACAAGAACAAGATAAATTGGTGATGATGGGCACCGTCAAACCTTCCAAAGACCAGGCTCTGGTTGCTGGAGATTTGAGGGTGGATTCAAAAGGCAAGAAGAAAGCTAAGAATCCACTTGACCAAAAGAGAGACAAGAACAAGTCTCCAGAGGAGCCCTAAGGTTCCAAGAAGAACCCCTAGAAAAAGAAGAACAAAGGAGAAATGAGCAAGTGTGCATACTGCAGTAAGGGCAATCATTCTGAAAGCTCCTGCATGAAGAAGCAAATTGACATGCTGAACCAACTCCTGGAGAAGAATGGTATCTCCCTTCTTGCAGCTCAAAGAAGAGGGAAGGAGGATCAAATTCAGAAGATAGAGAGAGAGTTCATGCATTAGTTGCTGGCACATCAAGCTCACCTAGTTTCATCATTGATTCTGGAGCTTCAAGACATATGGTTTCGACCAAGGAGGCATTCACCTCACTTGACATGTCGAAAGGTCCACCAATTGTACTGGGAGATGACTCTCTCACTGAAAGTTTGGACAAAGGGAGGATTGATCTTGACCATGGTAAGTTCAGCAATGTATTGTATGTTCCAGGTCTTGCCTCTAACCTCTTATCAGTGTATCAGATGACCCACACATGGTCTCCAAAGAAGGTCATATTCTCCCCTGATGAAGTTGAGATCACAGAGATCTCAAGTGGTAAAGTCATTGCAAAAGGAGTTGCAAATCACACTTCGAAGGTATACATGTTCTCACACTTCCTACCCTACTCAAACCCCTCTGCTCTTCTGATTCATGCTAATGAGGCAAGCAAGATTTTGCATGAAATATTTGGCCACCTTAATTACAACTATCTTTCTGATCTTAGTGAAAAAGAAATGGTCATAGGGTTACTAAAGATTAAGCTTTCCAAAGGAGTCTGTCAAGGTTGCATCTTAGGAAAACACCCAGAGCATAAATTTGAGAAAGCTAGTCATGAGAGAACCTCTGCACCTCTTGAGTTGATCCACAGTGATGTTGCTGGCCCATTTCCTCATATGTCAATGAGTTAGGACAAATATGCATTGACATTCATAGATGACTTTTCCAAGTACTGTTGGGTTTACTTCCTGAAACACAAGTCTGAAGTTTTTGGCCTCTTCAATGTATTTAAGGCCTTGGTTGAAAATCAGTCTGGGAAGAAACTCAAAGTCCTCAGATATAACAATGGTGGTGAGTATGTCAAGTCTGAGTTCTTTCAATATTGTGTAGATGCAGGTATTCAGATGCAACATTCTATCCTTACACACCACAGCAAAATGGTGTTGCTGAGAGGAAGAACAGATCACTGAAAGAGATGGCAACCTGCATGATGGAAGCCAAGACTTTGCCACCAAAGTTTTGGGCTGAAGCTATAAATTGTGCAGCCTATATCTAGAATAGGGTGCCTCATAAACAGCTTTATGGTATGACTCCTTTCGAAGCATGGAGTGGGCATAAGCCAGATGTGACCCATTTCAGGATTTTTGGCTCAAGGGCTTGGGCTAGAATTCCAACAGAAAAGAGGAAGGATTTGCAGCCCCAAAGACAAGAGTGTCTATTTGTTGGGTACTCTGAAGATTCAAAAGGGTACAAGCTGATCAATTTGAGCACAAACAAAGCCTTCATTGAAAGGAGTGTTCAGTTCCAAGAAGAGCCTTTAGTAGCAGTGGAAGTTGGAGAATCCTCTTCACCACAAGAATCATTGAATGTAAGTGAAGAGATAGTTGAAGTTGTTGATTCTGATATGTCTGATAATGATGATTTAATTGCAGATCTTAACAGTCCTACAAGACCAAAATGGGCAGCAAAGACCATTCATGCAGCTGGAGAACTAGCTAGAAATCCTAATGATCCTAGGAGGACTAGATCTCAGTTTGAGAGTGCTCTGTGCATGAAAGACCCCTTGTTTGCAGAGAAATGCTATCTGATGGTTGAATCAGACCCATAGACATATGAAGATGCAACACATGATCCAAGATTGAAAACAGCCATGAAAGAAGAGTTTAGCTCACTCCAGAAGAACAACACTTGGGATCTGGTTGATCTTCCCCAAGGGAGGAAGCTAGTTCAATGTAAGTGGCTTAACAAAACCAAATTTGCTGCTGATGGTTCACCTTTGAAATATAAGGCAAGATTGGTAGCCAAGGGCTACTCACAGGTACATGGTATAGACTACAATGAGACCTTTGCACCAGTGGCAAAGATGGACTCCATCAGGCTAGCCTTAGCCATTGCAGCTTCGAAGCAGTGGGAGGTACACCACATGGATGTGAAGTGTGATTTCCTGAATGGAGATCTTACTGAAGATATTTACATGCAGCAGCCTCAAGGATTTTCTACTAATCCATCTCTTGTGTGCAGGCTAAAGAAGTCATTGTATGGGCTTAAGCAAGCCCCCAGGGCTTGGTATGCCAAGATTGATAGCTTTCTGCTATCACTGAATTTTGTTCGATGCAAGTCAGATCCAAATGTCTATTTGAAGCTGATTCATGGTTCACTAATGATTATTTTCTTGTATATTGATGACCTTCTCATTACAGGAATCTTAAAGGATGAATTGCCTCCTTGAAGGATGCAATGAACCATGCATTCTCAATGACTAATTTGGGCTTATTGAGCCAATTCTTGGGGCTCGAGATTTCTCAAACCAAACATGGAATCAAAGTACATCAGTCCAAGTATGCCTTGGATTTCCTGAACAAATTCAACATGAAGGACTGCAAGCCAAGCAAGACTCCCTTCCTTTCAGGAGTTAAGCTTAAAGAAGCTGATTCTTCACCTATGGTAAACAATACACTGTATAGGCAACTGATTGGGTGTTTTCTATACCTTACACATACTCAACCTGATCTTTCTTATGCAGTAAGTGTGGCTTCAAGATACATGGATCAGCCTCATGAGATCCATTGAAGGGCAGCCAAAAAAATCCTTAACTTTGTTCAGGGAACAAGGACTCATGGGATCTTCTACAAAGCTAAATCTGATCTTGATTTGATTGGGTTTACTAACAATGATTGGGAAGGTGACAACACAGATCGAAAGTCAACATCAGGATATGTGTTCATGCTTGCTGAATGACCAATCAGCTGGTCAGGCAAGAAACAGAGTGCCATTGCACTCTCATCTACAGAAGCAGAGTACAGAGGAGTTGTAAATGCAGCAATTCAATGTTTATGGTTGCAAGGGTTACTTGGTGAGTGTGGCTTCAAATTAGAATACTCAACTACTATCTATTGTGATAATCAGAGTGCCATTCGAATCTGCAATGATCCAGTTCAGAGACAGAGAACCAAACACATTAAGATCCATATGCACTACATCAGACAGCTTGTGCATGATGGCACCATTCACCTAGTCTTCTGTTCATCTTCAGAACAAGTAGCAGATATCTTCACCAAAGTTTTTTGTGAGAAGACTTTTAGCAATCTCAAATCACTACTGGGGATTGCTGATCATGCTGTGAAGCATGAGTGATGACAATATTTTCAAATTTTGTTTTATTGTCCATGTTTAAGGGAGGATTTTTCCCACTGGGTTTTTGCCTCTTTCCTTGGTTAAATGGACATGCAGTATGTAAAGGGTGACTAAGCCTTGTTGCTAGGCCCCATAATTTTCTGATATTTTACTCATAAGTCAGGCTTAAGGGGGGGTGTTAGAATAATCAACCCATAGTTAGCTACCTTAGACATTAATTAATCCAATTTTTGTCTTATTTGCCTAGTTTGCATATTCCACCTTATGCAAGTTGTCCTCCACACATCCAAAGTGGTCAAACTTGCTAAAATTGAGTCATGGAGCGCTTGGGAAACCACTTGGAATCAAATCTACTTTATTCCTGGCCTTCCTAGCGCATGTCTGCTTTTTCTGCTTTATTGCCTCCTTTTTCTGAGTTTTAAGGCAATTAGGAAAGTTTGACTAGGTGAAGTTAACTTGTTTTTTGTCCTCATCATCCTCCACCCTTTTCTCCTAAGAAAAGCATGTATGATTTGTCCTTCCATCATCTATTAGCTTGCCTAATTGATTTTGCCAATTCGTGAGCTCCTAGACAGATTTGGAAACTGCTTTATGCACCTATGGGGGATTTGCTTAGATTTAGTAAGCCCGCTTTTGACCAAATTCGAATGGCATCCTTATGCATTCAAATCTCTCATGTAATTATTTATTGTGGCAGCCTGCGACTTCAAAGGTTTGGCTATTGTACACTTATTCAATACAGATTAGTGTTCAGCTCCATATTCAGTCTCCTTTGTGTGTAATTTGCATGTGTAATTGGCAATATTCGTGAGTGTAATTGTTCTAACACCTGGGTTCAATTTCCACAAGTCAGGACTACAACTAACACTGTTCCATGCTCATAATGGGCATGAAGATCATGAATTAAGCAATTTGATGTGAACAAAAGGAAACCTAGTTGTATCATGCATCACTATGATATGTTCAGCAATGGAGACTCATAAATCCATATGTGATATTAACTCAAATAAATTAACCTCCCTTGGTCATTAACTTACTAATCCATCCAGTGACATTGTTGTAGTACATTTCATTACACATTTAATACCAATAACACATAGAGAATTAAACATTGAATAAAAAATATTTAAAGAACACTTTGAAACTTCTTATGTAATTTTAATATAATTATTGCATTTTCTAGTAAAATGTCAAAATTAAAAAATAACATTTGTTTTGATGGTAGTGTACCGAGGCACAAACAACCGGAGACATTGATCTCAGTGAATTCCCCCTGGTGGCTTTTATATTACTTTCCAATGTTTTGTGTAGCGTATAGATATAAGTGCATATGGTGTTCAACTTTGTTTAGAAAACTTTTATGGCATGAACATGTATTGTAGATGGTTTATTTTTCTTTGCATGAACCGGACTCATTTGGATGTTATTGACTTATTGTTTACGATGAATGAAAAATAATTTTTTTATTTTATTTCATTATTTTTAAAGATTGACAAAATTTATTTTTTCACGTAAAGGGAAATAACAGTCCCTTGCTATTTCTATTATGAAATCAAAGGCGACTTATCCATACAAGAGTTTCAATACATCCATGATTCGTCTAATCATCTTTTACTATCTGCCTTGCTATCCAAGGATCCATCTATCCTCAGCACCCAAATTCCCATTAGGGAAAAAACTAGTCCCTTCCTATTTCATAAATGAAATCAAAGGTGACTATTACAATCAGAGAAGCCCACCAAACATTACAATGCAGTATATTCAGTTCATAACAACGAACACAAGAAACTGCAAGAAAGCAGAACTATGCATCAACTATGCAGAGTTGTACAATAATCCATTGTACAATCACATATAACCAATACAATGTTCTGAAAATACAAAAAAGACCAGGCAAAATGCCTAGGAAAACAAAAGATGCGGATTCCCCCAAATGTACCGCAAAATACCAATGGCAAGGAACAAAAACTGCTCCGAAGTAGTGACAACTGCCGCAAAAACGAGGGATACTTCCAAGCCGTAAGCCGATGACCTCCACGCAAAGGCATAGACTAATCCCCCCAGTAGTAGAGTGCCCATTACAGTAAACCCCGCAGCCATTATTGCCACGACCAGGAAAACCGCATCAGCTCAAAAGTCGCAGGAGGAAGGCACAGGTGTTCAATGCCGGCCACCGAACAGGAACCCATGAAGTCGCCTCCAGTCACCGCCGCAACCCGTGAAGCCGCCAACACCAGTAGTGACGCCGCAGAGGCACATCAAGACCAGAAACCCTGCGAAAATGAAGCGGCCGAGAGACTCAGTCGCCGAGATACTCAGTCGCAGAAGACGGAGGGGGTACCAAGGGTCTGTCAGGGGAATCCGCAGACACAGCCGAAGAGAAGAGACGGGGGGGAGAAAGTGAAGTGATGACGGCTAGGGTAGGAACCCTAGCCGCCCAGCGAATATGGCCGTCTTCAAACCCTAGCAACAGTGGCGCCTTCAAACCCTAGCATCAAAGATTGACAAAATTTATTATAACTAAATTGATATTAAAAATAAGTTTTATCATAATTTAATTGTCAAAATAGTAGTGTAGATAGTTATCATTGGTTGCTATTTGTCAATGGAGTGTTACTTATACCAGCATAGATCCAAATCCTAGGCTCTATCAAGCGCCGAGAGGGATCAAATCTTTGGAGGTGCAGACCTCTTCTTAAGTATTGCACTCAACTATCAGCTTTAATGTGATTCAGACCAAAAGGCACATCTTTTTATTTAAGGTCCACAAATAATGTTTTTATTATTAATATTTAATACTATTTATGGCTGCATATAATATTTTTTATTATTTTTTATTTTGTTAGGAAAGAACATTAGAACATCTCCCCCATACATAGTTTTAAAACCATGTGCAAGGTCCTCCTAAAATCACGGGTTGTTTAGGAGGCCTTGCACATGGTATTAAAACCATTTGCAACTACCTCCTAAACCATGTACAACCATGTACAATAAAACCATGAGTTTTTTAGGAGGCCTTGCACATAGTTTTAAAACCATGTGCACTACCAACATTTTATTTGCCGATAATTTAATTTTTAATTTTTTATTATTGAGCCGAGAGGCTCTCTACAGCCCAGTATGGGGGAGATCTTGTAACGTTACATAACGTTATGTAACGTTACGTAACGTTATTTTTATTAATAAAAAAATAGATTTTTTAATTATAAAACAAAATAAATGTCGGCCAGAAAAACAACCTAATAGGGGGGAGATGTTGTAATCTTCCTACCTAACAAAACAATAAAAAAGTAAAAAATAACAAAATAATAAAAAATTAAAAATTTAATTATCCCCGCGAAAAATGTGGATCATAAAAAAAACACAATATGGGGGAGATGTTATAATGTTCCTACATAACAAAATAATAAAAAATAAAAATTGAATTATTTGCAAAAAAATGTTGGCCTTTTAAACAACCCATGGTTTTATTGTATATGGTTTAGGAGGACCGGGCACATGGTTTTAAAACCATGTGCAAGGCCTCCTAAAAAAAACCCATGGTTTTATTCTACATGGTTTAGGAGGGCCTTGCAAATGGTTTTAAGACCATGTGCAAGGCCTCCTAAACAACTTATGGTTTTAGGAAGGCCTTGCATATGGTTTTAAAACCATTTATGGGGAGATGTTGTAATGTTCGTTCCTAACAAAATAAAAAATAATATTAAATATTATATGTTGGCCATAAATAATATTAAATATTAATAATAAATATATTATATGTTGACCTTAAATAAAAAGATGTGTCTTTTGGTTTGAATCAAATCAATGGTATATATAGGACACACCAAAGTTGATAGCTCATTGAGTGTAATACTTAAGAAGAGGTTTGCACCTAGAGAGATTTGATCCCTCTCGGCTCTTAATAGAGCCTAGGATTTGGATCTACGCTGGTTTTTTATTATTTTGTTAGGAAGAAACATTAAAACATCCCCCCTATATTGTGTTGTTTTTCTCACCGACATTTTTTATGGCCGATAATTAAATTTTTTTTTTTTTGGTTAGGTACGAACATTACAACATCTCTCCCATATTAGGTTGTGTTTGTGGCTGACATTTATTTTAGAAGATAATTAAAAAGTTTTGTTTTTTATATCCGACATCTATGTAATGTTACGTAACGTTACATAACGTTACAAGATCTCCCCCATACTGAGCTGTAGAGCGCCTCTCAGGGCAATTACTCTTATTTAAATAAAACTAAGCTACCTAAAATAACATGTTGGTGATTTTAAAAAGGCATGCCAAACTTATAGTGAAGGCACCCATCATTAGATGCTATCTGTAAATGAGAGTTGCCTTATTACTATTATTAATAAATGTTTGCAAATGAGAGTTGCCTTATCACTATTATTAAATGTCATATTCACAATTAAAACAATTAATTATCAGTGAAAGTTATCTGTAGCCATTTAAAATAACTTGTTGGTGGGTATGGGAGTTTGAGAGATTTCCATTTTTATCAAAGACCTCTCAATTTTATTGATTTTGTTTTTTAAATAATATTTTGATTTTTAATTTGTTAATAGATATGCTTTGATTCATTATAATCTTGGTTTATGGAAAAACTGTTAAATGCATAACTAAAAAATTCTCTCGGAAATATAGAAAAATATGTTCACCGACCAATTTACTTGTGGCTATGCTACTTTATGCCCATTTGTTTTAAATTATTCTTTTATGTTTTATCTTCATTTGTTTTGAATTGTTCACTTACATACTTAGAACTTTGCATTTAATGTAATCATCATTCTTTCTGTGCCTTTATGCATAATAACATTGAAGTATTTATGCTTCATGTTCCCAGTAATGTTTTGGATGAAAATTGAAAGTGAGTTATAATTATATCATTTTGAATGAAAAATTCACCCTTCAAAATAATAGATAGGAATATTACAAATAGAGCCATTGCAAAACCCATAAAAGGAGGAGTTCCCTATCCAAGAGTTACTTTACCATATTCCGAATTAAGCGGTTTTAAGGACATTCCTACCCTGGTTGGTCTTGCTTGGTTTTAGAATTATCAATGGTCTGTGTAGCCATAGAAACTATTGTATTGGTTGAGATCTCTTAACTTTGTTGTTATATCGTAAACATACCATGATATTTGATCACCTAATAATGGAAACTGCAACCTTAGTTTCCATCTCCATATCTTGTTTACTTGTGAGCTTTACTGGTTATACCTATACAGAACCTTTGGGCAACCCTTGAACAGCCTAGGGATCCTCTCCTTATGAGGATAACGAGGACTAATATAGATAATGACCTTCCTGAAAGGGTTACTTGAGTGTCAAGATTATATGCTAAGAAAATTAATAAAATTGAATATGTTTCAAAATCTCTTAGAATTATAAGTGAGTCAAATCCTCTTCCAAAATAATATTGCAATGTTTCAATTTGAATTATTCTTCAAATTTTGGTATCATAAAAAAAAATTGCTTCCCAATAAATTTAGTGCTTCTCAACTATTAATAGATTTGATATTAAAATAATCTATATTTATATAATAAAATTTCCAATCAAATAAATTTAGTGCTTCTCAACTATTAATAGATTTGATATTAAAATAATCTATATTTATATAATAAAATTTCCAATCATTAGTCCAAACATATGGGGAACAAATAAACTAAAAGGAAGGAGGGGAACGAATAAACTAAAAGGAAGGAGATTCATTGGTTGAGATCTGTTAATTTGGAGAAGCATTTCTAAGGAAACGTGTGATGGGTGTGAGGCCACGATAGTCCTTAGTTCTATGACTCCTAGCTGGAAGGCTTGACCACCAACTCTCTAAAGCTTACCTTATCTACCGTGAGCTATTCCAGTGAGTTTATTCCCAATCCAATTTTGTATGTGAGTGCCACTTCGTTTGCCCTTCCGCAACACTATACTATCTATAACCACTTTTTTCAGTGAGTTGTGGTCGCAGCGCTTGAACTAAGCTATAGCTACAAGAGAAAACCCTATTTCCTTCTGGTCACAACTCTTAAACGAAACTATAGATCCATGCCTGACATCTATACTTGTGGCCTCGATCAATGTTGCGAGGAGGGTTAGATTTTGAAGAAATACAATTTAGTTAAACATGCATTCTTGGTGGTGCCATTTTCATTTATTATTTACACTAGTATAGTTGTGGCAACAGGGTTAGAGTTTGAAGAAGTATAGTTTAGTTAAACATGCGGGTGTGTGCAAGAAGTTGAGGAACCTTTTAGATGCAATCCTATTTTTAGGAAACACGCTCACAATATATAAAAATACAACACGCTCGTGTTATGTAATGCTCGGTTTGGTTAAGCTTGAGCCTAACATGTCATATGACATGTAGGCTAGGCTAAGAAAAACGTGCATGTGTTATGGCGAAGCAAAACGCGCACGCGTTTTGGAGAATCACAAAAATGCATTTGGTGCATGGCTAGGGAAATGAATAAAAGAATAGTTTGTATCATCAAGACTTAGGACCTATAGTAATATTTTAGCATCATCAAGAAATATTTTAGCATCATCAAGAACAACATCTCAAACAACCATGTCTAGCCTACCAAGAGCATAATTTTTCTTTGTGTTGTAATATGGACACCATTAGGGGGCTTTAAGAACTAAGTATGGTTCATAGTCTCTTGACCATGCTTGGGGGAGGAAACTCAACAATTATGCCCTAAAGGTAGTTTTTAGGGCTTGAGGTCCATGAACAAGGCATCGAACCTGCACATAGGACCTATGTATGTGATATTTTGCATCTAAGAGATAATATGCAGTGCATTAGAATTCTCTTAGCACTAGGAACATATTCGTAGACATGGTTGAGGGAGGAAGCCTAGTCCTTAGGCCCTAAAGGAATCCTATAGACATATAGAGCCAAGAACCACACCTCGAACAAACACACATGATCTCTTAAGGGTATCCTCAACCTTTAAGTTAGGATATGGCCATGATTAGGAATTTTTTAGCATTAGATATGGAGGATAAGGTGTTAATAATTGTAGGTACATAAAGCTCTAATTTTATGCTATAAACCATCTTTTAGGGCTTAAGGTCCATGAACGACACCTTGAGTCACCATAGATGACCTCTCAAGTTGATAGTTTTGATTTGAATGGGGATATGAGAACCGTTAGGGGTTTCTAAGTACTATGTATGTGTCTTGGGACCTTATACATAACAAGGGGAGGAAACATAGGCCTTATCCCCCAGAAGATGCTTATGGGCATCTAGAGCCAAGAATGATGTTGTAACATCTCGGTTTTGACCCCGTTTGCATTAAATGTATATGATGTATATATTGTAATAAATCGTGGTGTGGAGCTAAAGGCAAAAGCCCCACCATCGATTTAACGTTTTATGTTCCAATGATTAAAAATCGTTGCCGATGGTATATCGTGCTATCAGACGCACTATAATTTTGGCATCATGTAAATATGCATTTAATTAAAATACCCACAACCAACTATGTCTATGCAACATTAAAAGAGATGGGGGCATGATTTTCCTAAGGAATAGGGAGGGAAATTATTTAAACCTTTGGGCCAATGGGGAAAAGCCAAATTTTGAAGGGAGAACCCATCAAATCCTCAACTACCCATTTTGTCTTTTTCCCCAATCATTCAATTCTGCCAGAATGTGGTTGAGTTATTTATTGCATGAGGACGAGAAGAGTATGGGTATTAAATTCGAATTTGGGGAAAATCAATTTTGACTTTTGGGGCAAGTAAACGCCCAAAATGCATGCCCATTTGGCCATACATCCACTTTCTTCATTTTTTCCTCACGCAGGGAAGCTTGGGAGCTGTTTTACCTCCATGATTTTGCCTGTGGTATGTTCTTCCTTCACGATTTGGGCTCCTGGGCGTTTTCATCATCATCATTCACCCACGTTGGGGCTCCCTCAAGTGGCTGGGAGTTTGCTGAGTGTGAAATTCACGATTTTGGATTTGTTGTGTGTATTTTTCCCTAATGTGGGTAGTCGTTCTTCATTTTCGGGAGGCTGAGAATTTCGTTTTTGTGATGTTCCTGTGGTTGGGTTTCTTCCCCAATGTTTTCCAAGCTGAAAATCATTTTTGTGTTTTCCAACGATTTAGAGGAGAGACCACATCCTCTTAGGTGTTGTTGTTGATTTCGTTTTTGGCCAGGTTAGGGCCAAAACATACATGGGCTACGATTTTTTGTTAGTGGGTTGTTCTGACGCTCCTTGGCAATTAATTTTGTGGCTGAACTGTTTTCCTAAACCCAGAGGAATGGCTCTCTTCTCTACACCCCCTGAATAGCACTGGAAGGGAAGTCATGGCCTGAAGAACTATGCAATAGAGAAGGGAATGATTCCTTGTGTTGGGTGTGTGTGGATGTCTTAGGAGTCAAGTTAGTTCTGGTGTAGACACCCTTAGCTCTTCAGTGAGCCCACAAGCTTAGCAGATAGTGGTTCCATCTCCTGATAACCTGATAAACCCAACTTGTTGGCTTGGTTATGTGTTGTTGTGTATTCTTAGCCTGATAAACCCAACTGTCTTGGCTTGGCTGAATTTTGTGGTATCCTTGGCTATGTGTGAGCGTGCTTAGTTTCCTTATTCCTTGTGGGAATCATGCCCAACTCGGGGGTGGCAGTGTTGCTGAGAGATTAAGGAGCACACTGGTCTATGGTTGGGTGGAACGTTGCAGCAACATAGCTGGTTGTGGGCCGAGTTTCTTCATATGATAAGTATTCTTGTCTATTTCATCTCTGCAAATTGTATTTGTTGTTTAATGAAAATGATGAACATGCTAAATGCTTGAATGGAGTGTAGTTGCTTCCGCTGTATGATGAATAATAATGCATCTATGCATGTTTTACTTCAATGCATTTCAATTTTTATCATTGCATGTTCATGGGGCTAGTTGCCTGGGTAGATAACAACATCGGTAGCGTCCTCTTTACCGGTTGGAGGGTCAGGGACGTTACAGATGTGTTGAACAACCTCAATAGAGCCTTACATGGTATCATTTACCTTGAAATGGGGATACTAATGCCATTAGAACATTTTTAGCACTAAGTACAAATATTAGGACCCTTGACATGGGTGGGGGGAAACACGTGTCCTTAGGACTTAAAGGAAGTTGTTAACCATTTAGGGCTAAAATTGATGCCTCCAACCACCACACATGACGTTGAAAGTGAATCCTTTGAATTTTAATGGGGATATGCATGCCATCATCATTTGTTGAACATTAGGTAAACCGTCTTCCTACCTAAAAGGTTATTTTAATAATGATAATAACACCCTTGCTTTAATGGAGAACAATTCATATGGATTCATATTTTAAAAAAAAACTAAATTAATTTGTATAAATTACTTCGGATGAGTTTCCCTTTGTGGAGATTAAACCCTCAATTGATGGTGTTATTAATACATTTATGTGGATACCCTCATCAAGGTCAACATTTGGACTCGTGAATGCTACAAAATAGAGAATATTATCATGTATTTGAATTTAGTGAGGAATTATCTACTTTGGAATTATACCTATACCCTTGGGTAGAGTCTTAATCGTTAAGCAACTATGGATCAATCAATAGTACATATAGGTAGTTTTTCAAAAGAGTAAGGTTGAACGGAAATTACTTTTAGAATTATACACTGGGTTGCGATAGTGCACGAATGAACCACAATTAAAGTAAAATTTTATTTTCATATTATCTATCTATACATTTATTTTGAGATTTTTATAGCTAAAAAATATATATTACTTAAAGGTAGTGGATTGATTTTTCCTCTCTAAATTTTCTACTTTGAATGCTTAGAGTTGGGTGACTTTAGATTTACAGTTGGGTGGATTGATTTTTCTTTTTTGGACGCTTACACTTGGGTGATTACTAAGATTGATTCTGTAATCCTTTTGAGGTTAGTAGATAATTCTGTTTTGAAGTAGATTAAAGTCAATAAAAACAATATGCTTTTGATTATGTACTCTAAACAACATATAAATTTTTGACACTTTGAATTCCAACTAGTGTGTTCAGTATTTCCACTTTGTTTTAGGAACCATGTGAGCATTTTGGCGATTATATAGAATCTTAATAAGTGGCCAGCCGATATTCTTTGTGTGCCATTGTATCTTCTTTTATTTCTGTTCTAACTATTCTACTTACATAAGGATCTATCAATTCCTCAAGTGCATTAGATCTCAACAACAAATTGGAAATTTCAATATCAATCCTCCTGAAACCTAGATTTAGCCTATTCATCAATCACATGGTCCATATTGCACTGAGGTTACGTTGATCATTATCTTTTCACGCGCTTTCTGCTCACCTGTTAACCATGCATGGTCCGACACTAATTATGTTGACTGCCAGTGGGCACTGTGGAAAACTGAAATGTGGATGGGACTGCTGTTGCATAGCCATCTAATTTTGTATCAACTAGCATACCCCCAAAACGAGGGAAATGAACCACTGAAGAAAAAACGAAATGAACATCAATTAAGACTTATCTTGCTCGAAATAATGCTAATAACATAGAGATATGAATCGAGATAAACGACCCATTAAGGATCCAGTCACCTTCAAGATATAATTATGCTAGATGCAACCAAAATACCAAGTTAAATACTTAACCCATTGGTCTGGATTTAGTTTCATAACGTGATTAAGATTTAAACTCTATCAATCTCTTAAATCGTCTTGTTTATGATATCGTAATTATAACTTAAAATCCTAGTCATAGCTAATTAAAAATTATATGATCTTGATCAACCATGTCATTTGGGCCTGTGAAACTATGTATTCAATCTTCTTGTTAATCGACTATGAATAGTAATGGGTTTAGTTCTTTACGAGCTTTGAATCGATCTTAAGAAAAGACAAATTTCTTGATAAATGTGATCCCCTCCCGAGTTTGCCAACATCTAATGAGTGGGGGCTAATTTGTTTTTAACCTGCCAAAACGAGTTTGCAAACTCTGTACCCCTCCAGCAACTTCAAAAAGCAATATGTAAGAAGTATAGAGAAAGTGCAAGTTAAGTTTCACGTTTCCATGGCTATTGTTGACATTATATGGAAAAATTGAAAGTCTACTATTCTGTGAAAAATTGCATGTCTAAAATGAAAGTACAATGCTCTCTTCGACCATATTTGCATGTTTAACCTCCCTTGAACAACACACATCCCATCTATGTGCGTTTGAATCATGAATGACGCTATTCTCCACCATAGTTGTATTCAATCTCCTACCATCAAAGCACGTCATATGGCTGGAGGCATTGTTGGAGAGATCGTAGTGTCATTAATCATATAATTACAAATTAATCTCTACTCGTGAAACTTCGTAGTTGCTTGCTTTCGAACGTTGTTCATGTTTGCGTGAGCTGGTTTTACAGATGATTTTTAATTTGTTGGTCGGTTTTAGGGCATATTATCACCCCATGTATTGATTTGGTTGTTTGACAAAGCTGGATCTCTCGAAACTTTGAAAGCAATTTTGGTTTGCATTTGGGTTAGAGATACGTATATCTCTTTGGATCTTGCTCCAATCTTTTGAAAGCAAGTCAACTGAAATGTGATATTTTGTTACCAAAATCTTGAAGCTCTGCTTCATGGCGCAAAGGATTATGCAAGAAAAGCGCTTAGAACGCTCCCTTTGACAAAGAAAACACAACCTAACCCTAGGTTCCAATTCCAAGGAGAACCATTGGATTCCTTTTGAATTGAGGATGGAGATGTACTTGAGGCGTCTTGGTGATGAGAAATACATGTATTTACTTATTAAATTTAACTACAGCGATGGTGCAGATGGTTGGTTCCCGATCTATCTAAATCAACCAAAGGGGTGTTCTACACGATACAACCATACAACCTCCAGATGAGGGAGATCTATAAAATCCTGAAATGATTAGCATGAGTTAAAAAATAAGTGGGTGAAATGTATTACATGTGGCTTCATTGAGAATGACCGGATGGATTGGCGATAGCCAACTGCCTATTCGAGGACCCCTGGAGTCAAACACATGCCCCCTTCTCTTTCTTCGGCTACGTTTCTTTTGGATGACATCAGGCAGATAAAGAATTTTGTAGGAGGGTTATTTAAAGTACACCATATGCTTATAGCACTAATTTTCATATTGCCTGATTGAAATAATGTATACTTCCAGCTCTAATTTGATTGTTAATTATGTTATGCTCTACAGAGAGTGAATGATGTGATCACTGCTAATTTTCATATTTCCTAATTGGAATAATGTATTCTTCTAGCTCTAATTCTATTGTTAATTATGTTATGCTCTACAGACAGTGAATGATGTGATCACCGTAGTAGTTTTCTATGTCATGCAAAGTTACTTGCAGATTCGCTTGTCAGCTGGTAATCATTTTCCTATTACTTCACAGTATATCAATCTATCATTTCCTTAATACAAATTTTAATGAATGTAATAAAGATCCATGGAGAGGTTTGGAAAACAAATCAAGCATATGGGTCTAACGTATGCTTCTGAAATTACAAAGGTGCCTTATTATGACGCATCTGCGCCTTATACACAGGAATTGAAATACTTTTTCCGAGTTTTCTCAATGCTTTTATTTTACCATGCAGATTGGACAAGTGCATGACTAATTTTATTTATTTTTGCAATGTGAACCATATCCTACAATGCCACTTTACAATGGAGGGATTCTTCGAAATCCCGGTTTTGATAATGGAACGAACAACTAGACCGATTACATAAGCGCCAGTGTAACCTTGCGAATAGAGGCTCAGGATAATGGAAACAAATATCTTGTGGCATCAAATTGATAAGAGAAATTTCTTTTGCTCGCTCAAACTTTGGAAAATTGAAGTCAAGATGTCAAGTATTCTCTGTTAGGTAATAAATTGCTCACCAGATACTGCTGTGCGCAAGATATATATTATTCAGATACCTCTAATGTGTGTGGGGTTCAATGTGTACAGCGTGGGTGCAGATCATATTGGGTAGCTCTGCTTTAGTTACAACAACGGTGGCAATGGGTAATGTGAGCACAATGTGAGCTTCACATGCTGGAAAGGTTCATGCTACAAATGGGTGTTGGTCTTTTTGTAAGGGAAGATTCATTCTTCACTGGTCTCCGTCTCAGTCTTGGCTATACTTTGAGGTTATTTCTTATGCCTTTCAATGAAAGCAATGCCTCTAATTTCGATTCTTCGCCCAAAATTAGAACGATAGAGCCCATTGCTCTGGTAATTGCAGAGTAACAATACATATGTTGAAATAATGGTAGAAAGCATTTAGTTGCAAACATTTACAGATGATGAATGACGTTTGCAGTAAGAAGAAAGAATATCAATGGCACTACTACTACTCTCTGTGAATGCTTCGATAGACAAGGTGAAGTTGTTTTTATTGTCTGTGAAAACGACCAGGTTAGCGTTTAACGATGTGAAAGCGAGCGGATTAATGTTTAACGATGGATAGGAGGCGACTCCTCATAGGCCGTCAACAGATGAAGAAAGTGGGAGGAGGACCATCCCCTTCATAACACCTATGGTGTAATAAAACAAATAACCAAAGAATTCCTAATTTGCAATACTGTGAATCAGATTCAATGGAAGATCTCGTTCATAAGGAACTTGCACGACTAAGGGTTTTAGATGGCTCACACAACATGGCCTTTATTACTAAAGCTCGCTCAAACATTCATGGTTTCCCTCAACTGTTGTCCACGTAATTTTTCTCCCTCCTCGATGCAACTCTTTAAATGTGCTTGACTCCTCCTTTCTCCTATCCTGCATAGGCCTAACATCTCTATGCAAACCTACTAAGTTGTGTCTTGCTTCTATTGATCTGACAGGATATTTGATGCTTTGATGGCTAGAAATTCTTTGGAACCTAGGCCAAACTAACATCATGACTCGGTGTGCGTTGTTGAAGTGTCAAACCATGACTCTTTATAATTTTGTATGTGACTATAAATAAACAGGCAATTACTCAGGTTCATTTGAAGGATATTTTGAGATTCTTAAAGATATTCTAGTGAATAAGAGCAAACAAACATTATAAGTTTAAATCGATTCTTTTTAGGGTTTGTCATTATTGAAATCTAAGAAAATCTTTTTTAATGTTTGGCAATCCACGAGCTCCACAGGGAATTTATCTTTGACATCCGCAGGACTGATGGTGGCGGTGGCTTAGTTGTGCTTGCTGGGTCCTTCACTTATCGCTGCATCTGGTGAGGCTCCCCCATCCAAACTCATATCTACCTGCTGAAATTTCCCTTGGATTGGATTGCTCCGGAGACAAACTCATGGCGAATTTATTTAAGAGATCTACTTCAAACCTATAAATTTGTTGAAAATACATATATGTAATTAGTTACTATGTTTCGTGGAGAATGAAGGATAATAAACCCACTGCAAAATCATAAATAATGCTAATACGAATTCAGAGTGAATTGATGTAACTACACAAAATTGATGAGAAAACTTATTCATGGTGTGCTAAGCTCTGCAAAATGATGAAATAGCCTACCCATTAGGAAAATAGACTCCATGGATACAATTTTCACGAGTTTTTGAACTGGTCAACCTAAAACCAACACATTTTAAACTTCGAAATCGAACTGATATTGAATCACACACGCCTAGCCCCAGGACTGCCAAATGTTATGGATTTCTTCTTTTAGGTTGTTTATTATAAAGCTCTATATTCAAAAGCAACTCGAACCTAGCCCAGTAATTTCCAAATTACAGCGACAACATAGATTTTCCAGAAGTTATTTTGTGCTTGTTTGAGAAGATGGCAGTCTCAAATTCGAACAATTTATTTCATTGTACGAATCGCTGTGCAATGACATTGGATTAAATACTGATCATGGCGAGGGGGGCGTGATGGAAGCGTTCAGAGTGTTTGATAAGAACAGAGATGGTTACATCTCTTCTGAGGAACTGCAACAGATTCTTCACAATCTCGGAATGGGTGAGGGAAGAGATTTTGGTGACTGCGAAAAAATGATTAGCAAATTTGATTTGGACTTCAATGGAGTTCTAGACTTCCATGAGTTCAAGGCTATGATGAAGCATAACGATTAATTTTTTATAAATACCACAGCGTCCTACAATTAATTTAATCTATAAAATCTATAATTTCTGTTGTAGGTTAGGGATCATAATCTAGTGTTATTTGTTATCGTTTGTTATTTGTTAGGAGATTTTAAGCTTAGAAATGAAATATTGTTTGTTAGGAGATTTTAAGATTAGAAATGAAATTAGGTGATAGGAAAACCCCAAACACCTACATTGTGTAAGATCTAGCAGTATTTTCTAAAGTTTTGAAAATTCCATGAAAATTTGTCGCAAAAAAAATGGTAAAAACCAACCGAAATAGAAGTAAAAAGTTCTCCTCTTTAGACAACTGGTTTTTTTAATTCACGGACTTCAAACTGGTGGCAAGAAAAAGAAGACATCAGTATGTTTTTGGTATGTTTATTGGGTAAACACAAAAGTTCCTTGAAAATTGGAAAATATCCATGGTAGTGTTTTATTTAATTGTTTTTAATCATAGGTAGATTTTACTATAATTTAGTTGTTAAATAAAGAGTGAAAATGAAACTAGTTGTAAAATTCAAATTTACATTAAAAACAATAATCATTAATCTGTAAAACTTGAAATGAAATAATTTGAAAATTTAATTATTATTATATATTTAAATTTTGTTGAGCCAATTATCAAGATTTATCCACTGTAACAAGTGTACAATCTAAATTATTCATGGTGGTAACAAGTGTACAATCTAAATTATTCATGGTCATCATATATTGTTATACTTCTGCTTAAAAACTCTTAATTAAGATTTAATATAAACCTCACTTAACAGTACACACAACTGGTGATGACACTTGTAATCTAATAGACCATCCAAATAACTTTTCGGGTGATGACACTTGTAATTTAGTAAACCATCCAAAAAAACTTTTTAATAAAAAGTTGTAATACATATATAAGAAAAATGGAATTAGATATTAGATAAAGCTTTTTTGTTTTTGTTTTTGTTTTTCCATATTCTATTCCCATTCCCAAAAAAAATGCCTTATTAAAATTGGTATTTTCCTTAAAGTCTCTTTTCTTCACTCTAATAAAGGTATTTCTATGCTCTCATTGAAATACCTAAATTATATTAAATTATATCATCCATATTAATAATATTCTCTAATTGAAAATTCAAAAACTGAAATCTTCTAAACTAAGAAAATCAAAATGGCTAGGTGTAAGATATTCATATCAAAATATCATTACCATTTATAACATTATAACATACACAATCTATAAGAATTTTCAAGAATTTTAAGTTAAGTTTAAGGTAGATACTTATTATAAATCTATTCATATCAATTTTGATAGGAATAATAAATTAATAATTAATATTGAATTTTAAATAAAATAAAAATACTTACTTAATAGTGTTTTAACTATTTCATTATTTAATTTAAAAACTTAATTTTCTTAATATGATTATTTATTTTTAATCATTATCTTCATTATTAAAATGAAAATTCAAAATAATACATGCATATAAATTAATTCCCACAAAACTTAAAGAATAACGAGAGGATAGTGTAAATTCAATTTTAAATCAATTCCTTCTCTACTATTATTAAGCAACTTCCCTCATCTCCATTAGTAATTTGAATCAATTCCTTCCCTACTATTATTAAGCAAGTGAAAATGATGAGCTAATATAGTATAGAATTCTATGGTGGGTGAACAAAATATATATTAAAGAGTTAAAGTTTAATAATGCAAGTAGGTAAAGAATAAAATTATAGACCTATTTAAACCAATGCCGGGCTCTTTCCAACCCTCTATATGTTACTAGGTTGGTGGGATTATCAATAAATAAGTGCATCTAGATCCAAACCTAGGAACCTAGGTCTATTGTTTGTATGTTACTAGGTTGGTGGGCTTATCAATCAATAAGTGCATCTAGATCCAAACCTAGGAACCTAGGTCTATTGTTTGGAAGGAAAAATATCCATTTTAAACAATATAAAATTTCTATATCATTTTCAAGAGTAAAAATGAAAAACAAAAAGAAAATTACTTTAAAATCACTTATATATTTTCTTGGAATAATAATATAAGTTTATAGTATACCGAGAATCTTTTTTTAGTAAGGCTAATATCCACAAAGTTTCAAACCGATGACCTTACACAAAGAGTACCTTAACAACACACCCATTCATTGTCTATTTTATGCCCCATGGGAAATAATACTAAGAATCTTAGTATATGGTAATATTAGTAATAAAGAAATGAGCAGCAAAGGTTATTTGAAACAATGTTGAAAGATTTGGCATCGACAAAAATTCGACAAGGGTTTTGAATACAACTTCTCGGCAACATCATCGAAAAAATCGACAATCATTAAAAAATACAAAAATACACTGTTTTTTTTTTCCCGGAATTTTAAACATATAAAGCAACAATAACATCAGAAAAACACATTAGAACATAAAAATGGAGAAAACATTGATATATGTCATCATCATATAGTCATGCCAAATATAAAACGATACATTAAAGTCGATACTGAATCGTGAAACATCATAGTTGTCCAATCAAGGACTCAAAAGTATGATAAATAATACAAAATGAAATCACATATATAAATGCATTTGAGAAAAACTAGCAGCTATCTATTCAATGCTCTCTTCCCCTTTTATGGGAAAAGGTCATGGGCCATTTTGTTAGGCTTGAAGGCCTTGGACCTGCATATAATGTTAGACACTGAGTAATGGATTGAGGACTGTTTGTATCAATCGATTCAGAAGGTGGTCGGGATGCTAGCACATCAACTTTCCATGGTGTCTCCGACCTCATCCTCCTCCCAACCCTGCCTCCTCCTAGCCCTCCTCTTGCCCCTCCTTTGTCTTCATGATAGAAGTCTCAATCTCCACCTTCCACTTAGACAATATATCAATATTGTACAAGGAGATGGCATTCACATCTGGTTGTTTATATATACTTATATATATATTTAAAATTTATATATATTCATCTTTCTTTATTATATCTTAAATTATATCTTAAATATTAAAAATGGTATTTATTTTTCCAAGTAAAAAAGGTCTTATATATTTTATATATAATAAAAGGTATCACCAGGTTTTTACAATTTGGCTATAACAGCCACCTATTCCATAAACCGTATTATACGACCATATATCCAGATACAATACATACATCCCATCTATTCAAGACTCACAATCATCATCCACTCCCAAATAAGTAACTACCCAAGTCTATTATGTAATTCTCATCACATATTATACCAGACTTTGATAATAAACCAGTTGAACCATAAGATATATCAATCTTATGCGTTCAACCAATAACCAAGAGCTAATATGACCCAAAAAAGGTATAGGAAGATGGATCCCTTCCATCTCCTCGAGCCACCAAAAAATGTCCCACCGGCCCCAGAAGTGCCAGTTTAGACAAATAGTCAGCATCAGCATTTAACTCCCTATATACATGCTGGATGCTGATCTCCTTAAATTGTCTCTGTAGCAGTAAAATACGCTCCTTCCAGTAGGTCAAGTGTAATACATCCAATTTTAATTTGCCTTTAAACCATTCAACTATAATCCTGGAATCTCCAGCTATCTGTATAGAATCAATGCCCAAAGAAGCAGCATAGTGAAGTAGGCTCCATAAAGCCAGAAGTTTAGCACGCGTGTTAGTTCCAGATCCACAGTTCCACCTAATGCTGTATCGACCCAATAGTGGCGATATTAATGCAGCCCCCACTCCACACCTATTACCTCCTTCCTGAGAGGCACCATCAAAGAAGCCAATGGATATATCATGTCGAAAATTAGGTTGTAATATATTGCGAGTCTTTTGNGTAATCCAGTATTCCTGAGCTTGTAGGTATAATCCTCCCATTCAGCGGCCAGTGTACCAGTGAGATGTAAGTCTCGAGCCCCCTTCCATCCCGTGAAACTATGATCTGCAAGATATATACCGGCCTGTGCTAAAAAATAGATCCTATGATCACGTAAGCATGACAATAATAGATCAGATAATTTGAAATCTCCCATCAAACCCATTATCGGATCTCTGCCCACTCTGATGCTCCATCCATCTCCCGGACGCCAAGCTAACCACTGTTTCAGAATATGCATCGCCTTCAGAAGTGCCCGCCAAACATTGGAAATGTTTGACCGTTGATATTCATTCAATCGGATCCAATCAGCAATTGGCCAACCCCGAACGTACTTAGAAGTGATCACCCGTTGCCACAAGCACGGGACAAATAAACTCCGCCAAAGATGTTTAGCATTGAGAGCAATACCAAATTGTCCAATGTCCTTAAGACCCCATCCCCCCCATTCTTTAGGTTTAGTTAATAATCCCCATCAAGCCAAGCATATAGAAGGCTTATCTCTGCAGCCAGACCAAATAAATCTAGTAATTCTTCCCTGAATCAATTTAAGAACAGTCCGAGGTATCCATTGAAGGGAGAACCAATATACCGGAATGCTTTCTAGTACAGCCTTAGTCAATATCAAGCGACCCCCAATAGATAGAAATCGATGCCCCCAATGACCAATACGGGTCTCTATCCGCTTCAACAACCAAATCCAGTCCCCCAACTAATAGTCATTTGGCTTCAAATAAAATCCCAAGTATCTAAATCCATCCTCTAACGGCCGCATATCAAATGTGAAATGAAGACGAAGAGCCGCCATCGCATCTGGTTCCCATTTATAATGATAAAAATGAGATTTGTGGGGACTAATGTTCATACCTGTTGCATCACAAAAACAATCAAGAGCTGTTTTGATGGCCAGCCATTCACAAAGGGTGTCGCCTCCAAACAGTAAGATATCATCCACAAATAACAGATGAGTTATATGAATACCAGCAGCCACCTGAATACCAGTAATATCGCCCCTTACAGCCAATTCCTTAAGCATTCTGCTGAATCCTTCGACAATAAGTAGAAATAATAAAGGCGACAATGGACATCCCTGCCGTAAGCCTCTAGTAGCCGAGAAGAAAGGCGAGGGATTCCCATTAACAAGAATAGAAAAGTTGGCAGAACTCACACAACCCATTATCCAATTTGTCGTGTGCAATGGAATACCAATTTGCAGAAGAACCAGACGCAAAAATCCCCAGTCCACCCGATCATAAGCTTTAATAAGATCCAGCGTCAGTACCAGTGCTTTCTTATTTTTGACTTTGATGCTGTGAATAGTTTCATGTGCAATGGCAATGGCATCAGTAATCTGTCTATCATCTAGGAAACCGAACTGTTCACCAGAAATACCCAGGGACAATCCCCGTTTCAATCGAGATGCAATGATCTTAGTAATAATCTTATATATCAAATTACAAAGGGAGATCGGCCGAAAATCCTCAAAAGAGATAGGTTGATCAGTCTTTGGAATCAATGCCACAAATGTTGAGTTAAAAGAACCACAAACATATCCCTGCAGTCGTGACTCCTCCACCATAGCTAATAAATCTGGTCCCACCACCTCAAAAAAATGGAGAAAAAATTCCACAGTCCATCCATCAAGACCGGGACTTTTCGAGTGTTCAAAGACATCCAGAGTAGCATGTATCTCATCAAGTGTAACCGGTGCATAGAGGCTTTCGCCATCCAGTAACCCAAACATCCGCGGATACTTCGAGATCAGTTCCATTTGTGCTACAATAGAGAGATTATCCTGTTTCTTGTAAACAGTACTGAAATATGTAAAAGCCTCATTCTCAAGATCTCTTTGATTAGTGATAATAGACCCATCAGCCCGATTGATTTCCCAGATATGTTTATGAACCCTCCGAGCATTGGCATACTGATGATAAAACTTTGTATTACTGTCACCACACTCAATCCATTTTAAACGACTCTTCTGGTGTGCTGTCTCCTCATTCCTCCTCAGAATATTATTCCTAGACAGTGTGAGGCCCTTCAATCATGCACTGACATCCCCATCAATAATACCCGCCGGAAAAGTAGTCATTATATCAGCCATCTCAGATTCAATAAGAACTAATGCCTCCTTGTCCCGGTTTTTTTGTAACCTTTCCCAGTTCTTTACAGCAGCTTTGAGATTCCTGAGTTTTTGAACCAATAACCGCATCGGGGACAGTTCTCCATTCACCTCCATAGTCCGCCAAGTCAAATGCACAAACTGGTCAAAATTGTCCAAAGACAGCCAAGTCGAGTTAAATTTGAAGGGGTAGTAGATTTTTGCCCCATCCAAATCCCACTGAAGAACAATAGGAAGATGATCAGATATCTTAGTCTGAACAACCCACGAACGATGAGTATGAAACTGATCCAATAAATCCACATCCACCATGAATCTATCCAAACGCTTGCCAATACCAGCTGATCCGTCCCGACCATTATGCCAAGTAGGCCGAATGACAGATGGTTCCACATCCATTAGACCTTCATCTCGAATCATATTGAAAAAGTAATCAGCATCTGGATCCTGACGACAACATCCCCATGTCTCCTTTGCATTTATAGTAAAATTCAGGTCCCCACCAATAATTAAGCCAGATCTCCTCAAAATACCACAAGCACGAATATGATTCCAATAAGGAATCCGGTGTAAATATGGGCCATAACAGTTCAGGATGTTAAGTTCCTGAGCACCCTCAACGGATCTACCCTGTAATAAAATACCAGCATCTGTATTGTAGACATCAAATATAGCCTTATAAGGATTCCATGCAGTCAGCAGTCCCCCCGAGAGACCAGAAGCTCCCACAGCGCTCATATACCAATCCCCCACCACCTTAGCAAAAACATCAATAGCCTTAACAGAAGACACCATCGTCTCCTGTATCAGTAAAATATCAGGACGTACAATCTCACATAGTCGACGAAGGGCAAGTAATTTTGAGGTGCCCCCTACCCCACGAATATTCAAAGAAAGAATAATCATTTCTTACCCCGTGCAAGGGCCTTTTGTGCTCTAAGGGCCCGAGGTACATGAGTGGAGGGAGAAGTCTGTAGTGAAGTGTCTGTAATGACCCCCTTCATCTTTCTGGCACTTCTAGTCTTCAGTGGCGAGAAATCCGGTTCCAAACCCCCACTAATACAACCCGTACTACCACAGATCTGCTCACCCAATGTCCCAGAGGATGGAGTAAACTTAGAAGAATGTATATCCGATAGAATATGTCCGCCCGTGTATACAGGAAGAGGGGACAACTGTTGACTATCGCCACAGGATGGATTCACCTCCAATAAAGATACAGACTCCTCAGGTTGGGCAAATTCCCCCAAATGCCCCACAGGAAAACCGTCTAAACCATCACTAAAGTCCACCCTATTCTCCATAGAAAATGACTCCCCAGTATTAGTATTAGGAATAGAGGCAACAGTAACTCGAGGGTCAGTATCCATACCCAGAGAAGACGAGGGGCAAGAGGTGTCCTTAAATAAACCAGTCTGCAGGATATTCTCATCATTGAGCACCGTCGATTTTAATTTTAAGAACTCATCCAGTGTAAATGACGATACAAGGGATGGAGAGTATTCTTGTAACTTACCAATCAGAGATATATCCGGAATGGATAGTGTAGACAGGTCCATAGCCAATGTATCCACATCAGACACGTCCACCTCAAGAGACACTTCAAATGTTGAAGAATAATCAATAAGACCAGAGCATACGGACTGAGAAATAGGACGTCCAGTGCACTGTGCTTTAAGGTGACCCACCTTATTACACGTCATGCAGCGAAACGGCAGGCCCCAGTGATCCAGTTCAATATCAAAAACCGACCCCCTCCATTCTATGTTAAGATCCGCCACCAGCCCCTGAGTAATATCAATTTCCACATAAATCTTACCAATACGGCGGTCCAGACCCACTAACAGTGAAGGCTCCACATGTAAAAATCTCCCCAGATGATTACCAATTGCTGTAAAAGCCTCCAAATTCCACAGAAATAGAGGACAATTCAATATATGGACCCATATATGACGGAAATGCATAACCGTCTTCTCCGGATTGAATTGATGACACCACCGCTTAAGCATCAAACTGCCCTTTCCTCGAAGCCAGGTTCGAGATAAGATAGACTCTGAGTCCGCCAGACTCCTGAAAAGAAAGCAATACCATCCCCTTGATAAAATATAGACCTCAGGCATGTATGAAAGTAATGGAAACCATTGTTCCTGAACAAAAGTCGATACGTCCCGACTAGAGCAAGACCAATAACTGAATTTACCAATCAGGGCCGTCAAAGACATCGTAGTCACGGAGTCTAAACCGATATCATCCCCCAATACCATCCGAGGACTTCTCTTCTTCGGCTTCCAGGGCTTCACAACAGCCCGAACACTTGATTGTCCCTTCGATTGCGAACCGTGCAGTGATCCAGACGAGATGAATTCTCTGGTGTTGTTAAGTTCAGCAGATAGGCACTCATCAATAGTCAATAGAAAATCTCTCTCAGCTGAGAATGTCGATGGCACAAAAGCCCCAGGCAGAGGACCCTCCAATGTAGAATAGTGGTCTGTATTCGAGGCCCCATGTACCTTTACTCCTTCAGAACCAAATTTACGACGTAATTCATCATCTGGGATAAAGAGCCCAGCATCTTTCCAAATAATCTCATCGAGTGGATTACTGAGATGTGAAAATTCGCCACCTGTCCCCATCTTCAATAATATAGAATGACACAATAAAAGGTGTAACCACCACCCTAGTGGAAATAAATATACACTAGTACGTCAAATATAAATACGTAGATTATTGCCACCTAATGGAGCTACCAGACCCAGAGTATCTCGAAACCACCAACCATAACACCGACAGTTAATAGAACTGACATCAAATATATGAAAAAACCTACCACCCTTAAATGTCAGCAGATGAGTAATCCAAGTCCTCCAGAAACAATAAGGGCGAGCCACCCACCGATCACATCCACATAAATGAAAATTTAAAAATGTATCGGTGAGAAAACCGGGTGAAAGACCACTGAGAAGCTGTGCTCTCAAATACCGCCCAGCAATACCAGTGAAAGAAAACTGAACCATACAGACTGAAAACCTCAAAGAGAAATGCAGATGCAGTTCCTGACAACAGTAGAGATGTGCCAGGCATATACCCTGCCCTCTAAATCAATAAGAGGACTACCTAACCGATACCAATGAGTGTCGTTCGTCCCAAAAACAGATGCGCAAAAAAGACCGATATGTCACCACAGAACCAATATATAATGCTTCCATTTAAACCAGTCCTCGCATACTCCAGTGTGCCAGTCTTTCCATCATTTTCATCCGAGCTTTCTGCGCCCCGTCCATGAATACAACATCCTACCATTCATCCGGCCCAAAGAAACATAAACCGTGCTGCCCCCGATCTATCCATGCCGACAGCATTCTGTGACCCAGTCCTCCCGCTTCCGCTTCTCCTTCCGCTTCAACTCCCGTCATAAAAAAATAAAAATTCGTAATGCCCCAATCTTCGACCCAGTGATCAAGTATTAAAAAATGGTATGATTTCAACTTTATCCCAAGTTTGATTTTATATTTCTTCTTAAAATATAAAATAGACATTTAAAATTACCTTTTTTCTAAAGCAATTATAGTACAAAATTAACAAGATGATACCAAACTTATATGGTTTTTTTTACAATGTGCTATTAATACCACATACATATATATATATATATATTTTAAAATGTAAAAATTAAAATCACCTCTTTTCTAAAGTAGTTATAGTAGAAAATTAATAAAAAATAAGATTTCCAAATCTATTAATTTTAGCTTCCTCTAATTTTGACGCCCTGGAACAACTGAAAACCTTGAATAATCCTGAAAAGCACCATCTACCATAACTATACACATGTTCACATCATATAACTTTTCACATCCAAAGATCAAGATTTTCTTGTCAGAAGAATTAAAGTGCAATGTCATTTGAATAATAATAATACTGCCATAAAGGACAATAATACAAATGAATAAATAATAATAATGCCATAAAGGACAATAATACAAATGGAACTATCATAGCCGATAGGTCCTTGTAATACCATTGGTTCAGCTGCTAATTCTACATGACCATTGACGACCCCTCTTGGTTTGATAATACTTGCAGAGCGCTATGGATTTTATAATAAACTAGTACTTATTATTCATCATAGTCTTAAACTCATAGAAGTCTAGAAGCCCATTGGAGTCCAAATCAAACTTACATATCATTTTTTCACAGTTACCCAAATCTCTGCCCTCACCGAATCCCAGACAGTGAAGAGTCTGTTGCAGTTCCTCGGAAGAGATGTACCCATCTCTGTTCTTATCAAATACTCTGAATGCTTCCATCAGATCATCAGGCGATTCGCTTCCCTCCTCATGATCAGTACTTAATCCAATGTCCTGGCACAGTGATTCGTATAATGAAATAAATTGCTCGAATTCGAGACTTCCATCCTCGCTGCTGGAGAGGGGACGAACGATAGACTCCACATCTTCATCCGGCATTTGCATTCCTAGCTTGTTTAAGAAGCCACTAATCTCCTCAATCGTGAGCTTCCCGTCGCCATTTTCATCCACAGAATCGTAGATTCTCCGGAGCCTCACAGCTTCAGATGGGTCTTCTAATTTACTATGATCTGTATTAGAATGATCATGTAAAGCATATAAATCATTGCACAGCTCGCCCGACGGACTGCTGCCCCCGCTCTGTTTACAAAGAAAATTTCTGGAGCCATGAGACATTTTGACACTGATCAGCAAACTTGCAGTAACGGGATGCTTCCAAATCGATTGCAAATTACCCAATTGCAAGCCTCTTATCAGCGTCGGTCGAGGGAAGAAAAGGGGCCGAACGAATGAATAAATAGAATTACAGAGGCCGGCTATTCGATTGCGCGTGAAAGCCAAGAATGGGTGATAGGCTGTTCTCAGCTGGAAATGCTAGCGAGATTTGCGATCCGATTGCTTAAATGGTACAATCTTAAAAGGTAAGAATGGGTGATAGGCTGTTCTCAGCTGGAAATGCTAGCGAGATTTGCGATCCGATTGCTTAAATGGTACAATCTTAAACGGTAATACTTTAGATGAGTATAGTTGGAGTCCAGTTCTGCAATGCATGCCGCGCTTCATTACTACGCGTTAATAACGGTCACATAACGGCCGTCTAATGACCGTTGGAGACTGGAGTCCACTTCACCCACCCCACAGTGCACATGTACAGTTGGAGGTCATGATTACCCACAGTACACACAAGTAGTCAACGTAATTACCGTTGGACAATGCGTGGTTAACGGCACAGGGTGAGGGAAAGTGACAAAAAAATTGATGGGTGTTGGTTCTAAACAGGGGACGATTTTTCCTGTTTTCAGTTGGTTCTTTTTAAAGCAATTTTTGGTTATGAATTTTCATAACATGTGAAAACAGTGCTAGATTTTATAGAGTATAGGTGTTGGGGATTTTGGTGTTTTGCTCAGTAAACAACAACAGACAACAGAAAAGAGTTGTCTAAATAGGAGAAGATTTTTTTTGTTTTCTGGTTTTTTAAGCAATTTTTGGTTATAAATTTTCATAGAATTTTCATAACACTTGGAGTATAGATGTTGGGGACTTTGAGGTCTAATTTAATTTCTATGCTTAAAATAGCTTAACAAACAACAGAATTCACCTGAAAATCAGCATAAAAGTCAAAATCGTCGCTGATAGCTCCGTTGTTAAATCTTCAAGAATTTCGGTTCCTATGGTCCACGATTTATTTAATAATAATTTGTGTTCATTAGTTGGCTTTGTGGTGTTGATGTCATTGATCTAACGAGGGGTATGTGGCAGTGCATTGAGGTCTGGTTCCTGCATACACCGGTCCTGCCATTGGTGAATTGCAGACATCCCAGCGCTGGCTTCCGTCATGCAAGCTGTTACCTGGCCTAGATACGCTGGAGTTGGGTGCAAACTTCTTCATAGGAAAGGCAATAGCCTAGTTTCTTTGAAAGCACACCAACACATCTAGGTGACCTCAGACACAATCCTCTTACATGGAGCTTTGTACATTAGCTTGGGAAGCTGAGCTTGGTGTCGTCGTGGAAGGAGTGAGCTAAACTCGAGACCATTTGCATTTTTGTTGGTGAAATTTGCCTGAATCCGGGGAGGGAATTTGTGTTGAAAATGCGATTGCTTGTTGAAATTGCAATTTTGATTGCAAAAATAGATTCAGGGCTCTCTATAACCCTTGGGAACTAGACTATGCAATTTCAACAATTTTTACCAAATTTTGATCAAAATTTTCGGTAAAAAAAAATAGTGCAAATGATCTAGAGTTTAGCTCACTGCGTATGACTCTATTAAACTCTACTCCGTATGAGTCTATTTTTGACATTATTCCCAAGAGATTGGAACATGGTGACTTTCACTAACATGTACATGGTGACTTTCACTAACATGTACCTTGGAATCAACAAGTTTTAGGCCTTTTGCCTGTAGAAATTGGTAAACCTGAAGAATTTGTATTTGCCTTTTTGCTCCCTTTGCTCATTACTGATGACATATCTAAAATTCAGACCTTTAGTAAGTTGGATATTTCCAACAATCCAATACCGTTCCCTATTCCTAAATTGATGGGAAATCTGAGCAATCTCATCATTTTAAATATGGTGAATGCATAACTCAATGGAACAATCCCCTTTGAATTGGACAAATACACAAAGGTTAGAACTTTTGATGTTCTCCTTCAATACTTGATCGATTCTCTGGATACTCAAGTAGGCCTCCTATATCATTTTTCTTTGCTGAGAAAACCCAACTAGTGGGCGTCATTCCTCCATGGTTGGGACAGTGGAAGGATGCTGACTTTACAAGTAGGCCTCCCTATATTATCTTTCTTTGCAGAGAAAACCCAACTAGTGGGCCTCATTCCTCCATGGTTGGGAAAGTGGAAGGATGCTGACTTTACTTTGCTGGCTACAAACTGTTTTAGAGGGTGCATTTCTCTAAAGCTTGGATAATGCTCTTCTGTAAATCATTTAACCCTGAGTAACGATCAATTAATAGGAAACATTCATCTAGAACTTTGTAATGCCAAACCTCTTAGTGAGATTGATTTGAAAAACAATTTTCGGCATTGGAAACACCTTCATCAATTGCATGAATCTCACCTGGTCAACATCAATAGGGTATGTGGTAGATTTCTTGGGTATTTAGGGGAGTTTCCTTCTGAAAAAATATTGAATTTAAGCACCTTCATTGATTTCACTGTAACAAATAATTTTCTTAATGTAAGTCTTTCTGCCTTTACAAGTAATGCATGTTCATTACAACTTCTTCTTAGTTGCAACAATAAAGAGAGACAGGTTCGCAAGGAAACTGGTAGACTATGTATTCTTTGTAATCTAGAACCTCCATGCTTTCTCCCAATGGAATTGTTTACTGGGAGAAATTCCTTCACAAATTTGCCAGGGTGTCAGTCTCGTCCCTCTTGGTTTGGGAAATAATAGTCTCAAAGGTCCAACTCCAAAGAACTTTGGAGATTGCTACTGCTTGGCTCTATCCCTCATTGAGCTATCACGCTCTATCTCAACTTATATTTTTATAATTCCAGCAGCAATTCCAGATTTTTGTGCATGTAATATCTCAATTTTGATCTCATTGCATTAAAATTGCACATGATATAAATATCGTTATTAAATTATGGTGTGGAGCGAAAGGCCAAGGCCCCACCATGGATTTAGCTTTTTATGTATCGGCAATTAAAATTGATACCTATGGTTCGGCAATTAAAATCGATGCCAATGGTTATCGTGCTAGCCGCACATTATAAAATTGAGACATCATGTAAATATGCAATTTAATAAAAATGCCCACAACTAGCTATGTCAATGCAACAAAGAGTTGGTGGCATGATTTTACGAGGAATAGGGAAGGAAAATATTAAAACTGTTGAGCCAATAGTGTAAAGCCAAATGTCAATGAGAGAACCCATAAAGCTCTCAACTACCCTTTTTGTCGTATTCACCCAATCATTTATTTCTTCCAGAAATTGGCTGAGGTAGATAATGCCTTGGGAATGGAAGAGTATGGCACTCAAAATTCGTATTGGGGAAGCCATCAGGTTTTGAAAAACATGTTTTTGCTTATTGGGCAAGTAAATACCCAGAAATTGATGTCCAGTCCATTACCCACCCAGGTTTTTGTCTTCCTCACGCAGTAGGAGCTTGTTGTGCATTTTCCTTCAAGTTTTCTGTTGTTTCGCTCATTCCTCCATGGCTGGGAACTCGTTTTTGGTATTGCTCAGTGAATGGGAGAAGAGATCCACGATTTTGGGGTTTTAAGAGGTCATTTTTGCCCCTGCAATGCCCATTTATGAAATCAAATTGTTCACCCAGGGTTGGTTTCCCCATTTGAAATTTTGTTTTTGGTTGCCAAACTTTTTCCTCATGCCCAACAATTGTATTTTGTTGTTATGTGCACCCTTGCTTTGGTCTGTAAGACTTAGGAGTGGAAGAGGCCCAAAATTGGCTTGATAAACCTGGTGAAGAGAGGAACCTCGCAGAGAGATCAAGAGGGGTTGGTTAATCTTCTATGCACACCCTGAAGAGCACTAGAAGGGAAGATATGGCTTGAGGGATTGTGTAGCGGTGAAGGGAATACTTCCTTTTGTTGGGTGTGTAGGTATTGTGGAAGGCCAAGCTAGATAGATCTTGTGCATGTGTCCATAAATCTGTGGTTGAGCTCACTAGCTTAGGAATTCTACATTTCCACTGCCTTAGCAGCCTAATAAACCCAACTGTAGATTGACTTGGTTGAGTTTTGATATGTTTTGGCCATGTGCAAGCATGTTATTTCCTAGTTCCTTGTGGTAATCATGCTTAGCTCGGGGGTGGCAGTGGTGCTGAGAGATTGATGAGCACACTGGCCTATGGTTGGGTGGAATATTTCAGTGACATAGCTAGTTGCGGGACAACTCATTTACAAGATAAGTGCTCTCTTTTATTTTCTGTATTAATCCTGCAATGTATTTGTTCAATGAAATATTATGAATGTGTTGAATGAGATTTGATTCCGCTGTATATTATTGCATTATGCATTTGCATATATATTTTATGTTCAATGCATTTTTCGTTTATGTTCATGGGGCTAGATTCCCCGGTTATGATAGAGCACATCAGCAGTGTAGTCGCATCCTCTCTCTAGGCGAGTAGAGGGGAGGGAACATGACAGTACAACATCATGGAATCTTTGATATGTCCTAAAATCAACGTTCAAGACCCATTTTAGAAGAAATTGGTAATCGCATTGTGGTTGTAGATATTTTTCTTAGTAACAACAGGTTCATAGGGAAAGTGCCTACATCCCTGTCCTAGTTAACAAATTTGACTACACTCGACCTCTACCTAGTCCCGTAACTACCTTGCACGAGATATTCCAGTAAGGCTTGGAGAGCTTGCCAAGCATAAGGGGTTGTTCCTGGCATTTAATCAGTTGACATGCACAATTCGTGTTGCTTTAGGAGGTGTTAGTAGCTTTGTGAAGTTGAACTTAACTAGCAATTAACTTCTTGGTGTAATTGTTGCATCTTTTAGAGGTTTGAATGAGTTTCCTCGCCTTGATGCGAGTAACAATGAGCTCTCGGATGATTTTCCCTCCTTTGGCCTACATGTGCATCAAAACAAGCATTATAGGGTTGTTGTATGATGTATCAAAAGGACCAAGCTCTCTTATCATCCAAGCTGATTGTGACTCAGCCGGGAAACAAATTCTAATGTTTATGATGTTTGAAATCCTTGTATTTTGTTTAATTTTGGTGTTCTATAGTCTGTAAAACGTGATTCCATATTTTTACAACTTGTAGCAAACTCTAACTCAAACTCTAATGATTAGGGATGATTTTGTTCTTTTTTGTATGGGACTACAGATTAATGATGTAAATTTGTAGCTATCATAGGAAACTGGTCAAATTCACTAGGATTGGATAGAGTGATAGTTAAATATAGTGTCTTAAGAAAAGTAGAGACGTTGAGGTTGGAAATATTAATTACTTGCAGATCCGTATCGAAGCTCAGATGACTCTGTCAGAGTCCATATCAATTCAGATATTGTTGGTCAGTTTGACAAGAGTGAAGAGTCCACGATTCGTCAATGTAAACCAGCCGAATTAATTTATGAAGCTAAGTTTGTAGGTAGATAGTTATTACATCCATTAATGTCAAGTCTGTAGATTCACGGAGAAGCAAATTCTAGTTTTCCTATAAATAGAAGAATAAGATTGTAAATTAAGATTAGACACAGAGACACAATAGAGAGAGAGAGAGAGAGAGAGAGAGAGAGAGAGAGAAGTGTGTTGAAGCTCAAGCTTCTGTGTGTGTGATTCCGTCGAAGAGCCGAAACTCTGTAAAAGAATATGTCGGAGAGAGATGTTAAGTTTGTATTACCTATTTTGTTATTTCTTGACAAGATATATCAAATAGTTTATGGTTGAAATGCATGTTTACTTAGTTGAAATTTTCTCTAGAATTATTTGTGTAAATGTTGTTTACATTTACCGGTCGAGTGAAAGATCAAAGAATCCATAAATTTTATCACCCAGTAAAAGTTCCAGGTTTTACGGTACAGTGGTCGACACAAGTCTTCCTAAATATTTGGTTATATGTTTTTATAGTTCTATTGAATTGTTGATTGTGTCAGTTTTTACTTCATATTACTGGCGGGTGAAAAACATTTGTAATTTCTTAAGTCTTTTAGACTAAGAAATTTCATTTGTAAATTTTGACTAAAACAAACCAGTGGACAAGTGGTCAAAGTAAAACCTGCCGTTTAAGTTGTAAAAATGACGATTATCGACAAGTTGTCGAAGTCAACTTGTCAAATTAAAACCTGTTGGTAAAACTGACAAATAGTCGAAGTAAAACCTGTTGGTAAAACCGACAAGTAAGAACTTGTTGAGGTAAAAGAGTCAGGTCTGACCATTTGGTAGAATTGTCTAGTCTGAGTTAGACAAGTTTCACTCGACAAGTAAAAAGAAAAAGAGGTTGGCGTGAAATTTTTATAACCGAGCGGTAACTGATGTTCGTCAGATCGGTTTTTGCTAACTGGGATCAGAGCAAGGTTTAGGAAAGAAATATTGTCTTAAAAGTGGAAAAGTAATTTTCTAAGGAAAGTTCAAAATTAAAAATGGCTTCCACTTCTAGTTCATTGCAAACCCCAATTTTTACAAGAAAGAATTATGAATATTGGTCTCTAACAATGAAGGCTTTGTTCAGAGATCAAGATGTTTCGGAAATTGTTCAGCATGGTTATGCAGAACCAACAGATCAGACATCATTTAACAATCTTACACAAGCTGAGAAATATGTCTTGAGGGAACAGAATAAGAAAGATGGAAAAAATATGTTCTACATACATCAAACCGTGCATGAAAGCATACTCCCAAGAGTAGCAACAACAATTAACGCTAAGCAGGCATGTGACACATTGGAGACTGCATATCAAGGCTTAGACAAGGTAAAGACTTCCAAGTTGCAGATTCTTAGAAGAGATTTTGGATCTTTGTCAATGAAAGATTCATAGACTATAGACACATTCTACACCAGAGTTGTTGGTTTGATAAACCAACTCAATTCTCATGGAGAAACCATAGAAGACCAAAGGGTTGTTGAAAAAATTCTTAGAACTTTCCCCCAAGATTTGAATCCTTGGTTGTGACCTTGGAAGAAAAGAAAGATATGCCGGCTTTTACCATTGATGGGTTGCAAGCTTCACTCATCAATCAAGAACACAGAATCAACAGAACAAATACATCATTGGAAGGTGCATTCACAACACTGTCATCCATAAGTTGTGGTAGAGGCAGGGCGAGAAACAACTCCAGAGGCAGAGGAAGAAGCTCTTCAAGAGGAGGACACAGAAAAAGTCCTGCAAATGTCGTTGGTAGAGGAGAGAATCGAAATCCAAGTCAGCGAAGTGGTCAGAGGTTTGATAAATAAAAAATTCATTGTCATTACCGTAAGAAATTCGGTCATTATGCATATGAATGTAGGAAGAAACAATATGACCAAGGAAAACAAATAACAAATCAGTCGACCAACACCAACACTCCGACAAGTGCAATGTTAATGGTATATGCATCTCCACTTGAATGCAATGATGTCCAAGAAAGTCCACATGACATATGGTACTTAGATTCAGGCTGCAACAATCATATGACTGGTAATTTAAATTTGTTTTCCAGTCTAGATAATTTAGTTCAAACTGATGTTACACTTGGAAATAATGTCCAAGTTACTGTTTTGGGAAAAGGTAATGTTGGTATTATAACCAGACAAGGGGAGAGTAAGTATATTTCTGATGTCTATCATGTCGAAGGTTTGAAACATAATATGTTGAGCATTGGACAACTCATATAGGAAAGGCTACAAATTCTACATAAAAGATGATCAATGTGTGATTAAAGACAAGCATCCAAGCAACCAACTGATAGCAAAAATGCCAGTGACAAGCAACCACTTGTTTCCATTGCGGATAGTTCCCGACATGAAAGGGAAGACAAATACATGAGTTGCATTCAATGTAGAAAGTAAAGATGTAGTGGAGCACCTCGACAAGAAAGAAAATGGCAGCGCTAATTTACAGGCTGCATTTCAGACAGAAGTTCAGGATGATTCCTGGCCGTGGCATTTCAGATTTGGACATCTGAATTTTTGTGAGCTGAAGCTACTGCACACAAAGAATATGGTGAAAGGATTGCCATTGATCGACATATCATAAAGGGTTTGTGAAGGCTGCATTTTTGGCAAGCAACATAGAGAGATTTTTCCATTTGGAAAGTCATATAGAGCACGCACACCACTTGAAATTGTGCACTCTAATATTTGTGGTCTAATGCAAACATCATCCATTGGTGGCTGCAATTATTTTCTTACTTTTATTGATAACTACACAATAAAAACAAGGGTATATTTTCTGAAACATAAATCTGATGCATTTAGTTATTTTCAGCAATTCAAGGTACTCGTGGAGAACCAAAGTGACACCGCATCAAGATCTTAAGGACCGACAAAGGAGGTGAATATGTTTCAAATGAATTTCTAAATTTTTGCAAAACCCATGGCATACAAAAGCAATTCACTGCACAGTAACACCTCAGTAGAACGGTGTTGCTGAAAGAAAGAACATAACCATTATGGAGATGGTGCGCAACATGTTGGCAGCAAGGCATTTGCCAAATGAATATTGGGGTGAAGCAGTCGCAACTGTTGTATACAATATGAACCGGTGTCTGACACAGTGTGAAGAACAAAGTTCCTCAAAAAGCATGGACATGTATGAATCATAATGTTTCTCATTTAAAAGTTTTTAGCTGTGTTGCATATGCTCATATTCCAGATGAGCTGAGAAAGAAGCTAGACAACAAGGCACATAAATGTATTTTTGTTGGCTATTCTAAAGACACAAAAGCAGACAAGTCGTATGATCCTATTGCAAGGAAAGTGATAATCAATCAAGATGTTCAATTTGTCGAGAATGAATCATGAGATGGAACTGTCGACACAAATGCCAAGATTGTGTTGAATGTCAACCATGATAGAGGAAGTGGTTCAAACACCATATGTAAGTCAATCCGTTGCAACACCATCGACTCCCATGACACCGTGACATGGTTCAACACAAAAACCATCAACACAAGTTGCAGCTAAAGCAAATACTTCCTTATTCCTTATTCCTCTTTCCTTCCCTTTAAAGTCAAAATGTCCTTGATCGTCTTTCCTTTCCTATTAAACTAAAATTTGAATTGAAAGTTGCACATGATCCAGGAGCATTATTCTTTAAAAAAAAATCAATATACCTAGCGTAGACTTTTACGATATGAAGTTATTGACCATTTCTCCTCCTTCCCTGGACTTTTAGAGAATGAAGGAGCTATTGGGTTACTACAAACCCATCCAAAATTTGTCTTCTGGACTACAAAACTTGATTTAGTAGAGCCACTCACTGGTTCAAAATTTCAGTTCATTGGTGTTGTCTATCATTTCTTGCTGTTATTCCAAGTGAAAAAGATAATTGTTTTGGCTCAGTATCTATCAATCTAATGGTCTGGATAAAATATATATGGTGGCCACTAGCTAGTTCCCAGCGAAAGCAATAAAATGCCAGCTACATGTTTGACAAAATGTCAACACCAGAGGTAGTCCTCCAATGGACTAAGTTCATTGTGGGATACGCCCAAAACGGGTTCTGTCATGAGGCTTTCGAACTCTTTTGCCAAATCCAACGAACCGGTGTTAAGCCGAATCACATTACCATTGCCAGCGTTCTCAGCGCATGTGCCAAACTCGCACTTCTTCAACAGGGCCAATCCGTGCATGCACTCATTTTCAAAAGTCGAATTAAATCAGACGTTTCTGTATGGAATGCTCTGGTTACCATGTATTTTAACTGCGGAAGCACTGAGGACGCTGTCAAAGTATTTACAGAAACACCCAAAAGAGACTTGGTATCCTGGAATGCCGTTATTACAGGTTTTGCTCAGAATGGACATTATAGAGAGGCTATGAAACATTTTTCTCTACTTCAACACGGAGGCCTTAAACCGGTAAGTACCACCTTCACCAGCGCCCTTAGTGCATGCAACCGGCCAGAGGCATTGGAACAAGGAAAACAGATCCATACCCACATCATGAAAACCTTATTTGAGTTAGATATCTCTGTTGGAAATGCCATTATAACTATGTATTCCAAATGTGGCACTTTAGAGCTTGCACACCAAGTGTTTGACACAATGCCTCAGAGAAATTTGGTTTCCTGGACTGCTATGATTGCAGGATATGCCCAAAATAGATCTGGGTACGAATCCTTGAAGTTGTTTCGCCAATTGCAGCAGGTTGGCATGAAACCCAACAAGTTAACCTTTGCAAGTATTCTCATGGCTTGTGCCACTGTTGCGGCTCTTGAACAAGGGAAGCAGATTCATTGCCATGTCATTAAAACTGGATTTAATTCTAACGTTCGCATTACCAGTGCTCTACTTGACATGTATGCCAAGTCTGGAAGCATGTGTGATGTTCGAGAAGTGTTCAAAATAATGCCAGAACAAGACACAGTATCCTGGACTGCTATGATCACGGGATGTGCAGAAAATGGTTTTGGGGAGGAGGCACTGGAACTTTTCTGCCAAATGAAAAAAGCAAATGTGAGTCCAGATGAATTCACTATTTCTAGTGTTCTTGCAGCATGTGCTAGTGTGTCTTTGGAACAGGGTAAACAAGTCCATGCTTATATTAAAAAATTAGGATTAGAGTCAGTTGTCATTGTGGGGAATTCCCTTCTTACAATGTATGCAAAATGTGGGAGCATAGAGGGTGCACACCAAGTTTTTGGTGAAATGCTGCAGAGAAATTTGAGTTCATGGAATTCAATGATTGTGGGATGTGCTCAACATGGACAGGGCAAGGATGCCCTTCAACTTTTTAAACAGATGCAAGAAGCAAACATGCAGCCTGATCATATAACTTTCCTAGGTGTTCTTCATGCGTGTTGCCATGTAGGCCTAGTGAATGAAGGCTATCACTATTTCTATTCCATGAGTAGAGATCATGGTATCACACCGAGAATAGATCATTATGCTTGCGTGGTTGACCTTCTAGGGCGTGCTGGGCACCTTAATGAGGCTGAGGATTTTATCACCTTAATGCCATGTGAGCCTGGCATTCTAGTGTGGCAGACTCTGCTTGGCGCTTGCAGAATTCATGGCAACGTTGAATTAGGAGTACGCACAGCTGAACATCTGCTTGATTTGGATCCACGAGATGTTGCAACATATGTGCTTCTGTCTAACATCTATGCTGCAGCTGGGAGATGGGATGATAGAGCAAAAGTGAGAAAGACGATGAAAGACAGGGGATTGAGAAAGGAACCAGGACGTAGTTGGATTGAGGTCAATAACAGGGTGCATGCATTTTCTGTGGAGGACAAATTACATCCACAAATAGGATTAAGTGATAATAAGTTGGATGATCTGTCAGAGTGAAAGAGAGAAGTATGATTCATTGCCAACGAAGAAATTGTACTCCAGCATCTTGAGCATAAGCAGAAAGCCCTTTATGCTACCATACTAGCACACAGTGACTACTTTGGTCTAAGCTGTATGCTTTCCGGGATCCCTATTGACAATTAAGATTAAGTGATGATAAGTTGGATGATCTATCAGAGTGAATGAGGGAGGGATGATACATTGCCAACAAAAGATTTGTACTCCATCATTTGGAGTAGAAGCAGAATGCCCATTATGCTACATAGCTAGCACGCAGTGATTGGCATTGTCATGAGCAGTATGCTTTCCAGGATCCCTATTGATGTCATCAAGATCTACGCATGATGGAGTAGAAGCAGAATGCCCATTATACTACATAGCTAGCACCCAGTGATTGCCTTTGTCCTAACCAGTATGCTTTCCAGGATCCCTATTGATGTCATCAAGATCTACGAGTGCATGCCACAACCAGTATGCTTTCCAGGATCCCTATTGATGTCATCAAGATCTACGAGTGCATGCCACATGGCAACTATGTCTGTGACCACACATTGCTTAATAAGTTCATCTACTAAATTGTTGTGCAATACATTGTCGCAAGGGACAATCACTTCCATCGTGTCAGGGATGGGTTATGTTCCTGTTAATTTTATTGGTGATGGTTGACAGGATAAACAAGAAAGATTCTAATCTCCCATCAGAGTTGTTGATAATTCCCTGTTTTGCAATTGTTACAGTATTAACGAAGTTCATCTCCAAAATTGCTGGAAAGAAATTTTTCTGGTAAGGATGTCAACCGGTTCCTTATTCCAAGGATAGACCATGTTCTGGAGGGATTCAACAGGCAAAAGATATTTGATTTTGTGGTGGAAGAACTGGAATATGAGGGTGGTAACTAGTGTACAGGATGGGTGTTGGAGTAATCATTATAAGTAGGACAACAACCAGTTTCCAAATGTCAAGTTAATCCATCTATTGTCGGATTATTTGTAATCTAGATTTAAACAAACTTAAATCATATAAGATCAAATTCACCATGAATCTGTCGATGCCTCAACTTAACCCATTCTCAAAATTTTATTCTGGGTTCAATATGCATCACATGGTTGATTTTTAATACTTCGTGGTGAATGTATTAAGAATAACGTATAATTAGAATGTTCTTGATAACAAAACGTTTGAGTTTATGATCCTTGGCTTTTGTAGTGGATATTCCTGATAACAAAACGTTTAAGTTTGTGATCCTCGACTTTTGTAGTGGGAGTTAACCTTATTACATGTATCAGTAGTATTCCAAACTACGAGATCTGTTAGGAGAAAACATAATGTCGAGGGTCACATAACCATAGTTATAACATAATATTGTATGCATTAAAGAGTGGAGTATGGCATTTTTTTCAATCACGAGAAAGCAAGAAAGAAAATTCCTCTTTGGGAGAAGACTTATATAACCAAGAAGGAGAGCAAAGTTCGTGAGAAAATATTGGAGGGGGTGCCTCATGGCATTCCCCTTCCATCTTGTCTGTAAATATTTTTTATGTCATTATAGTAGAGTGCTTATTAAATGGTTGAATGCGGTTTTCCAAATTTCATTCCCGGTTCTGTTTCGATTGGTTAATATTCTCATTCGGTTGAACCGATAAATTATGAGAGAGAGCTATCCAAAGCTGTCTCTCATTTGAGTATTTCATTTAGACCATAATTGATGAGTATTTCATTAGACCATAATCGATAACTATCAGGAGATACATGACTTTATATTGCAGACGACACAACTATCACAGTGGTTACAACACTAATACCAACATATAGGTTTATATCAAAGTCCTTTGATGGCGCTAGGCCACACCATTGGCATCCCAATCTCTCCTTTTATCTATACATGTGCTGGACCTACGACATTCTACATCTGCTGCTTGTTCACACTCTCTGTTTGAACTGCAAAAGGATGCATGATGAAACAATGTGTTCCATGCCATCAGGTAGTTTGTTAGTTTATTGCATCACAAGATTCAAAAGATGTGTTGACTGGATTGCATTTTGAGTATCTACTTGTACAGTTTGAGTGGGCTTGACAGTTAAGAACATGTGTTTCCTCCTAACAAGTTACAGGTTCAATTCCAGAGAGGGTAGGGCATGTCATTCAACAAAAACACTGTGCGAAGCATCCACTACGCCTATTATTTAATGCCACTGTATCAATATTTAATGCCAATGTTTGTGCACATAGATAATCTTTTTACTTTACAGTTAGAAGATGGTTACTTAAAGCATTTTGTTTGGTTAATATGTTATGTTATTTACATTTGCTTCAAGTTGAGCAAGAGATTATGTTTCACAAACCTTGTGCTCTTATCCGACATGCATTCACCCAAAATATTAGAAGTTAGAACAACTGCTTATGATACTTTGAAAACATATTCATCGAAGAACAACATGCGGATGATGCTTTTGGCTTCCAACATCGGTTCACAACCATCCTGTTTATCAACTGAATGATTCTTGGGTAATTTGGAGTTATCTATTCAATTCCTGTGCTTATTAAATGACTCTTTGAGATGCTGGCTCAGGGGACAGGGACAAGAGATATCTTTACGAAGAACTGTGGCAGATAGATGTTTATGTCCAATTGTTTTCTTTTTGTCTTGGGATGGCACTTATTTGTCATTTCGTGAAGACTGATGAGGCTACCTTTGGTTGTGAATTGGTGTTCTTCCTTTTCACTTGTGGCCCTGTGGTGGGGTACTTACTATCAATTGCAGCGTCTTATGTATTGATGACAGTACTCGTTCATCTTCTTTTGCAACGATGTATAGACTATGTGGCTTGACACACGATTGTGATATCTTTTCATTTTCATGGTACAGAGATCGCGTGTTTTATGGGTTGATTGAGGTTGTTGCAGTGTCCTTCCAATTTGCAATGGGTAATACCATGCAATTAGGCTCTTCCAACTGAATCTGTTTGATGACTGCTTCTAATTGTCTTTGTTTTTAGGCTCTTCCAACTCAATCTGTTTGATGACTGCTTCTAATTGTCTTTGTTTTTGGTTTTTGTATTGGGCTTTATCTTGATTGGCCGTTGTGTCATCTGTCACGCCAACATATCCAACTCGATTGTGATCACCAATAATCGATAACTATCAGGAGATAAATGACTTTATATTGCAGACGATACAACTATCACAGTGGTTACAACACTGATTCCAACATATAGGTTTATATCAAAGTCCTTTGATGGCGCCAGGCCACACCATTGGCATCTCAATCTCTCCTTTTATCTATACATGTGTTGGACCTACGATATTCTACATCTGTTGCTTGTTCACACTCCCTGTTTGAACTGCAAAAGGATGCAGGATGAAACAATGTGTTCCATGCCATTTTGTTAGTTTATTGCATCACAAGATTCAAAAGATGTGATGTGTTGACTGGATTGCATTGTGAGTATCTTTTTTTACAGTTTGAGTGGGTTGATAGTTAAGAACATGTGTTTCCTTCTAACAAGTTACAAGTTCAATTCCAGAGAAAGTAAAGTATGTCATTAAACCAAAACAACAATTTTTGTGTGAAGCATCCACTACTATTGCCTATTATTTAATGCCATTGTATTGATTTTTGTGCACATAGATAATCTTTTTACATAACAGTTAGAAGATGGTTACTTAAAGCATTTAGGGTATGCCATTAAACCAAAACAACAACTTCTGTGTGAAGCATCCACTACTATTGCCTATTATTTAATGCCATTGTATTGATGTTTGTGCACATAGATAATCTTTTTACATAACAGTTAGAAGATGGTTACTCAAAGCGTTTTGTTTGGTTAATATGTTATGTTAAGGTTGGCAAGATTATATTGGCTTCAAGTTGAAGATGGTTACTTAAAGAATTTTTTTTGGTTAATATGTTATGTTAAGGTTGGCAAGATTACATTGGCTTCAAGTTGAGTAAGAGATTATGTTTCACAAACCTTGTGCTCTTATCCGACATGCATTCACCCAAAATATTAGAACAATGTTTATGATACTTTGAAAGCATTTTCATCAAAGAACAACATGCGGATGATGCTTTTGGCTTCCAACATCGGTTCACAACCATCCTGTTTATCAATTGCATGATTTTTGGGTAATTTGGAGTTATCTATTCAATTCTTGTGCTTATTAAATGACTCTTTGAGATGCTGGCTCAAGTGACAGGGACAAGAGACATCTTTACGAAGAACTGTGGCAGATAGATGTTTATGGCCAATTGTTATCTTTTTGTCTTGGGATGGCACTTATTTGTCATTTTGTGGAAGACTGATGAGGCTACCTTTGGTTGTGAATTGGTGTTCTTCCTTTTCACATGTGGCCCTCTAGTGGGGTACTTACTATCAATTACAACATCTTATGTATTGATGAAAATACTCGTTCATCTTCTTTTGCAACGATGTATAGACCATAGTTACATATATCGTGTCGACGAATATATCGCCGAGGGTCCGGAATGTAACTTATCGGCAACATGAGTGAAAATATTGGCAAATGTCGTAAAACCTCAAAAAAATACAAAAATAACATTTTTTTCAAAATTTTTAACATCTAAAGCAACAACATCTTATAAACATGTTACTACATAAATATGAAAATACAACTAATATATAAGATGCATAAGATGTCAAATGGGGGATCATGATCACATCGACGATAAATTGAAAATATTGAACTATGTTCTTGATAGAATGATACAAAATCACCTCAAATGATCAAAATAAATGTATCTCGTGAGATGAGACTCATAAGGCATCTAGATACTACATAGTACAATCATAAATAATATGAATCAGCGATCCCCTCCACCCTTTTTACAGGCAAGGGAAACCAAATTCCTCTAAAAGCAGTAGGTGGTCTTATGGGTGCTCTAGATGAGCTTGGGGTGGGTATGGAATCTCCAATTGCTCGGGCTATGGTGAAAGGTAATAGGACTGAGGTAGAAGCGAATGTGAGTTGTCCCCTCCCATAACTACATATAATCAAAATCATTGCCTATATTGAGATCCTATTCACAAATAGTACCCTATGCTCCCCTCCTTTAGACTCTCATCCTTGCATCTACCTCAAATCTTGAAGTTGATCCTCTAAGGACATTAGTCAACAGACTCAACTCCCTATTTTGATGAAACTTCCTAAACCATTCACTAAAATAAGGTAGAAAAGGTTTCCCAAGCTTAATAAGTGATTTTGTTTGAGTGAAGGGTACATTTTTATTAAGTTCATGATAGAGGAGTTCAACAATCAACACCACTAACATCAAAGTACATAGAGGGGTTGATGTGCTTGATTAAATGCCACTCCTATACCCACATACATGATAGAATCCAATGGAAACATTGTAATTCTAAAATCCTGAAAACTATTAACTTTGTTGAATTTTGAATGGGATCTAAAATTCTACTTTTTGCGTATGAAGTCTGACGAAGTTGGAACCACTCTCAAACATCTTGAAACAATTAATGGTAATGTTAAAAATTTAAGTAAAAGTGTTACAGCTGATTTTACCACACATGGTGGATCACACATTTATGGCCTTCCCTGTCTCTCTGTAGATTCTTTGGATCCCATGGACCATTTTTGTACCTTTGATGTTTCCAAGATCATCCCTAAAAACATGCATTATTTGTCATACGCGACTTTTAAACCTATTCTCGCGTATGTACGCGGACATGACCCTCAAACCCACGTACATCGGGATGTGTGCAAAAGGCCAAATAGTTTTGGAGTTTTCCTTCATGTGGATCCAAGTCACTTGTCTCTTGGCCTTCCATATGCCTTGAGATCGCTTGGATTTGAACTTCCATTACCCCATTGAAGCACTATATAAGGAACCCTTTGGATACATTGAAATGAGAGGAATTGAAGAGCAAGAAAACTATAGTCCATTGCTGTCGGAGCTTATACTTGAGTCTGCATCCCTTTGTCCCTTGGAGCACTTTGTGTTCTTCTCAAGCTTGCCTTTGCTTGTGAGCTTGCTATCGAGAGATGGAGAATTGAAGTGGTAGAGGCTCAGGTGGAGAACTCAGTTTCTCCGGTTCGTAGATGTGCCGATAGAGATTGTCACTATTGTAATCTCTGATTTATATTAATAGAAATATATTTTCCTGTCCAATAATGTGTATTTAAATTAATATTGAATCCATGGATGCTTTTAAATGCTTATATGTTATTGATTATATATGCTAGAGTAGGTCTAACACCATTATATAGCATGCTTGTCTTGTTTGCTGAATGTTGAGAGAGCAAATTGCTAATACAAGCGAGAGTGGAAAAGCTCAACGGGGATCTACATCAACCATCCAGAATAATGTATGTTTCGAGATCCTTTAGTGTTAGATGTTTTGTTTCAGATTACATATGGGAAATGATTGATTTCTGCGGTTACTCTGTCTGTTGTGGTACCCCAAGCCATTGGAAGTTTTCTCCGTAACAGAATTGGTGACCATACTGGGGAGTTCCTAATCATTTCCTTTGGGGGTTTTATCAACATTCAATGTTCTTGAATTGCTTTGATTTCTCTGTTTCGGAGTCAGGTCTGGGGGCATGTTTGCCTAGTAGTGTCTGATAGGAGTAAATTTTGTCTCAGCTTGTCTGTTTACCTTCTTTTTTATCTATTTTTCTTCTTGTACGCGAGTTTTTTCTTCACAGTCGCGTATACACACGTTTTTACTGGGATATCCGCGTATATACGCGGGTTTTCTGCACAGTCGCGTATGCCCTGAGTTTTGCCTTTTGGGGGAAGATTAAGTGTTGCTAGGTGAGTTTGGATGATTGTTGAGTCTTCTTGGATGCTTCTGGAGTCTGTATACACCTCTGTTTCTGACCAAAGACACTTTTTAGTTTGAATTTTTTGAGAATGTTTTTGTCATTTCATTTTCTATTTTTTGTTTTGGGATTAGTGCATTAGGTCTCTTTTACCTTAGTGCTTTGCTTGGATGTTGTCTGATAGTGCTTGCAGAGTCTGGGGGTTGTAGAGTCATACTTTTGCTTTATTATCTCATTTTAATTCAAAAAATACAAAAACATTTGCTTTTTGTATCATTATGCATTGTTGCATTGTTGCATTTTGCATGGTACTTGCATTAGGTTTGCTTGGAGAAGTATTAGTTAGGTTTTCATATAGGAATGGTTGCATCTTCATTTGAAGAAAATTTTTGCACTTCACGTAGTAGCATACCCCGTTTTTCATTCAACACAGTGCATTTGCATTGATTGTTAGGTGTGCATTTTACTTTTTGTTGTGCCATAAAATCATTAGTAGCATGATCATTTGCCCTTTTGAGTAATAAGCCAATTAAAATCAACGCATAATAAAATGAATTACACTCTCTTATTTTATAGGGTGCACCAACAAGATTAGGTTTTTAGGGTCTTAGAATAGTTCATTGTGAGTAAATTCTCCAAGACCACTAAACGAAACATTTATGTGTTTATCCAGGTGAAAGAGTGAAATTCCTTTATATAATTATTGTTTCTCAGGATCCTTCTCTTACAAGGGAGTTAAGCACGAGGCAGTGTGAGTGGTTATTGATTGGGATGACCCCTGGTCATAATTGAGTAGCACCGGAGATATTTCCAGGATTGTATTCGTATCAGGGGGCTCTTTCGAGAGTTTCGGGCTTTGCTACCCTGCCCATACGATCAATCCTGCCTGGGATTGTCCGCCTGAGCATTGATTATATTGAGGTGACCTTAGTTGCCTTACCTAGGTTATCGAAGGGGTACTTCATAGAGGTTATTCTGCAGGTGTCCTGGCCAGGTAGGGGTCGGACAGCACAGTCGCTATATGCGTTGAATCTGAGGGCCACTATAATTGGTTATGAACCTCCGCTTGTTGTGTATGGGAGTCTCAAGCCTCTCCTACGCGAGACATACTTGCTTCATTCGTGAGCTCACATATCCTACCCTTGTTTGCTTGTAATTTAGCTTTACATTGTATAGGCGTATGCTCTGTGCACACTAGTTTGCCTAGGGTTTGCGTAATTAGATAGAGTCTTTTTCATTTTCTGAGTCATTGTGGATTTGGGCGCGGCACTTCACCGTTCTCGTCGTTTAGCAGGACTTCCGCCTTCCACGTCTCCTCCTCCTTCGGGAGAGAGAAACGGACAGTCTGGGTGGACATCTCACATTGATTCACACACGATGGGAGATCACGAGGATGAGATTCTTGAGATGTCTTCTCCACCTCACGAGGTTGGGGATGTAGATTCTACTCCTGTATATGATCCTTCACCAGATATGCCTTCACATTCCGGTTATGATCCCTCATTCGTAGATCGGCGGTAATGGTTACCAGGTGATGAGAATCATCATGAACCCACAAGCACTAGTTATATTTGTTATGGCATACCTGATATCCCTGCACATGATCTGGCACATCATGCTGAGTCAGAAATTGATCCTAGCACTACGCCTGGGGGCACTCCTATTCCTTTCTATGTGGAGAGATTTGGGAGCACTAGTCACATTGCACCTTCCATCCCGGTGGTGGAAGCTACTTCACATGTCTGTCCTAGACCTAGTGTTAGTAGTCATATGCGGATACCAGAACCGAGACGAGTGACCATAGGGAACACCACTTATATCCCTTCACATGTCCTTTCGTCCTCAAACCCTACTCCTTCGAATGCATCTTTGACAACCCTTCCTCCCCCTCATTGACGTGGTCCTTCGGGACGGAATATCGCTACTAGCCATGTTCGTACTGCGACTGCTCGCATGGTAGTATCTCAGAGTCAAGTACCTCCTGTTTTCTTGAGATGTCATATTCCTGTTTTTGGATCGTCTCACGGTCCATTGCAAGGAGTTCCCCATATCCCTAAATATGGAGCTTCTCATGGGACATCCCATGGGACACCTTATGGAGCTTCTCATGGACAACCTTATGGACCGCAGTATGGACAAAACTATCAACCCTATGGGTACGGGTATCAACAACCCGCTTACTCTTCTAATTATGGATTTTTAGCGTGGCCTAGTCAAGGTACACCACATCATAATGCTTCCATGCAGCCCTACACGGGTCAAATGGGAGGAGGATATTATGGCTAAGGCCATGGTATTTACAGTAATCAGCCTTATATGAACCAGAATTATTAGGGAGCGTGGCATAGACCGGATCAACCTAGGCTCCCTTTCCTCGCAAGGTTGAATTTACTTGACTTATTGAGACTTATGAACGATCCGGTATCTCATGACCCAGCTGTCCCTAATAAGCTTCCCTCGGACATTCCTAAGTTCGAGGGCAAAGCAGGAGAAGATCCTAGTGAACATGTCACTACTTTTCACCTTTGGTGCTCTTCTAATTCCTTACATGATGACTCAATCCATTTAAGGCTATTTCAACTCACCCTCGCCGAGCCTGCAACAAAGTGGTATATAGAGTTACCAAGGGGGGCATTCGTTTTGTTCGATGACCTTGCCATGAGTTTTCTCAATCACTTCCAGCTACCCGTGCGTTACGATGTTGGTACAGAACTCTTGTCAACATTTCAACAAGACAAAGCCACACATATCTCGGATCATATCCAAGAGTGGCATAGACGGAAGAGGTTGATTAAAGTCTTCATACCACCGGAATTTCTCCTTGAGTGGTTCCTCACGTCATTGTTACCTTACATTGCGAAGGATGTTTCTACATCCGGAGTCCAAAACGAGGAACAAGTAATCTTTAGGGCACATGAGTTAGATTTGATTTATGCTCAATCCGGAATTTTGTATGAGATAATACCTAACGCTCCATGTTCTAGTTTCGACCCCAAGATCAAGCGTGGACGACATGCCGATGGCATTGTGGGTTGTACAAGTTCCAAACCTACGGATTCGGTTGTGAAACAAGTGAGTCAATTGTCTATTAATCAATTTGCTTCGGGACAAGCCACGGCTTCGTCTCAACCCACCCAAATGGCAAGTGTACTTTCCATGCAATTGTCGGACCAGAAGGGCAACCAGTAGCCCGGAAGGAATAAGAAAAAGGGTAAAAATAATCGTAAGGGTGGGAACAAAAATGAAAATGCTAATTTTAATGACAAGAACGTCCGCAATGCTGGGGGGACAAGCAATCTAAATGTAAGGTTAAGTTTCCTTGCAAATTGTGTAAGGATGACCACCTCACTCACTTGTGCCCTCTTATGGAAGATGCCTTGAGGTTCATAGTGCAGGGCCTAGCTATGCTAACCAATCCTTTACCCCATAATCAAAATATGAACTCGAGGACCAATGATCCTCATTGTGCATCGGGCGGAGATCAAAATCCGCTGGAAGCCAATTCCGGTCATGGTTGCATCAACATGATACGTGCTACTAAGATTGTGACTCGTGCGAAAGACTATGGTTCGTCACAACCGGAGCTTGGAAAAGAACCCGCTCCACCCGAGAGCCCTTTGCGTATCGAAAACCCTATGGATAAACCTGAAGTTGTATCTCGCATTCCTAAAGGAGTCCTAAAGCGTTTGGGGCACAATTCTAATGCCAAAGCCGCCTAGAACTATTTCGTTGTCGAGAATTTGGGCCAAACTCCTTGTGCGATGTCCGCACTTGAAGTACTTCAGAGTTGTCCTCCGCAAAGGAAAGCCGTGCTTTCTGCTCTTAGGATTAATGATGATAGCTCTTCTTCCGTCATCAAATTTGAAACCATGGGACTACAACTTCGCTTACCTTACTACGTGTTTCTTTTGATTCATGTAGAGTGTCTTAATATGACCGTCAAACGTACTGTGATTGACGAAGGCACTGCTGCTTCCGTGATGTCTTTGTCGTATTGGAAGGGTTTGGGTTCTCTTGAGTTGTCTCAATCCTCTAACAAGTGTCTTCATGAACCCATGCCACCTTATGTTATTAGCATTTATAATTTATGTGACCCATTTAAATGTGAAGATGGTAAACTAAAGTCCTTTTGGGTCCTATAGCCCCTTATTACAAAGTTTATGTCTCCATCTCAACTTACGGAACAAGTAGGTTGGTGAAACATTATTTGCAGGTAGTCTTATTTGGAAATTATTTAATTGGGGACATGTCAATCCTCCCCACTCAATATTGCTTGTCCTCAAGCAATTTCAAACATGGATTTTGAATAACATTCTTTCCCTCCAAAACTTTGCTCCAAACCTTAGCTGCAATTTGAGTAGTGGCACTCGTGTACTACAATTGTGTGTTCCAAAATTAAATATATGTGGATCTTTGCATCTTGATCTATCTTGTGACAACACCACTAACACCAAATGGATTAATCAAATCTATCAAAAAAAAATTCAAAAATAATCTTTACCTCCATCTTTTGGAAACCTTTCTTAAGCTTTCAACCCTTTTTTGCTTCTGTATAATTATTTGAAATGACATTGAGTTGCCAAACTTGAACTTCCAAGATCCCAAAAAAGTTTCAAAGAGGAGCCACCATGCTTGTTGCTTCTCTACTTTGATTACATTGACCTTCTCAAGTGGTGACTCAATATCCCCTGCTACTTGTTTCATTAGAGGAAATTTCAACTCAAAATGGGCCTTTTAACTTTTATTCAAATTCCATGTCATCATGTGTTAAGCAATGAAATTGCTTTAAATTTGAAATACTGTATAGGTCTTAAACACTTTTTTAATATAAATTTGGGGATAGGTATCATAAAAAAAATTACTTTTTTTTTGTTTATATTTTTGACATACCTCCCTGTGTTTTTACTCAAATTTCGATCGGGAGAGCTCGTTGAATGCGGAATTAAATTACGCATCCAACGAGTACCCACTCGGCATACTTTTGACTGACCCCGCTACCCCAAAAACAAGAAATACCTGAAAAACAGAATGATGACCATCGAAATTTGAGTAAAAACACAGGGAGATATGTCAAAAATACAAACAAAAAAGTAGTTTTTTTCTTTTCTTCCTCCAAAATTAATACATATTATTTTATTATTTTAACTATTATTTTATGAATTCATTTTAGGAGGCCCATTTTGAGTTGAAATTTCTTCTAATGCCCCCACAATTGAAACCAAGCGATACCCAGATCACATTTCTTGGGTTGCAACCTTCCAAACGTCATGAGTACAAAACATAGATCATTAAAGTACATAATGACATCATACAATTTTACATCAAGAAGGTACCTCATCAAAGGATCATGAAATTGCTTGTACATCCAAGTAGATCATCATGTGGGCCATACACAAGCATCGATTATTATATCAAATCTGCTCCAATGACATAGGTGAGGATCACATGTCCTATAATGTATGATGCATCAAAATAATAATCAGCAGTGTTTTCTTTCATCCAAGAAGTGAATGAAGAACCTCCACCAAAATTTGAACCAAATAAGGAGAAAAGAAAACGTGAAGACTTCAAGTGGCTCAAAGAAGTCTCAACAATACACCCATGAAGATGTATATCATCATAATGTAACAAAGAATGCTGCTGAAAATGTAAAGAAGATGTCACTCTAGTCATGTCATCATCAAAAGGAGAGATAGGAAGTCCATACTCTTCATGTGGTACCATAGAAAAGAAACCTTTCAACCACACTTCATTAAGATGAATGCTGCAAAAAATGGAAGTGTGGGATATAGGAGAAAGAACCAACTCACCAAAATGATTTAAAAGTGAAAAAATTTCATCATGTGAAGGCTCCATAGGGGTATATTATGCAACTCCCTCAAAAGTGTGAAACTTTCCTCATATGTCAATTCCAAGGTAGTGAAATCATGCACTGCTTCCAAAAGTGTGTAACCATTATCAAGAGGCAGCTCAAGTTCCTCTTACCACAACAAGTGATTGGATCTCATCCCTCCCATCTTCAAACTCACCAAGAACCTGCAATTTTCCATGCTTCTCATCATCCATCACGTCATGAGAATCCTCCAAGCAATCTACGATATGACGATATGAAACATAGGTGGAAGAACAAGTATCTTGCAACCTCTCAAGAAGTTTCTCATTTTGAATTTTGAGCTGATGAATATCCTCATTATTATTCAAGTAGGATTCATTTAACCATTCATTAAGCTCAACCAAATTGTTTCTATAAAAAAGAAAAGACATGAAATTACCTTCAATATTTCACACCGCTCTTTGAATCTTCTCCATGTCTTCAAGGAAGGATAGCTCCTCCAATGAAGAAACTTTCCAACAATAATTTGATACCAATTCTTTAGTGTCATGGAGTATGCTAAGGGCCTCATGGATATTTATTTGACTCATCTTCAAAGACCCTTCAATGAAGGATGGTTCATGGTAGTGAACCTCCTCCTCTTCTTCTTTCCTCTTGATTTGATCAACTTCTTAAAGCTCAAGTGGTGATGGGGAAGTTGATTTTGGTTCTTCATTATTTGTCACAAGGTATTCATCTTCATGCTTATGAAAACTTTGTATTGCAACAACATTTTCAAATCTGATCTCTATGTTACCAAAATAGATTTGTGAGCACCCATCAATAGGCACTCCTTCATAGTTCAAGGATCCATCAGTATATTCTCTTTGATTTTCACAACCCCCATCCATAAGGATTGTGTGCTTCTCTTCACCTTCATCTTCATGTTCTTCTCTGCAATCACCTTGAAATGATTGATGCTCCATTTCATGAATCTCTTCCTCTTACTTTAATGGTGTATCTAAGCTCTTTTCATCTCCTTTAGAACAAAATTTCTTCCACATGATGTCCTTATAAGTGTTTATAACTTCCTCATTTATAGGGGAGGATAAACCTTTGCTCTTTTCACAAGTAGGTTGATTTTTTCTTTAATGAGTCCAGATTTGCACAAGATGACAAATATTCCTCATACCATTCACATTATTCTTCATATTTCTCATAATCATCTTCAAATGAGTCTTCATAATGATTTGATACCACTGTAATGTCCCTTCTTGGAATTTGGGAAGAAATTACAATTTGAGCAAATTCGAGCTTAACTAGTCATGACTCTATAGGGTTCCAACTTTCACCAAATGGTCCCAAATTTGAAAGGAAATGGTATTATGAGTCTTAAAATATCCCAAGGTGGTTTATGGACACTTTGTATCTGACTTTAGACCTATGCAACCTTGTTTGGGGTTAAGGAGAAACAATGCAAATCTACTAGGTAAATGTGGTCAACTAGTCCTTCTTGGTTTGGTTTCAAACACCACCGAACATTTCCAAAATTATTATGTAGGTATCCTATCTGATTTAAAAGATACTAACAAGCCTCATACACTCAATGGTTTAGAAAATTAATTTTTACATGTTACTCAAGTTTACACAACTTTGGCCAATTTCTAGCTTCCGAACTAGTAAAACCCAAGTTGACGCAGATACATCCAAATGACTTCAAATTATATATGTAATATATTGAGGGGTATTAGGAAATACCAATGCATAATATTAATTCTCATACACTTTCAAATTTATTCTTAAAACTTTTTTTGGCCATAGGGAAAGAAGGACAAAAACATTAGGAAATCAATGTTAAAACCCCGAAGGGTAGATGACACTTTTGGCTCTCCAAATGCAGTACGAACCTACCAAAATTGATAAATTAATATGGGGATGAATATCAGACATCAGGGACTATAGTTAATCATGGGTATTATCTCGTTAAACTGATTATAAAGTGCAACATTCAGGTTACCACTTTCAAGGAAATTGTTTGTGGGGAAATTGCATAACTAACTTGATTTTGACATATGAAAGGTAGAGTTAAAGGTTTAGATCAGGATGTGACATATAGAGACCATATAAAGAATAAAAATTTATGCCCCAATAGTATTAAACATTACATAAATCCCTTCATACAATTTTGGTATACAACTCATTCAGTATGGGAGTCAAATACATGAAAACTAGTGATTTAATAACATGGAATTGCAAGCGTTTCAAATATGTATTTTTTGGATTTCGAGCCACAAAGAACAAGGAAGTGAAATTAGAGAGTAACACATAATATATGGTTGTCACAACATCATGAAACTCAGAGAACATCCCGAATACAAATCTAATATAAAGTTACTTCAAGATTGAAGCCAAATCCATGAAAACTAGTTATTCAAGAGCATGGGAATGCGGGCCTCTAACATATGTATTCTTGATATTTCGAATTACAAAGAATATGTAAAAAATATTACATATCCATACATCATATACCTAATATTGGACATCAAATATCCTCAGAAAAGTGCAAGAACCACTCCAACAAGCGTGTCATCAAATGAGAGTGTGGGGAGATGGAGAAGAAGGAATGAGAGAATAGGGAGACAGATGAGAATTTGAATGTATGGACCTTCAAAATGCAATTAAAACACCTTCATTAAACTCCAATGAGAGGTCTTAATGGTTTCTCCATCAACCAACTTGGAAAGGAATTCAACTCCCTCGAAATTGGTTCACAAGTAGGGAGAGTGAACACTCACCATGTAATGGACAAGTAAATTTAAGCTCTCCAAAATTCCAAAGGCCAATTAAAAATTTATCCAAAATCCATTATCCTTCCTCATGAAATCCTTTTATTAACTTCATGAGGCCTCTTAAGGTCAAATCTACCTCCATGGGCTTCCTCCAACTCATCTTAGTGGTTTAGTAACTCATATGACACTTGTCTCCCTCTTCAAGTTCCAATTCTTTCCCCAATTCGAATGGTTGCCTCTAACTACCAAATTCGACCTCTTAGTGGATGTTTTAATCCTTGCCATGTCAAATTTGTCATATGTCTACAATCAGGTCTGAATACTTATCATAGAATCTTTCATCATTTGTTGTCATAGAGTGCATGGAATCTCTTTCTAAGCGACACATGTTGTCTTCTAGTCTCTTCCTCTTCCATGGGAGTTACTCTACTTTACTAATTCAAATTTGTTGGCTTATTATATTCTATTTGAAACCACTTCACCCTCCAATAACGTTACATTACCCATGTATTCGAATTTGGATGAAGATCATGCCAAGTGTGCAGGGAATCTAGTCACCCAAAGGCTCCACAAGCTTCCAAGTGTCTTCATGAACCCATTTCACCTTATTTTCTTAGCATTTATCATTTATGTGACCCATTTAAATGTGAATATGGTAAACTAAAGTCCTTTTGGGTCCCATAGCCCCTTATTACAAAATTTATGTCTCCATCTCAACTTAGGGAACTGGTAGGTTGGTAAAATATTATTTGCAAGTAGTCTTATTTGGAAATTATTTTATTGGGGACATGACACGTATTCTACCCTTTTGATGATTTCCTCTTCAAGTATGTTGATAGTATTTTCTTCAATTGTTTTATTAGGGTTTCTTCAACCATTTTCATAGTTTTATCTTCAAGTATTTTGATCGTATTTTATTTAATTGTTTCATTAGGGATTCTTAACCTTATTTTTTTGTTGAAACACTTGTAGAATATTTTTTTATATGCTTAACATCATTAACAAAAACATTATCTTTGATACTTTGAAATAATGGATATTTGGATGTAACACATAGTAGAAGTTATGCAAAAACAAGAAAAGGATCTAGAGATAAGATAACAAGAGATTCGTTGTGCATGAAGGGTAGGTAAAATGACAAATCCTAGAATGCATGTCTTTTTGCAATTACCTCTTTTCAATATTGTTGCCAAGAATATTTGAAACCTAAAGAAACTTATACTATTTTCTAGATGTTAGAAAACCAAACAATGTGAAGAATGTCAGGGAGAGAAAGTTGGTGCAACAACAATGACGTAAACAGTTTATGAGAATATTCTCATGCGTCCACATTATGACAATTAAAAACTAATTCTTGGATTCCACAATTATAAACTTTCAAGTTATTTTTCAATGAGAGCCATTTTGACTTAACAATCTTTGACTATGATCAATTCAATAGTAACTTTAATAAACTTTATAGAGCTATGTATAATCAGATCTAGTTGCATAGGTTGTATCTGAATGCAATTATTAGTCAAGAGTTGTTAGTCGTTGCTGAAGCACCACCTGTATGGTCTATGTCGTATGTTTCTTGACTATGCCGTATGTTTGATGTTGTGTACAAGTCAAGTCAGCCATAACGTGCCATAATTCTGATATTAAACCCTTGAAAGCACATGGAAGAAGCCATGGTATTGATAAAATCAAAGTAAACGCGCGTCGTCCACTATGTTTTTTCCTTCTAACGTGGCGTGCAAATTTGGTCATCTGTGATCACAGTTTCTACTCTCCAAAATTCTATATAACAATCCATTCCTACACCAAAATATATTCATAGACAGAGAACTTCTCTATAATCAGAATTTGATATATTAGAGTTAGAATGGCCAATTTTAGAGGTTTTGTATTTGTATGCATGAGCTGCCTCATCTTGGCTGCTGCTGTGAATCTTGTGAAAGCCGACAAATGTGGAGATGACATCCAAGGTTTGGTGAATAACTGCAGTCCAATACTGTCAGGAAATCCTCCTTCTGCAGTGTGTTGTGGTCTGATCAGAAGTGCAGACCTGGGGTGCGTGTGTCCCAAGGTTACTCCTCAAATCGCAGCGCTCATAAACGTACCGAAGCTGGTTAGCCTGGTTGAAAGCTGTGGCAGAAACGTTCCTCATCACACTCAATGCGGGAGTATATATTTCACACTATAACTCGACTCATTCATTTATGATCACTGTATTGCTTTGTTTTATTTCATTCAATCTTTAATGCTGCAATTATTCATATGTTTTTCAATTCAATTGTTTTGCAGGCATTGTAACGCCTTGATCTTTGAATGCAACTCCCAGCCCCTGGATAATAAGAGTTACTGTCGATTTGGGGTCCATCTATTGCATATTATATAGATTCAGCTGGAGGATAAATACTATTTATGAAAATGTTACAGTAGATGTTGCTTTATGAAGCCATTAAAAAGTTCATGGCAGATTTCATCTGCTGCGAAGTACAGAAATAAAGATGGAGTTATTTCAATAATTCCACATGAAATTGAGTCTTTCATTCTCTCCTCCCATTTCCATATTTTAAATATTTGAATGTCATCCTCTGATCTGGTATAGGAATCGTTTATTTTGTGCTTTCAATAGGGTTTTCATATATATGGTAACTCTGGTTTCTATTCAGATATTAGTTAGGTTGATAGGAATTTAAATATTATTTCAGATTTTGGATTAATTTGATTGAATTAACAATATTAATATTAATTAAGTATAACAAGTAAATCAATAAGATTTAATAAGTGTATAACAAGAATTCATTTTATAGTCGTGGTATCTTGTTATGTCCAAATGCATCTTGATTAAGATCTAAATACGTGGTATCTGTTATGCTTAAATGCATTTTAATTAAGATTTAAATAAGCTTTATTTAAATAGTGGTTAAAGAAATTGGCAACAATTTGTTTAAGTTTTTGTTTCAAAACTAAATTGTTAGATCCAGGTATTAGTTAGGTGGATAGGCAGTTAGATATTATTTTAGATTTTGGATTAGCTTGAGCGAATCAACAAGATTAACCGAGTGTAACAAGCAAATCAACAAAATTTAATAAGTGTACAACAAGAATTCATTTCATAGTCGTGGTATCTTGTTATGCCTAAATGGATCTTGATTAAGATTTAAATAAGCTTCAGTTAAAATGTGGTTAAAGAAACTCGTAACAATTTGTTTCAGTTTTTGTTTCAAAACTAAATGGTTAGATTTAGGTATTAGTTAGGTTGTTAGACATCTAGATATTATTTCAGATTTTGGATTAGCTTGAGCAAATCAACAAGATTAGCTAAATGTAACAAGGAAATCAACAAGATTTAATAAGTGTACAACAAGAATTCATTTCATAGTCGTGGTATCTTGTTATGCCTAAACGCATCTTGATTAAGATTAAACTTTAGTTAAAAGGGTTAAAGAAACTGGTAACAATTTATTTCAGTTTTCATTTCAAAACTAACTGGTTAGATTCAGGTATTAGTTAGGTCGATAGACATTTAGATATTTTTGTAGATTTTGGATTAGCTTGAGCGAATCAACAAGATTAACCAAGTGTAACAAGCAGATCAACAAGATTTAATAAGTGTACATCAAGAATTTACTTCATAGTCGTGGTATATGCCTAAATGCATCTTGATTAAGATTTAAATAAGCTTCACTTAAATGGTGGTTAAAGAAACTGGTAACAATTTGTTTCAGTTTTTGTTTCAAAACTAAATGGTTAGTTGTAATTATCCTCACTTTACTTTTGGTAGCTATACTAATTTTAAGCTTCAGATTTAATAAGCTTTGATTAAATGGTGGTTAAAAAACTAATAATATTTGTTCTGTAAAACAAAATAGTTAGTTTAGTTGATACTATCCACAAAAGTAAAGAACTTTACTTATGGTGACTATACTAGTATAACCAAATAAACTAAAATGTTTGCGCGTTTATGGGATGTGAAGAAACTGAAATGAATGATATCCCATTAGCAATGTCAAAAAGATATTAATTTAAATAAATAACAGAGGGTCGATTTGTTAGTGACAGTCTGTTCACTCATGATTTGTTAGTGACAGTCTGTTTCTTTTGTGTGCTTGCTAGACCTAATAGCTTAACATTAACAAAGCATACAAAATTCATCATTTCCACAAAGCAATGTGTGATCTCATGTAAAAAAATGTGTTTGCTCCCTTCATGTTTGTAGGTTAAAAAACATTGAGGAAAAACATCGGGGTGAAGCAAGATTTGACCTGGTAATTTTGAGAGCGTGAACTTGGCATATGGGGTAGGGTAAATCTAGAATATCCGGGCATATATGTCAGGGTGGGTTGTGACGAACTATTTGACCCAAAATCGATCAATCTATCCATCTACGAGTATGTTGCATAGAGATGCAACATGCCTTGAAGGGATGAACCTACGTTCATCCAATGGGTACACGAAACACCAAGGCCTTCTATCACCACTCCCACTAGTATAACAAGATCAAGTGAAAAATTTAGTGTTCAAACTAAACCACCACATTAATGATGTGAATATCGTTAGTGGTCCACCAAAACCACCAGATGCATGGAATAAAAAATTATCTATTGGAAAAGAATCTAAAGCTCAAGCTTGGATCCCTTCCATATTCTTCTCACCTTGCAACTAACGGGAGGGAACATCAATGATGACAGTCGTGCTTCATGTTTCAAAGTCCTATTGATTCAATTACATAATTGTTCAACAACTATCTATAATCAGGGAAGCTCAACATGGAATCTGAGCTCTTCAAATCACCAAATCAACATTTGGGAATTCCATTATGTAAACTAGTCTCCTCATCAAACTATTCAACTAATCATGGGACGTGTTCAAATTCAAAGAGCACTCAATGATCCCATTTCTTCACCCAATCAATAGAAGATGCCAACTTCTTTTAGTAAAATCAGGGGATGTTCAAACATGGTAGCAGTTCACTTCCAAAATTTTAGCTTTCATTCAAATTTCAACATCGAAACTAACAGCTTTTTAGGCATATCTTCTTCAAATATTAGTTCATTTAAGTTTAAAATTGAAGATGGTACTGGTTCTTGTTACTTTCTTGGTATAATTATTCAAACTTGTGATTGAGGGGTTGGGGGGGGGGGGGATTTTAGACTACAAGTCCATATGCAATCACAAATTCCTAGATCATCTCTCATGTGAGTTGTTAATCTTAAACATTATGAGTTGTCATACCTATCATGTGATGAATTGTTAGTGAGATTTATATCTAGAGCTAATAATGATCCATGTACTATATAAGACCATCATTACTACTAAGATCAATGGAAGAGAACAACTTCATCCTTTTCTTCCAATTTGTTTTGTGTGGATGCTTGATCTAATAGTTTAACATTATCATCATGCAAACATATAACACTTTTCATTCCATGGGCAGTAATCCTAATCTCCATTACTTATTTCTTTGGGGTGTGGGAATACCCAGATCTTCCCACTAGTCGTCTTTGACATCTCTCTCATTGCGAATATTTTTCTCACTAGATTTCTATGACGTCGAAAATTGTTGCTCATATCATATCTACTCAAGATTCCACAACATAATAATCTCTTTAATGGATTCTCATATGAGGACATGCTTTTAATATTGTTTCATGTATGGTCCCACTTCATCTTCCACATCATCATCATCATTACATCCTTCACATTCTTTATCAACATACTCTTTGTTTCTTTTAAGGAATTTATCATTGAAGTAATCTTCTACATCTACTTCTATAATTTCTAAAAATTCCTTACCTTTTAGGCTTTCACCAATTCTGTGTTGAATGTTATTGCCACTTCACAATCTTGGTTCCCTTCACGAGATTCTTCCACCTTTTCTACTTCCCTACTTCCATCAACAATCACACCTTCAAATAGCATATGCTCAATATCCAATGCCTCTTCAAACTTTTCCCTATAGGTTGCTTCAAACTTCCCATCACTAAAGTCCTATTCCTTAATATTCAAATTGCTTGTACTTCTTGGTATCTTCAACACCTTAATAGGGTGTCCTTCATCAAATTTTACATTTTCAATAATAACATTAGTACTTGCAAAATCACAAACATTAAACTGCTATACAAAATAAGGGATCCCTTCTTCCTGCTCATATCTTCCTCTTACTTGACATCTAGGACTATTGCATATGCAACTACTTTGCATTCTCACTAGCCATATCTTTTATTGCAACTAAGACAATCTTCATAATTTCTCCTTATCCATCATCCACATGAACTCCTTCCCATACTCCTTCATGATAATATAGTGTTCCATTGTAGGCATACTTATGGAATCTTCCATCTTTCTATATTCATCTTATGTGGCTCTTAATTCCATCTCCTTTCCTTTTTGTTCATTTTCTTCTGCGTCCTTTATTATCACTGCATAATCCTTATCCTCCTCTAATTAAACAACAACATTATTATCCTCACTTCTCACCACCTACAACCAATTATATTCTCCATTCAACAACTTATCAATTAGTTTCATCTCCTTGCTTATCTTCATTATTTCAGTTCCATCAATAAATACTCCATAACATCCTACCTCGTTTTCAAGTTTGAGCTCTATTATTTGGTTAACCACCTACTTACTTTACCTTTTTAGATCTTCTTTATGATCTTTTATGTCCTTTTCAAAATCTTCTTTAAATTATTTAGTTTTCTTTGCAACATCACCTTCATAATTTCCTTCACCACAATTTAGCTCTGGAAGGCATTCCAAGACCTACTACTCAACTTCACTTTTGCTCATTTCCTTTACATGGAGATTGACCTCCTCTAGATCGTAACTATCTTCAATAGTATCTTTAATTTCTTATGTGGTGGTGTTGACGCGCATATGTGAATATGCACGTAACGGAAAAGACAACCCAGACCGAGATCCTTAGAGCAGGTTCCAAGCTGTTTGGGATGGTTGCTTCCGACAGGTTTAAAGGCTCTGTTAGCCTGAAAGTTTAAAACTGAAACGAAACTATTGTTAAATTTATTAAATACCTACAAGTATACACAACAAACTTGTTAACAAATGTAGAAAATTAAACTAGTTAATCTAATTACTAATGAATTATTAATATAATTAATAATAGTCTATGAACTAAATCTATGCAATTAATCTTAACTTATAATATAATAATCACAAAATTAATCAAATATTAACATGTTAAAATAATTACAAAATTGTATTATTAACAAATATACATTAATTACAAAAAAATCAGGAAAGAACCTTAATGTAATTCAATGGCTATTTTCCATAAAATAATTTAAAAGAAACAGCATATTAATCTATTTTCGATCTTGTCCTTATCAAAAGTGAAAAGAATATTAAACCTGGAATCGAACTATGCTGATAGGAATACTGCATGAATATACTTGATAATATTTAAAGAAATTTAAACATGAACAAAACCATACAGTAATCATTACATATTATATAAATAATGATATCATTCATTAATTAAACAACATGACATATCAGCAAGATAAAAAATATTAAAAATCGATAATCGTACAAGACATATATATTTGCAAAATTCTTTAGAGAATTATAACAAACATAGATAAAATAGAAAAGAAATGACAAGACTGATAAATATCAAAACTATATGCCCAGTATACAAACTAAAAACATATATTAAAAATATCACCAGTTTAACATATCGTAGCTGAAGACAAATAGCTGTCTAAAATTGCAGATAAATCAAACCACAGTCTTGTTGTCTCCTCTCCATCAACTATCGACTTCAGGCAGCAGTATTTTCTGAGCTTACAAGAGAGAAATCTCTTCAGCGTTGGCAGCCTCCACGTCCACCTTTTCTTTCAGCAAATTCCAGTCTGCTTAAATAATAAAAAACGGAATCCAAATTAGGTTTTACACAGGCGAAATTTTGCCGGTCGCAACTGCAAAAATCGCGTCCAGAAAATCCCCGAAATCTCCCAGAATCCATCACTTTTTGGAAAAATCCCCGTGAGTACAACTAAATGGGTCCGTTCTGAGAAAAACCCATGTCGCGGATTTTTCATATCTATCTCCATTTGTTCACAACGTGGCCTGGAAAAACGCATTTTAATTGAGGACGCGTTTTTAATAACTGACAGGGAATAAAATTCGTCTCCTGGCAATTTCCAGAATCATAACAGTCTCCTTAGCATCTGCACATAAAAAAACCTAATAAAAGAAAGAAGTGTAAACAGAATTCAATCATGAGAAAATAAATAGCTTAACTAATGATCTTTCCAGCTCTTTTGCTGTTTTCAAAATCTACGATTTGTTTCAATATGTGCAATTAAAACATTTTAGCATTTACAGGATATTTGTTTTATTATTATTAGCAATATAATAATCCATAGATTCGGCTGGCATCTCTCAAATCTCTACAATATCGAAGAACAGATAGCTGGTTTAATATGAGGATCTCGTTGTGGATAAAACAAAATTCACAAACATTTCCATTGAATTAATAGCTCATTCAATCTTCATTGATAACCACGTGCCGTTATTCAAATAACCAATGGATAAATCAGATAATAATCTTCAAAGGCAAAGTATGCTCATTTCTAAGCCTTTATAAAATTCACATTAATTCCTGATATTTTTGCAAATATGATAAAATTAAAATAAAGTGTTAATTATACCTAATTTTCTAGGTAAACATTTAAAATATCAAAAAACTTTATTTATTATATTTATACAA
>LPNX011024132.1:507663-517998 GCA_001517045.1 Pseudotsuga menziesii
CTCATAATGTTTTTATAATATTATCATTATGCTTATGAATTTTTTTTAATTTCGCAAATAGTTTTAAAAAGAAAATATTCATATTATTACATTAATTATATTATAATAAAAAATTATTGATTGAAATCTTAATTCCAACTGAAATCTAATTCTATAAATCCATCTGAAAAAATACCAAAGAATTTGATTATATCATTGGATTGAATATACTTTAAAAAATTGACGAATTTTGTTTAAGTTTCATACATAAACCTCTTCCCAATTAAATCAAATTACAAATATCCCAAAATAGAATACTTCTCTGCCAAAGAAAACTCAATAAGATCCTGGATAACCATTGTTAAATTTATATGGGAGTGCCATTTAATTTTTTTTAAGAATTTAGATTGAAAATGAAGAGCGTCGGGTCTAATTTTGGACTAATTTTGATCTTGTATAGATATAGAAGTGAGATTTATTTGTTGTGGAAAAATCCATCTTGGAATACTTTAAGCATAATAAGGTATCTGCACATAATTTATTCAAACAATAAGAGTGCTATTTTACCATATTTTATTGTGCATGTATTAAAAATCGCATGCAAATAGCTTTAAAAAAATAATATAAAACATTTATTAAGCTTATTAAAATTATTTTATGGAGTTTAATTTATTAAGCTTATAGAAAAAATGAGCGCTATATGGATATACTTGTATTTACATGATATAAAATTGGTAGATTGGCAAGTTGTGGTATGAAACATCTACAATTCTCATCTTTTCTAAGCATTGCACTAACTATTGGACTATAATTATTTTACATTCTATGTTACATTGATCTTTTGACTGAGTTTCCTTTTACGTGTTTTTCCTTCCCCATTACTGTGTCATTGGGTCTTCCACTATCCAACACTACAAATTGATCAGTGACCCTTGGAATCCCACTGAGATCATTATTAACATTATAATATTATTTTATTTAGCATCGGATTTGCTTATACAAAGATCTGTTAGGGCCCCTATAGTTACAACTTTATAAATGATATAAAGGGGGGGTTAAAAATAGGTTGATAAAAAAGGATACCTACAGTATCTGGTGAATCTAGGGGTTCTCTTAATTGGAAAGGTATATTGGGAGAGGGATTCAACATATAATTTCAAGAGGAATTTTCCAATATTTAGTGAAATTAGTGGTATTCTTTAATATACTGTGATCGGTCGTGTTATGTCACAAATTCATTGAATGAACCCCCCTGTGGGCATGTTACATTCTTTGTATATAAATACAAGACCAACGTCGATAGTTTACTGGTAACAAGTCGACTGTAATTGAGGACGACATGCGGTGGAAGTTTGGAGGAAGGGACGACTAGCAGATTCGACTAGTAGTTGATCATGACTAGCCAATGAGGAAGTCAACGAGCACAGAGTGGGAATGGATTTGACAGACACTTGGATGACGAGACGCTCAATGGGATATCGAAAATTGTTTTCGTTTCATCCATCTTCGAGCCAGGTTCAGACCTTCCGTCGCGCGCAACAAATCCCAAGATATCGGCCCGACAAAGGAAGGCTTAGTCAAAAGCACTTGTGACACAAATGCAGTCTCACTCGAGATATCTCTTATGGGTAACTTCCAGAACCAAGTTTTCGCAGTTTGATGGGTGTTCCTTATCTTTTGGCACCTTTACAACTCATCCTACTTAAGCCAGTGGGTATATTGCTTAATCTACTATGCGCAGATAAGACACTACTTAACTTATCTTTCGCAGTGATTATAACAACAATGCATGCTTAAATCACAGGTTATCTATCAATAGTGCGACTCATGCATCAGAAAACTCATTCACATGCAAATACATAAACACTTAATAACAATATACATTCCTATGACTTAAGCATATTCATCATATACAGTCATATACATTCACGTAGATTCACATACATTCATGCAACGTAAATACATTCATCATTTACTCAATGATAGAGTCATTAACGTGGAAACCCATCTGGGAAAAAACACAAAGGAACTCTTCATTTCACATGAGAAATATATGGCAACTTTGGTCTACGCACTTAGCTGCATACTCTCTTCTAGATCTTCTTCTCATATATATACATACTTTTCTCTCCTCTCATGCTCTCTCCTCTCTTGTTGCTCTATCCTCTCCTACTTGACTCTATTGTTGATCTACACACATCCTGGATCAACTTAACCTTCTCTACACTTGTATGCACTCAATAGCAGAAACTTCAACTCTTCACAAAACAACTAACTGACTCTCTATTGTACTTTACTAGCTAAAACAACAACAACAACTAATAGGTAAGCAACCTGCACACAACTTGGGTTCTTCCTTCTTATAGACATGTACATGTCGGTATCAACCGACTTCATTCAGTTAGCCAACATGATGTCATTCCTATTCTAGTGACATGTGTTAGTAGGCACTAACGGCCTGAATTACAAAGATGATTTTATTCCTTACAACACATGTGACTTCCGTCGATTCTAACTGAACTTGTACCCACGATCTTCCTTGAAATGTCGTTTTCAATCGTTGCACCTATGCACATATTATCTAGCATGATTCCTTCGATCGTGGTTGATTTTGTCGCATCCTTGCCTCATGTCCCGGCTTCTATTATATCGTGGCTTCTCTTCTGTTTCTAACTCTTCCTTCTGTCATAGCTTCTTCTGCAACTGCTTCATGTCTCACTCTTTCTTCATTATCTTCTTATGATCTTCCTTCTATTCTTATGTTTTTCCTTCTATTCCTTCCTGTGATCGAACTCTTTACCTTATTGGGCAGAATTCTAACTAAATTATTCCTATCTTTCTCTAGGGCCAACAACCCCCAACACTCACATGTGGCTCGTCTAGAGCCACGAAAATCTATTCAACAACTTTTGTACCTGTGACAACTTTATTTTGAAAATCTTGTAAGATTTTCATTACCTCCTTCGTCTCTTGCCGCACATCTTATTCTTCATTCTGCAAGCTTTCCACAAGGTCAGAACTGAGGTGTTCAGTCATTACAAGCCTTGCAGCCTCTGCTTCTCTTCTCACCCTCTAATGTACATGTCGAATATTGGCTGCAAACCTTTCTGCTTCATCCTGTAACTCTGCGACTTTATCTGTCCTCTACTGCTGTTGTGTGCACTACACTGTAACTTGTTGTTGTGGCTTATTCATTTATGTTTCCTTAGCCATTTTCTTTGCTAAGGGTAACCTTTTCATCTCACTCTTCAAATGAGTTACTCCTATCTCAGCTGTGCACAGCTCCTCTTTTGGATTGATAAGTCATTTGTCAGAATCTTCGTGATACTGAGCCAGAACAGTTCATCGATAGTCAACAATATATCTTGAGATTCTTGTCAGGTTGAAGACGAAGGCCCAGGTAGTTTCCCAGACATTCTTTTCTTGGGTTTATTTGTCGTCATAGGAAGACCATTTTCATCAACTTCTTCTTCATCGACAATGGAATGCTTCATCTAATCATCTTCTTTGTTTCTTTGACGATGAAATATTTCATCTCATCGACGTCTTCCTTTTATGTGTGGAAATCAATCATCTCATATTATTCATTTAAACACCATCGCAAAATATATCTTTAGATTCTTGTACAAATGATGGTGATGATGATAACCTTTTTCTCTCTTTGTCGTTATACGAACTCTAGTTCAGATTGACGTGTTTTACCAATGATATTGTGTATTCTCGTGAATCCTTTTGCAATTTTATCCAGTGGTTTAGGTGGAATGTCATCTGGTAGTCGGATTTGGATCGCTACTCCATCGTCCTTCCTCAGTAGTGTCGAGACAACTTTTCTCTTGCAGGAACCAGAACACTTCTTCGTTGTTGGATCAGGTAGATCGAATGGTAACCTTACTTCAAATATGACTGGAACTTGCTCAGTTTCCACTCCAATCCCTGCATGTGATGGAACATATCCGGTAGTCTCTTCCATGATCGATGTGGGTGATGCAGTTACAACGACAAAATCTGTGACTGTACTAGCACTAGGATTCGAACTATCCATACTCTGTGAATAAAGAAGTTGCTTCAGCTCTGCGAGTTGCAGAGAGTAATTCCCCATTCAAAGGCATCAAAATGAACCAAAGGTGAAGGGTAAATGTTAGTAATATCTACCCATTCGCTCAGTCGGACCTTCACATGTGCATAGATTAAGTGGAATGGTGACTACATGATCCATCACGTGGGCCACCTGTACGGATCATCATACGGAAGCCACTACGTGACCCGTCACTTTCCCTTGTGTCGTCATTGTCATCAATATGCAATCAATATGGAAGTGACTTAAAAGTACGCTGCCAAGATCTCTTGGTATTTTAAAATTAATGACGACCAGTTGTGATAATGATGGCCAACTGTGTTAATGATGGCCAGTTGTCACTCCTACGATTCCTGTGGTGCTTGTGATAGAGTCACAGTCTCGACGACTTGTAATCTTTCTGCGATAGAGTTCCTTTGGTGTGACAGACTAAGTACATTCGCCCTTCTGTTCCTAGCTGCGATGAACTCAAGTTCTGCATCATTTTTCCTCTTACTGTGGCAGACTATAAGTCTATGACATGATTTACTTTCACGCCAACGGATTTCCTGCATTTTTTAAAAATTTTCCTTCTTTCTTTCTTTTCTTTTTGTTCTTTTTCTTTCTCTCTTTTCTTTTCTTTTCTTTCTTTTCTTCTCGCTGGGTTTTGCATCGATGATCCATTTCCCTTTATTGTGTTTTGAATCACAGACCAAGCTAGTTTTTAATTATTTTTATTCAAGCTCGACCACTAATGATTGTTTCAAGTGACATTCATCAGTGGCATGCCAAGGGATTTTGTGCAACTCACACCACTTTTCAGTTTCCTTCTTTGACTTTGCATCACCCTTCTTAGTTGGTAGCTTGGATTAATTTTCTTGAGATTGACTCTTCGTGCTTTGTCCTTTGTTCTGTGAGTTAGGTTTTCCTTTTCCATGATTTTTTTGCAACTGATTTGTAAACCCATCTTCCTAACTATTCTTTTTCTTGAATTTTTTCTTGATTTTTACATCTGTAGACCACTATGGTACTTCAAAATAGGGAGTCACTCGAAATATTTGATACCCAAATTTGAGCATAAGACATGAAATATGTTGTTGTACTATGACACGCTCTGGTCTCTCTCTTGCTGCAAAGTTGTATATCTCATGTATCATAGTTTCCGACATGGTAGAACTCCTCCTTTAGGGAATCAATAAAGGTTTGCCCATATGGGTTCTCTCCCAAATGAAATAGATTCATTTGCAGTGTACTTGTCCCTGTAACCTTCCCACTAATCTTTGACATTAGGAAGGGATCTAAGGAGTGCAAGGTGATCCTTTTACAGTTAGAATTTTTTTAATAGAATAATAATCTTCTAGTAGTTTCAACTATTTTTCTAGATCATCCACATCTATTTGGACTTCAAATAAGGGGATATCAAAATTAATTTGTACCTTGAAGGGTGTTACACTTCCAAAATGGTTGTTTTATGAAGTGGCATTGGTATCCATCGATAGTCACTGAAGGATCTGATAGAAGTTTTCCATCATCTTGTTCCTCTTTTGTGTGAAGGATTCATCAAACAACATCTTGAAAGGATATCCTACTCCATTGTCTCTCTTTTGTTCCTCCATGGGAGGTCACTTGGACTAGTGAGAGAGGTTTTTTTCAAGATAAACTAGTTCAAGACCCAACTCTAGATCTAATATACCCTAGCCTCATTAGGGACATGCACAAAAATAATTAGGAGGAGACTTCTATGATTCCACTAATCTGGATTGGGAAATGAATAAAATGGGAAATAAGCAAGTAAATCAACTCTTTATTAAATCACATCGCCAAGTAAATGAATCAAAATAAAGAGCATAGTATAGCAAGTAAATCAACTCTTTATTAAATACAAAGAAATCTCTAGGACTACATCGTGAACTGGATAAATGATCCCCTTTACAAATAAGATGCTCGTATATATAGTATTTACAAGGCACCCCCTAGAATTAATGTATTTCCATTACTTGATTTATTTGTTTTAGTTTTTCAAATACCATGGGTTGCAAAAGCCACGCACATGGATTTTCTCTACTTATTATTATTTTTATTTTTTTTTATTTTTTTTCACCAATTATCATGGTTCTATACCATGTTTTACCAAAACCATGGGCTCCATGGGTGACCATTCCACATATACACTCTTTCCATGGTGCCATTTTCAGGTAGGATACCATGGTGTAGATGAGTATTTTATTTGCATTTATTATGAAAATGATGATTGCACTTAGAGGTTCCCTTTGGTTGTGGGATTTCCCCATTCTTTGTTTCATCATGCCATGAGATGATCTTTAAAATGAGAAGGCTTATTAAATCATGGTAAAAGAGGGGCCTATAAATTTTTCATATTCAACAATCACCCACATTCATGAATGAAAAATGTTGTTATCTCATTGGAATTCTCTTCAGGGACCTTATACTTTTTGCATGCACTCTATGTTGTATTCTTGGAACATTCTTTAGTTTAAGTTATGTTTGATGTTGTAGCTCTTATTGGGATCAAGTAGAAAATGTATTTTCCAAGCTCATGAGATTCCAATCATTGTTGAGGTCAAATTAAAACTAAGTTAAAGGGGTTAAAGGTGCTTATGATAAGACATTGTTAATCATTCACTTCCTGCTTTCCTTTGCATTCAGTCATAGTGAACAAAACATAACCATTGATTGACATTTCTCCATGACATAGTGTTTGAGGTAATGGTTCTAGATCCTTGATCACAATGCTCTAAGAAATTAGATGGAATTATCTATCTAGGCGAGTTTAGAAGATCACAATTATCCATATACATCTTCCTCTTCTTTGAATAGCTCTTGAAAAGTCTATGCATGTTTCAAAGGATACTCTCTTATCGTGGATGAATTTTTTGGATCAATGGAAAATTGTTGATACCTGCAATAATATGCATTAGGAAAAAGAAAAAGAGCATATGAGGCTCACTAGATTGTAATACCAATACTTTAATATCTAGGATTACCATATGCGACAAGGTTGGCTTTTGGAACTAAGCAACAACATCTATGATTTGCAACAAAACTTCAATTACTAAATGCTCATGCAAAGTGACAATAATAATTTTTGAAAGCATAGATGATTTTATTTGAAATATGTGTAGATTGAATGTAGGCAACTTCCATAAATAGTAGAACCCTAAAAGGATATTAAGGGATTCTACCCATTACCCCCAAATCCCAAGAAGACTAAGTTAACTTGTACCTATATTTCCTAGTACTTGGTAAACATGAGTGGTATATCTTAATACACATGTGATCAAGGAAGCAAATTACTATCCTTTAATCCACCCAAACTTTTAAAAACAAAAAATAATAATAAATCAATTAAAACTTTCTCAATAATGTTAACCTTTTACTTCATAATTCTCAAAATGATTGCAACTTAATTAAATATAACCACATTTTAAGCAAATCCTCTTGATCTTCAATTGTATAAATTTGTGAATCTTGGAAGTTCACATGCCCATATACCATTCCAATGTTAATGACCCAAACGTATCATAGTGGCTAAAACTTGATTTAATTATACCATAAGTAATCAAAGGAGTTCCATGCAAAATCAATCATATTACATTTACAATCGAGTTAATAGGAACCTTTTGAGGAGGAATGGTAGGGGAAGGATAGGACAAGGCACTGTTGTACCTTGTTGCTACAGTCATATAGTATTCAGGCTTGTACAATCGAGTTAAGGATCACCTATACATTTTACCTTTCACATGGTGTTTTTCAACTAGAACTAATTTTCATTCACACCAATCTTATGATGAATGTGTATGAAAGCTAATTCTTCATACGAATTGTATCCTACAACTCCTTTTTGGGATTGCATTATTATAAATTTTCAAGATGCATTTTTATACTATGAAAAGGATAAGTAAAGTTATATGGAAAAAATAATTATTATACGAAAATATTATCACATTAACCTGATCAAATGGAGCCCTTTCTGATCCAGATTCAATCATAGAAAAAATTCTCTTGGAACATAACAAATTGACCGATGCTTTTCACCCAGGTGCTAAACTTCCTAGTTAGTATAAGAAAATTGGAAAAAAACACATTTTACCATAAATATTTATGTAGTAAACTTCCTAAGTAGTATAAGAAAATTGGAAAACAACACATTTTACTAGAAATATTTGTGTGGTAGATGGGATAAAATATCTGCATTGTCTAATCAATAGTTCAAGTAACACACTCCCATGATCCATCCTCTCCTTCTGAGAATCTAATTTTTTTACTGGATAAATAATACTAGAAAATAAAAAATCTAAATTTTTTATTGGATAAATAATACTACAAAAATCCAAAGGCAAAATCTGAAGACCCTATTTTCTATGGATATTACCATTTTAAATAAGAAATACTTCTGGATTGCATTATTATAAATTTTCAAGTCAATCATTTTCACTCACCACTTTTGACAGTCCACCATTATCATTTTTAAGCTATTTTGTATTTTAGAGGAAGCTCTTATTGCAATTATCTAAAACTTATTATCATTTTCAATTTATTGTGTATGTTAGAGGAAGCTCTGATTGCAATTATCTAAAACTTGAGAACCCTTTTCATAAATGATTTTTATTTTATTAAGAAAAACTAAATGTAAAAATTTGAACCTAGATTTCCATAGGATCAACCAAAAAGCCCAGGGTCCCAGATTTTTATTTCACATTCTTTATCAACATACTCTTTGTTTCTTTTAAGGAATTTATCATTGAAGTAATCTTATATATCTACTTCTATAATTTCTAAAAATTCCTTACCTTTTAGGCTTTCACCAATTCTGTGTTGAATGTTATTGCCACTTCACAATCTTGGTAACAGTGCTTGGTTCCCTTCACGAGCTTCTTCCACCTTTTCTACTTCCCTACTTCCATCAACAATCACACCTTTAAATAACATATGCTCAATATCCAATGCCTCTTCAAACTTTTCCCTATAGGTTGCTTCAAACTTCCCATCACTAAAGTCCTATTCCTTAATATTCAAATTGCGTGTAGTTCTTGGTATCTTGAACACCTTAATAGGGTTTCCTTCATCAAATTTTACATTTTCAATATTATTATTAGTACTTGCAAAATCACAAACATTAAACGGCTTTACAAAATAAGGGATCCCTTCTTCATGCTCATATCTTCCTCTTACCTGACACCTAGTCCTAGGACTATTGCATATGCAACTATTTTGCATTCTCACTAGCCATATCTTTTATTGCAACTAAGACAATCTTCATAATTTCTCCTTATCCATCGTCCACATTAACTCCTTCCCATACTCATACACATGCTCCTTCATGATAATATAGTGTTCCATTGTAGGCATACTTATGGAATCTTCCATCTTTCTATATTCATCTTATGTGGCTCATAATTCCATCTCCTTTCCTTTTTGTTCATTTTCTTCTGCGTCCTTTATTACCACTACATAATCCTTATCCTCCTCTAATTAAACAACAACATTATTATCCTCACTTCTCACCACCTACAACCAATTATCTTCTCCATTCAACAACTTATCAATTAGTTTCATCTCCTTGCTTATCTTCATTCTTTCGGTTCCATCAATAAATACTCCATAACATCCTACCTCATTTTCAAGTTTGAGCTCTATTATTTGGTTAACCACCTACTTACTTTACCTTTTTAGATCTTCTTTATGATCTTTTATGTCCTTTTCAAAATCTTCTTCAAATTCTTTAGTTTTCTTTGCAACATCACCTTCATAATTTCCTTCACCACAATTTAGCTCTGGAAGGCATTGCAAAACCTACTACTCAACTTCACTTTTGCCCATTTCCTTTACATGCAGATTGACCTCCTCCATATCGTAACTATCTTCAATATTATCTTTAATTTCTTATGTGGTGGATACACCATTATCATCTTCATCACTTGTATCATTATCCACACTACTCTCTACCTCCATTGCACCTTAATCACCATCGTCCTTATTTGGTCTAAGTTATGGTAGGCATTGATATACTTTCTACTCTATTCTCAATGCAACAATATCATGACAACAATATAAGAGAGTTAATGTTTCCCTCCTCATTTCTTCTTTTGCTCTGGGCTCTCTTTTCTGGAGATCCATGTATGTTGGGCGTGTTCATGGGGGGTTCACTAGTGAGGCAATATCCGATATCACGTCCATTCATAATGGGGGTTTGAATACTCCTAAAAACGTCAAAAATATATTCCATTGTATTAAGGGGTCAAGAGGGGTTTTTAATTTGACATAGTAATATATATATTGGG
>LPNX011024133.1:0-22770 GCA_001517045.1 Pseudotsuga menziesii
ATTACAGCCCTATACTCAGCAACATTATTGGAAGTAGGACCTAGACAAGCGCCACCCGCGGCAACAAGCTGTCCTGAAGGGGAATAGATAACCCATGCTGTCGAAGCCAGGTTACAAGTATGACGGCTGGTGCCATCAGGAAAACCTACATACATCTCGAAAGACATCTGCAACAACCAGCAGATAGTATAAAAAACGAAACTGACAACCTAATGTACATAAAAATACATACATTAATATACAAGAAAAAGTGCTAAACCTAGGCATAGTACTTCTTCAGGTAGAACCCATTTCTAGGCTCAGGCAGCTTATTCCCATCGTAATCCACTAATTCATATGCGCCTTTACTCAAAACTTTAGACACAACATAGGGTCCCAACCACATAGCCTTGAATTTTCCTGCCCCCAGAGGCTCTTTATCTTGGTCCCAGAGCAAGACAAGTTCCCCCTCAGAGAAAACTCAAGGTTTGACCATTTTATCATATTGAGATTTAAACCTATTCTTATGAGCCTGATTTGCAGTCAACGCATCTCTACGTTGTTCGTCAAGGTGTTCTAAATGGAGTAACCGCTCCTCAAGCTCAGTTGTGTCAGGTAGCACATGAATAGCTATCTGCAAGGATGGGATTTCGCATTCAATCGGCGTAATAGCTTCCACCCCATGAACGAGTTGGAAGCGAGAAAAACCCATAGTAGTTTTGACTTTGGTTGGATAAGCCCAAAGAGCAGGATATAACATGATGTGCCAATTCGAGCGGGCTGCATCAATAGTACATTTAAGTATAGTTTTTTAAGTTTTGTTTACAACCTCAACCTGACCATTTGCTTGCGGATAATATGGAGAAGAATGTTCTTGTCGAAATCCGAGCATGGTGGTCAGCTCTGTCATCATGTGATTTTGGAAATGACTGCCATGGTCAGTGACAATCACTTTGGGAATACCAAACCTAGGAATAATCTGATTAAACATGAAGAAAGCTGTAGTTTCCCCATTGTCTTTGAAAGTAGGCATTGCCTCTGCCCATTTTGTGAAATAGTCAACAGCGACAATGATGTATTTATGCCCCCCAGTCGAGGCTGGGTTGCATTTCATATAATCGATCCCCCGCTTCATGAAGGGGCCTACCAAGACAATGGGAAACAAGGGAGCAGGATGTGACCACATTTTTCTGGTGTAAAGCTGACATGGATGACAGCGTTTCACAGCTTCCACACAATCTTTAAAGATGGTGGGCCAGAAATACCCGGCACGTAATATCTTCTAGGCCGTTGCTAACCCAGATAAATGACCCCCACACGCTCCACTATGGGAATCATTTAGGACAATCTCCGCTTCCTCATGAGTAAGGCAGCGACGTAAGACGGAATCTACCCCTCGTCGATATAATGTATCTCCTATAATGAGGTAGTTTTTAGCATGAAGGCATAACTTGCATCGGCCTTCCCTAGAGTAAGCGGTAGGATACTTCAAAGTCTGGATATATATAAGAATATCTCCATACCAAGGATCATAGGTGGATATAAGGAAGATGTGCTCATCTGGGAATGAGTCATCCTGAACCACTACATCTTCTTCTGTAGGGAATTCTGCTATAAGCTCGGCAAAAACTAAGGACTTTTTGGATTTAGTGGATTGGAAAACCAAGTCAAACTCTTAGAGAATGACTATCCACTTATTGAATTTTTCCCCAACAATCCGTCGGGATAAAACATATTGGAAAGGGTTTACATCCACCACTACAGTAGTGGTCCTCAGTAAGATGTAGTGCCGTAACCTCTGTACAGCATACACAGCTGCTAAGGCTAACTTCTCGACATGGGAGTACTTAAGCTCAGGTCCAACCAGAGCACGGCTAAGATAATAGACAACATGCTCAATGAGCTTGTCATCCTCCTGAACTAGCACTACCCCAATGGTAGACTCCGACGCAGCCAGATATAATATGAAATCCCTAGAATAATCTGGCAGGCGTAATAAGGGAGCCGACAACAAGGCTTTTTTCAATGCCTCGAACACGAGTTGTGCAGTTTCATCCCATACAAATGGGGTGTCCTGTTTAAGCAGGCGCATGAAACCTTTTGTGATCTTGGCATAATTAATGATAAAACGTCGAAGGAAGTTAGACTTTCCTTGTAAACTCTAAAGTTTCCTAAGTGAACGAGGAGGAGGCAGATTTACAATAGCCTCAACTTTTAAAGGATCCACCTGAATGCCCCTACTAGAGACAATGAATCCAAGCAATCTTTCGACACAGAAAACACACTTGTGGGGATTCAAGCGAATTTTATAGTATCTGCATCTCTCAAAAATCAACCGTAAATGATCTGGATGCTGGATCCTCTTGCGGGAATGAGCAGGCAGATCATCAAGGTAAGGCTCGACAATGGCTTTTATGTCATGAAAAGAAAAGTTTATGGCTCGTTGAAAGGTTGCCCCTGCATTTTTCAATCCAAAGGGCATTTTTCTATACGCGAATGTACCCCAAGGGCAAATAAAGCAGTTTTATGCTGGTCTTCCAGTTTGATTTGGATTTGATTGTAGCCGGAGAAACCATCCATAAATGAGAATACCTCACTACCCGCACATGCATCTATGATTTGATTAATAAACGGTGTAGGGTAGTTGTCCTTAGGACAGGCTTTGTTAAGGTCTCGAAAGTCCATACAAATGCGAATAGTCCCTTTCTTTTTATCAACAGGAACTGGGTTGGACACCCATTCAGTCAAAGCTACGGGATATATAAAACCTGCTTTCAACAGCTTTTCAACCTCTGCTTTCACAGACGCCGCTTTACCAGGGTTCACGGGGCATAATTTTTGCCGAACTGGCTTGGCATCAGGATAGGTTGGGATCTCATGTTGAACAATAGATGGATCAATTCCTAGCATCTCCTCATATGACCAGGCAAAGATATCGCAGAATTCCTTGAAAACGGAAGTATAAATGGAAATCTCCTTCGGAGAGAAGTTTGCACCTATATAGATATTTTCCACGACATCCGGCTTTACAGAGATGTTGATTGGTATAGTGGCGGAAATGTTTGCCATATTCCCCTCGGCAAACACTCCTTCCCTAGGTAAATGGTTGACAAGTGTATCAACATCATCCGACAGTCTCACATGAAACTCTTGGTTTTCTATCTTGCTTAGCTCTGGAAGGAAATAAGATCGGTGATGAAGATCCTCACATATCTTATCACGTGAACACATAGCTTCCAGAATAGCTTCATCGGAAGGTAAGACAGTGTCTAAGAAATCTATGGAATGTAAAGAGTTTTCCACCCATGCGGGCATATAGACTGCTTCCAGATCATCCGAGACTATAAGAGGATCTGGAATGGGATCTACAGTGGTTTGGGTAATAGCTTGATACGCCACTTCCACTACAGATAAGGGCACTTCCAGTTCCTGAGGGGTTGGGAGGACCCAAGGATCAGTCCTATCGACCACCGAATCAATGGACTTCCCTACAGTAGTAGAACCGATATAAAGGACTAGAGCTAGAATATTGAATGTGCCCATCAATGATGCATACATTCCAGCACCCAAGCTCTGTGCAGCAGTTTTGGCTTGATCAACCAATGGCATAGTGGAATCTTTAGCCTCTAAGCGGCCTTTTCGAGTAAAATCAAGTTCGTCAACAGTGACCAGCTTGCCCTCATGTGGAAAAACCACGACACGAAAGACAGCAGATGCAACAGCAAACATTGCATAAGTCCAATTCCTACCCAGAAGCAAATTGTAGTCCAATGGAGCATCAATCACTTCGACTTCAACAGACACTGTTTTTCCAGCCAACTTAATCTCAAAAGCTGGTAGGATACCATGTGGACGGAAAGACCTTCCATCAAAAGAAGTAAGTAAAGTGGTTGATGGGACTAGCTCTGGGGATCCAAGAGCTTTCCAACAGGCCAGGGACATAACACAAGTAGAGGCTCCCTCATCAACAACTGCTCGTCCAATGGTCTTACCACCATGGACAACATCTATCGATAGAGCTACATGGTAAGGGAGGTGAATTTTAACTTTAGAGAAATTAAATTTCGCTGAGAGACTCGAAGAGTCCATGCTACCTAAAGCTGCTAAGAGGGCATCCCCCTGAGTGGGAAAGCTCTGTAGCACCTCTAAAGTTGACATTGCACACGGATTCTGAGCCAAGTCTTCAACCATAGAGTAGTTAGAAGCGGCTCGGGAATTTGGGTTATGCAAAGTCTTCTTAAAGACACCTTTGGGTATCTTTGGCATTATTTCCACAGGTTTCTCTATAGTGAGAGGGTTGGAAGATTCAACTATAGCTTTACCCTTCTCGTCAGTATCTTTCTCATAGTTTTTGTTCCTGGTTTGTAACAAAGTTGAGGATCTAACCATGTTGATATAATTGGGGTCAGGGGAAGCTTGAGTGCCCCCTGCTACGGTAGAAGCTGAAGCAGAATTCTGCCCTTGGGGAAACAGATCCTTCAGGACAGCCGGCGGTTGAGCTTGGAGCAGCTTCTGAGCTTGTTCCATGAGGGGACAAAGATGAGTAAGGTGGTCCCCTTGGCACAGCTTACAAGGGAACTTGACTTTCTTCTTTTCCTTTTTTCCCCCATCAGCATTGTTTGTGGGCTTTGGCTTGTTTTGGTTTTGGTTTCCCTCTCCCTTTTTACCTTTCTTCTTCTTCCCGCTGGGCTGCTAATTTCCCTTCGAAGAGGTTTGTGCAAAAACATTTTCACTTTGGGAGGAGGGGGCAGCCTTTGCTGCCTCCGCCATAGACTGTTTGACAGACAATTGGTGAAGTTGTTTTGTCAAAGACTCTATAGTGGGAGAGTTTACAGACCCAACCACACCATCGGCATGGGGTCCAGGCTTAGGTTTGTCGGCCTCATGTGAAGGCCTTTGTGCCTCAAGGATAATTTCATATAGAATCCCAGACTGTGAATAAATCAAGTCCAACTACTGGGCCCTGAGTATGGCTTCTTCTTCACTAGTCACTCCTGATGTGGAAACATCCTTAGAAATGTATGGCAACAATGACTTAAGGAAGCACTCTAATAGAAACTCAGGAGGGATGGTAGCTTTGATAAGACTCTTTCGCCTCCTCCACTCTTGGATATGATCCGAGATGTGGGTTTCCTTTTTTTGTCTGAAAGTAGACAACAAATCCGTTCCGAAATCGTAATAGACCGGAAGCTGAAAGTGACTAAGGAAAGCACTAGCTAGGTCCCAGAAACTACTAAAAGCAGCAGAAGGCAGCTCAATGTACCATTTTTCCGCAGTTCCAGTCAAGGTCCTCTGGAACAGCCTCAATCTCACTGAATCTTCATTCAATGAGTTGGAAGAACACCATAAATGGAAGGTGGTGGCATGAGCCCCAAGATCTTCACCAGCCTTACCTTCGAACTTAGGGATGTTCGAGGGCAGTTTGGTGGGAACAGGTGGCCACAAGGGGTCATGCCTCACCGGGTCATTCATCAATTTGGATAATTCTGGCAAGTTCAAAGTTGCCAGAAAAGGAAGTTTGGTCCTAACCGGTGCACTAGATGTGCCAGCTTGGGGATTATAGGGTCCAGCCCCCAAATTCCCATAGGTAAAGGTGGGGTTTCCTCCTAACACCGATTGTGAAGTGGGAAGGTTGCTTTGAAATGGATTCCATTCGTAGGCCACAGGATTTTGGGTGGGAGGTGCAGTGTAAGTGGTTCAGGCCATCCCCATAGAAGTTGGGGTCTGAAAGACTGCAGCAGGTATCCCTCCGCTAAACAAAGAGAAGGGAGAGCTCGAGTATGGGACCGAAATAGGGGTATGGAAGCTCTACCCATAAGAGGTGTTGCCTCCAAACTACGCTCCTACATATGAAGGAGATGGACCTACGTATGGATTGGATGGGGGAATGTGCCCCCCATTCCAAGGAAATCCTTGGACATAAGCCGAGGATCCTACCGGACCACTCTGAGTAGTGTAAGGAAAGGAAGAGGGAATGGTAGGTATACTAGGAATCCCAGCAACCATGTTACTAGAAATACCTCCTATGTGGGAGTGAACCGGTGGTTGAGCCACCCGGCTCGCTGGAGTCAAGGGTGTAGAAGGCAAACTAGATCTAGGGGCACTAACCGGGGGAGGTAGTACCCCTTCAACCGGGAGGGTTGAGATAAACACAAAAGAACTCTCTTCCATAGAAGACATGACTCTACTCAAAGGGACACCTACTACTGGTGAACTAAAAGGTCTAACTTGGACGATCATAGGATCGTTAAGATCAGTCAAGGGAGAGTTAAAATTTCTTGCAAACTCGTCAGTCTGCAATTCTTCTATCTCGACTGTGTCAAAATCAAAATGGCTAGCTATCAATTCCGGTTCACCAAGAACCTCACTTACTCCTACTGATTCAAAAGAACCGTCTGTGCCTAATCTCCGCCTTTGGGGTAAAGGTGGAGGCTCCAATGCAGGGAGAGGAGGAAGGTTTCTCAACCTTATTGACCTTCTAACTAGTTGGTCCTCCAGAATTAAAAATTTGACTTAATCACACCCTAAGGTCAACTAAGCACAAGCAAATCCACAGAGCATACACTAAAAAGATCCTAGAGTCTCAAGCAATCAAACCAGGGTATAAAGATATGCTTTCCCGAAAAAAGCTGATGAACGATTACTTGGCATCCTTGAGGGGTTCTCAGGCACAAGCAGAGGAATCACCCACCACCCTCCTGCACTTTCCACAAGGGTTACCTTCCAAGCCCATTCAAGGTGAACCAGAAATAACCTTCCGGTTTACCTAGGTATGAACCCTAGGAGACAAGAGACTAAAGGCTACCTTGACAATACCAGCTATCTGGGGGGACAGTTGTCAGCCGAACTCGTACGCATGGGCAGGGTAGCTGAGCCTGAAACTCTATCTAGGACAAAATCCCCAGATGCGTAAAAGTCCTGGGTTACATTTTGACAAGGATTCGGAGGGTTATCTCCTTTGTCCAAGCCTCCACACGGCCTAGTGCTTAACTCCCGTTTGAGAGGAGCTTCCAAGATACAGTGATAGAATCAAGGATGTACCTAAAGAATGGTCCACTACATCTGAGTTTATAACTTGTGGGAAGTTTACAATCCCTAGCCCACAAGTCTAGCCTAAGTTAGTAGGTGAAAGGCCCCTAAAAATAAAAACTTACTAATAAATTTTAATTTATGCGTTTATTTTAAAGGCTGTTTCTTACTCAAGAGGAAATGGAAGTGATATACTGTATGGTGTTTTGACTCAGCAAGAAATAAATGAAAGTAAATTATATTCAAAGCAAACTACTACTATAAAACAAACTTCTTTTCATTTTTTCAAATATGTATTGATGAACTAAAGCACTAATAAGAGAAACTAAACCTATATTTTTGTAATTTTCTGAGATTATATATTTTTAAAATGAAGCAAACACTACTTATGCAAAAATCACAATGCAAAAGACTAACTATGTTTTGTTTTCACTTTAAAAATTGCTCAAAGAAACTACTATGCATCTACAATGCACTATGTTTGAGTCAACTTGAAACTTACGAACTGTATACAAACTACAAACTGAAACAAATAGGCTGACAGAACCAACAGATCAGCAAGAGAAGCAGGCTAGGATCCCTAGCTTGGGTACAAACAATGACACAAAACCACTCTAGACTCAAAAAAGGCAAGTGCAAACCAGCAACTGTTAGAAAGCAGACTGGAAAAATAGAGTCCAAGACCCTGATCACTGATCTGGACTAAGACACTTTAACCAAGAACCCAAACAGGCCAAATGCTTCAGGATGAAAATAGTAAATAAACCAAGTAAAAATACTCAAATGGCTTTCAAAAAGCACTAAGATGTGATCACCTGAGGAAATCAAGCAAACTCTACATCATTCTTAAAGAAAGTCTTCCCAGAAAACAAGGACTATAACAATAAAAGACACAAGAAAACTCGTCTTTAAAAATCCAAATCTTCAGGAGTATTCGTGACTGTCTAGCATTGCAACTCACGAATGCTCGCGACTGTGCAGTATAACAACCCGCAAATGCAACTTTATACTCGTGACTGTCTAGTAGGACAACCCGCGAATGGGTATAAATTTTTTCTTAAAAGCAAAGAAAAAACCCTAATACTTTCAAACACTGAAGTAAACAAGATCCAGGATAACAAACCACAAGCAGACTCACAAGCAAAACTGGTCAAGATAACAGAAATGACCTACAATAGTCTAGGATTCCCCAGCGGAGTCATCAGTTCTGTTGTAAGGGATTATGCACCTAATAATCATAAGTTGGGGGTTACCAACATACTCAAACACTTGTAGACAATTGACTTCTAAAGTGTAGAATAGGAAATAGGAGGGTTAGAAGAACTTACTTGTTTAACGACGTTCGATCCTTGCTAGTCCTCTTCCGATCTGCTCCACTTCCAAAGTCTTCAAGGTTCACTCCTCTTTCACCTGTTCAGAGACAATCTTCCAGATATAGAATGGTTCATATATATACGTTAGCAGGTTAGATAATTCAAATATGAAATACTGAAGCATAAACAATTATCAAACCAAGATATATAAGACACATGTGGAAGAAGTAATCTCTTTATTATCAATAATGAGAAAGTTCAGAGTACAACCAAACTTCTGAGACAAGGACTCTGCTGTCACCAAAGGATTCTGAGTTTCACTGCTCCAAAGACTTCTTTAAACAATCCACCAGCATAACTTTGCTCCAAAGTGTAAGTTCGTAGAACCCTCCCCAAGGCCTGTATTTATATGGGTGAAATAAGGCAGTTCTCGAAGGTTAGGGAGGTTATAGCAGTTAGGGATATTAAGTAAAATGACATAACTAAACTCCCATTAGTGCATGATTTTGTTTTTTCATGTTAAGAAGCACATTCGCGGGTATGTAGTAGAGCAACTTGCGAATGACTCGCGACTCTGTATAAGTGCAACCCGCGAATACAAGGATTCGCGACTTGCTGTGAAGGAGACTCACAAATGACTCGCGAGTTGTCTATAAAGAGAGTCATGAATACATCCCAACATGGATAAATGGCAAAGTAACTAGCTAGATGAAGGTAGAATGTATTTCATGACAACCAAGCTATAGTGTTAAGGGAAAACCTCTATCCATAAGTGTCCTTTTGTGTGCTGACATGAGGGATATCAGCACTCAGACGGAGAGGTACCACTTAGGTGTATAACAATCATCTCTGGTTACAACACCTCCTCATGATATGACAATAATGCTTAGCTCTCTTGGTCTAGCAGCAATCATCTGAACATTAGGGTTATGATTTGGATTGGGATTCTACGCGGGGTTAGGACTTGCGATGGTCCGAGCTTGCCACTTTGCAATCAACTGGGGACACTGCTCCACATTATGGTCCTACACTTTGCAATATGAACAAGTATTTGTAGGCTCTTGGAAATATCTAGCATAATGTCCTGGCTATCTGTAATTATAGCATACGACTTGACCTCTTCCTCTTCAAAATTCTCCTCCTTCTCCTCTTCCTTTGAATTTTCCACCCCCCTTCTTTGAGGGTGTGGTTGCTAGGGTGGGTACAAATTCTATGGCACATACTAAGGCTGATACTAATTATGATACTAGTTTGTGGGAAAGGCACAGGATGGTAGAGAATTTGTGCCTGTTCATCCTGAGCCTACTCGTCGTTCTTCATCAAATAGGTTTCTATTGTCTTCTCCTTCAGGCGCTGATATGCTCTACAATCCTTCTCATCATTCCCTACTGATTTACAAAATTTACAGAAAAGGATGGTTGTGGTACTTACAATCTTCTGTAAGCATAAACAATCCTCATTACGATTCCCTCTAGTATGGCATATTTGGAACCAGGGTAGCCCATGAGTACTTAATGGATTGGGCACACTCGATGAGATATAGTTCATGTATGATGAACAATTATCCTTGGTGTGTCCACTTGTTTGACATCTTATGCACCACAAGTCCTCATGGGCCTTTTTACCCTTCTTGATGTTCTTAATTTGTACCGTCATATTAGCCAATTGAGACTGAATCTGCATCATTCTTGCACCACCATCTCTGATCAGTGAGAATTCCAACTTCATAGTCATTTCTAGCACTTCTGTGTGCGACACAATCTTCTCTTGCATCAAAGGAGCTTAGATGTGCAGTAATAACGCAGTGATAAACCACTCTTTATGCTACACATCTGACATTTGGAAGCTAACTTTGGCCATCAAAGTTTTAAACTGTTGATCAAAATCCCATATGGATCCCGTCAACAAATTCTTTATCTCCGTGATCTCAGTGGAGCATTGTGACTTAGATTTAGGTTTCTTGAACTCACAAATAATCGTGAATTGGATCTCATCAAGGGTCTTCTGTGGGGTTCCTACTGGCACTACACAAAACTTCATGAACAAGTCCAGTGCGCGACCCTGTAGAGTCATGATCATCTTCTTTTTCTTAGGTCCACACTGTGAACTTAGCAAACCATCCAAACAGCTTCGCAAAGGAACCAATGCTACTCTATATCTTCTGCTCCATTCCCATTGAATGTGGGTAATATAATATCTGCCCCAACCATTGAGTTGGTGTAGGGGATATTCAATGAAATTCTAATGGAGATGGACTCTCTTGTGTGCTAGTCATAGTACTAGCACTATCAGTATTAATAGTTCTTGCAGGATATGAGACTCTAGACCTTACCTATGGCAATAATCCTGGGGTGGTGTAGGTGCATCCTGATCTTGGTGTATCTGCAGATTCTCCGGATTCTTATGCTCCTTCCGAAATCAGGTGATAGTATTCCTTTTCATCACAAGACCCTTCATCTAGCCATGACTCAATTTTGTACTCACTCTCTTCAAATAGACTAGGAGTCTGTCTTCATCACATTGTCTTTCTTCTTTTTCTTGACCTAAATCCCCTTCCACTCCTTAGGAATCCAACTTCTAGTTCAATTTTTGTGCTTCCTGGGAACATCTCATCTCACCATTTCCCATTCTCTTTATAGGCCATCTATGACATATCCCCTCCTTTGGATATGGGGCTCAACTCCTCAATTGAAAAATACCCTTCCTGTAGATGAGTATATTTATCCATGTATTTATAGACAACAAATACCTTCTTCAAGCCCTTGAAATTTTTTTCTTTCAACCTCACTATATTAGGTTATTGTCTCTACTATAAACTAAGTAATATACCCTTGCAAAACACTATTGACCCAAAAATCAATAGCTCTAGAGATGGAGTTACTTACACTGGTTATCTAGCAAATCAATTGAGCACTCCACTCAACTGTTTCTCTTCTCTGGAAATTTGTCTTCCATGTTGCCAATCTTGAAAACCACTCATGTAGCACAATAGGAAACTCTACAAATAAGATATCATGAATATCAGAGTATATGTATCGGTCTAACCAGTTTTCTATGCTCAACCACAATCTTGTACTCTCTTCTTGCGCAAATGCTAGAGTTTTAGGCTCCAGCAAATCCTCAATTCCCTTCTTTGTCAGATTCCACAACATTTCCCTTGACTCAAATGATTAAGGGTCCTAGAAACGGAACCATTTGTTGGCCTACTTTTTCGTACTCTCGTGACCTAGGTTCAACAACAACACAATACCAACAAAACACCCAAAGACATCGGCCTGACGAAGCAAGCTCAAAAGACAACACTTGCGAGGCAGGCACAGTCTCACTGAATAGATCTTAATGTGTAAATTCCAAAACCATGTTTTTGCAGTCGACAAGGGATTATAGTCCCTTGGCATGCGACCAAGGTGGTCGACAAGGTTGGAAGGATGGAGTCTTTTGCTCCTTAATAGCAGTGCAACAGTGTGACACAACCAGTGTGTGACACAACCTTGTCCTTTTCAATCTTAACAACTGATGCAACTATACGATGTAGCTAATTCCTGTAATGTAAATGATAGTGCAGAGACTATATTTTTCATGTCCCCACCCCTCATACCGATGATGGAGAGGATGCGACCAACACACTGCTGCTGGCAATCAGGATAAATAGCCCCATGAACATTAAAACATAATAAATAAAATTCCTTGAACATAAATATATACACAGATGCATAATGCATTCTACAACTGAAGCAAAAAAATTCATTCACTACTACATTTCGACCAAAAATCCGACGGCAGTATTGTCGGATTTTCGACACTTCCCTGTCGCATGTACGACACTATTGATTTTTTTAAGCGTCGGAAACTTTTCATCGGTTATCCGACATCTTTCGAAACCGTTGGTTAAGAGACACCTAAGTATACCGTCGGTTAAATGTAAAGCGTCAGTTAAGTGACAACTTGTTTCGACGATAGTGAATTTTTTTTAAGAAAATAACCTTCATGTCGTCAGTTAAGCGACAGAAGGTTCGTCGGATAAGCGACGGTTATTAAATTTATTTTTTTTTAAATACTGCTTAAGATCTTGACAGCCGTCGCTTAAGCGATGGATATATAGAGTAACCGTCGGATTTTCGACATCAATAGTTGTCGCTTAAGCGACGGCAGGGAATTTTTTTTTTTTTTAAATATTTCAAAATTGGGTATACCCCCGCGGATGAGTATTATTTGTGGTAAGTGGTAATGGGGATGAGCCATGACGAAGGGGAACAACTTCCTAATGAGAACCCCGCTGTTCTAAAATCCCAAGGGCATCACTTCCCTCAGTTAGATGTGCTCATTAACATATCATTTAAACTTGGCACATGAAGGCAACAATGCCATTGTCATTTCTTAAAAAATGTTCGAAGCTCCAGCCAGAGGACTCCATCCAGTTTGGTGGGGGGTTTACTTATAATACTAAGAACAAACTGTAATTATTTTGGCAATACCTACGATTAGTTTCAAGAGTTTATTTTCTTCTAGATGGAAAGCAAAGGGATTTCTGTATGTAGTCGTACCTCTATTATTCTTCACAGACTTTGGATCCTTCTTTTCTTTGGAAATTCCAACAACATCAAAGCAAAGGTCGGTCATGGATGTTGCAACCTGACACATAATAATAATATATATCAAAAGAGGAAATAACATTAAGACAAAGATACATGATGCTGTGAAAAATCTTCTCATCCTTGTTGGATACTTAAATAGATACAATTGGATACAGATAATCCGGTGCAACTTTCAATGCTCCAGGATATAAACATTATTGAAAGGCCTCAGATACATGCACGATAAGGCTAAACTTGAGCTGCAGTGATGAAGCTTACACTTGATAATTCGGAATCGGATGTACCACAAATCTCAATCAATCTTGTCTTATCCACTTTTAGCTGCATCCAATATCATCCAGTGAAATGTTACCTCCTGTGAACTAGTGTTGTATAAAAAATGAAGTGCAGGGCAACTGCCATTATTCATGGCCAATAAATCGAACAGCTTAAGATTGTGTAAATAATTTCCTCATTACAAAGAACTCAAAAATATCAATTGAGTTTATGGTCTTAACCTTGTTCCTTCTTGCACATAAGTAAAATGCCACTGTGGTAAATACAGGACGACTAAAATCAGCACTTGAACGCCGAGACTCGAGCAAAGCAGCTACAAATCTCTCCTTGTATCTTGAAATTTTTATGCTTGATTAGGCCTCTCTAACAAACCCGCTAATAAACACGATGATACATTTTAAGATTGAGGATAGTGTAACTTCTTTAATTATTTTGTATGCATTGCTTTGTAATCAGGCCTTGAGTTCTATAACAGAACTAAAGTCTGATCGCGCCAAGGAATTGGGATTTTAGAAGTGCTTGTGCTTCATAGAATATTGAACTTACAAATATATTGCTCTTTGGGAAGCCCTGATCAACCTCAGACACCCAAATTGGATTCCCAGTTCTCTGATGTCTATCTTTGGCCTGTGATCCAGTAAACAAAAGATAACTCAACGCACGATCAAGAATTCCACATTGCATAAATTCAAAAATCAAGAAATGAAATATTTGGAAATTTTCAATTACCTGACACCTAGAGCATTCTGCATTGCATTCAAAGATCTTGTGTAGGCCTTCTCTGACATGCCACTGAGCTTAATGGCCTTCTGTCTATCAAAAGGAATCTGTAGTCTACAGCACAAGAAATGGGCCTCTAGTAAATCAAATGAGCACTGCACTGCCATTGCCACCATATAAAAATCCATTTGGGGAAGAGAATAAAAATATTCATGTGGGCCCATCTACAACCAGGTTCAATATGCACATCGAGGTTGAAAAGCTCTGGGTTGCATATCTGAGTTTCAACATTGGATATGCCAACCAATTGCCTGGATTGCATATTTGAGTTCCAATATTGTATATGCCAACCAATTGGCTGAACTCCATCCTTTAGCTTTGCAAATTTTAGGTGCATACCACACCTCGTCTGTGAACTCAATATATGCACCCTCAGACTGCGCAACCTCAAGGCGCGTATCATATCCAGGCTTAGATGGGTTGATTCAATGCATTGTTATGTATAAACGCACATACAAAGTGTTGATGGATCATCCAAATCTAACGCCTTGAGGTGCAATCAGAAATAAGAAACCCATCAGCAAGCCTAGGCAATAAACTTCATATAAATCTATTGTGTATTTACTGATAAATCGGAAAGAAACTGAAACCTAGTTAGGTATTTAGCAGATGAGAAACGATCTTGTTAAGAAAGATTGAGAGGTTTACTTTGTAGTGACTAGATCAAAGCAGAGCACAAATTTGCAGACCTCTCCTTGTCAACAGAATCAAGGAATCAGGGCCCCATTGCCTGATATATACAAAATATAACGCAAAAAGAAAGCAATGCAATGAGCCTGAGAGGATTGTTTGAGTTTTCATACCACACCAAATGTAGAGGAATCAAAATGAACATTGCTAAGGTGCTTCAGTTCCTCTTCTTTTCTAATGGATACCTTGTCCTCTGCAAGACCCAGCTTCCTTCCCAACGCTTCCATATCCATCCTTCTTTACCTGCCTGCAATTTATTATGAAAGATCTTTTGTTTTTTGGAGAAAGATCGTCTCTGTTTTTCTCAAAGACCATTTATATGTCAAGAACCCACATATATAATTGTTATCAGAATAAAATCTGTGCAATTTGATTTATGGTCTTAAAATTGAAAAACACATATGCATGTTCTAAGAAGAAAAGGATACATCACAAAAATGAATCTCGACAGTCAAAGAAAACTCTTTAAGTTCACCTGGATGGATCTTACTGAGAAGTGACCCAAATCAGCAAACATTGCTCCCAAATCAGCAAACATTGCTTCAGCTCCTGTAAATCACAGAATAAAGTTTTAATTCAGAGCCTTTTGAAGACCAAAAGCACAAAGATGTAGGAAACTTCATTACTCTGATTCTAAAAGTAAAACTGTCTGCTAATAAGAATCTCATCATATACTTTTTGTTTTGATTCCCCATTCTTAATTTGTTCTTAGCAAATAAAACACTTACTCATTTATCATTTCACATAGACCAAGTGCCTAACATAGAATTTGTTCATTCATCCACCATTTCACTCCTTTTCTATGCAAATTTATAAACAATTCAGACCAACAATTAATGATATACTACAAACCTAGTGTAAGGGCGATGATGAAGATTTCTAAATCCTGTCTCAGAGATTTGTCAGCATTGCCAAAAGTGCTAAATACAGAGTTTATTGGATTGTGTGAGATGCAGAGGCTTCCAGAGCTATTTTAGGGAAAGAAAGTGTATTACTAATAGTGCCAGATAAGAAAAATCCTTGGGATGTGGACAAGGCAGCAAGTATTATACATGTGAGTATATGGCTGCAGTGACCACTGGCTAGTCCAAAGGTTTGCATGTGCTTATCTGAAAAATTCACAATTCACAGATTCAAAACTCTTAACAACTTTTTGGCTTTCATCTAGGTATGAGCATGGTTATCAGAACCAGCTGGTCTGGTAACTGGTTTATTGTTATTCTGTGATGTTTTATGATAAATTCAGAAGAGAATTGACTGAAAGAAAAATATCCATGGTTGACTATAAAGAATTTGAAAATTTATAAATTATAGATATGCTATGCATTCGAGTGCATAAAGTGGTGGGTGAGAAATCTTTGAGCATGGGTATTAAGGAACTAGGGTCTTGGCTGTGTCATCCCTTCTGCAATTATATTGATGAATAAAATGGACTTGAAGATTCCTGTGCATCTGGTTTATTGTTATTCTGTGATGTTTTCTCATAACTTCAGAGGAGAATTGAAAATTGTCCAAATTATAGATATGCTATGTAATTGTGTGCCTTTAGTTTTCAAAAACTATGGTCAGCAGCAGAATAGAGAACATGGTTCTATCATGTAAATAGGTTGTGATCTCACTGCATAATGAAATATGCCTTACACCTTGGTCTCTGCAAGGGTCAAGTTAAGACAAGGTGAAGGGGTAAATTAACCTGAGAGCTTGCACATGTGGACAGTTGAATACGAAATGGACAATCGAGCAGAGTTCTATGGGTGTCAAATCCATTATGCTCTATTAAACAAGAAGTGAGCAGCAGAATGGGAATAATAGGGCCATACATGAATCCATTTGCAAAGGATCATATTTCAACCCCAGCTGCAGGAAGGAAATACTATCAGAGGGCAGAGCTCCCAAGGATCCGAAAGACTGTCCCACGACAAATGATGGAGTACTGCTTGAACCATAGAATGAAGTGCTGGCAGAACCATACAAGGCACTGCTTGTCAATTTTTGTTGTTTCATGTGCTATCTTAGCAATGAGAATATAAGGGCACTATGAATGTATGATGAGACAAACAGTTCCAAGCATCCTGAAAACATAAGCAATTAATACACTCAGAAATGTACTGGACAACCCAATAGTTGAAGTTGAGGTGCAAAGAGTTAGTACACCAATATGTTTGCAAGTGTTTGACAAAAGTCTTCTACCATATTTCACCCACAGTCGGAACAAAATTAATCATAGCAGTTCATACACAAGGGTACTTGAAGAGGATCCATAACCAAGTACAAGTCAATTGGGAAAAGCTTTAGCTCATTTGGGATAGGGACCTTACATACAAATTTCAATTTCAATCTCTTGTCCAATGCATGGCTTGTGATATGATTATTCAAGCCTCTTAATGTTTCTATGGCACTTCCTTACATAAACGTTTTCTTTCATATCTCCAAATAATACTTTATATGGGGGTGTAAGCTGAACCAGTTCATTTTAATCATCTGACAAATTATGGAATCAATAAACTTCTAAATAGTCTGTACTTGGATAGGTATCCATCAATAATATTTTCTCTGAACATTGAGAAAATGTTAGTTTAACAATTCTATTGTTCACATTTCCAAGTTTCATAATTCATACCTCTAAACTCTATATAACCAATAATTTAGAAGGTGAAAAGGACTCAGGAGACAGTATGCCAAACCGACATAATTTTCCAGAAAAATAAACTACTGAGAAATAGCAACAGAAATAACCTACCTGAATAGATGGCTGTAAAAAGCCTATAATGATATAATTACCAGATGACCTTGATGACCTTAAAGCAATGACAAATTACAATGCCTACCAAATGCCCTGAATAACATTACTCTTAAAATTTCAGAATAAAAATATGCCTAGCCAACTAGATTTTTGAAAGAGAATGTTTACAATGACCTTGTAAACACTAGAGTTCTTGTCAAATCTTCAGAACAAAGTGTGTTAAGGTCTTAAATTTTAAGAGAGAAAACTGCAACTCATTGACTATAACAAAATACTGAAGTTCATGTACAAACCATTAGAGGAACCATGAATCAATGAGTTTTGAAACATATGGTAGATCAGAAATAAAATACATTAGTGAACATCAGATACCATTGGAAGAAAAAGAACTTTGTATGTTTGAGAGTACACATACTTACAAAATGAATGCATAGAAGATGACTGTGGAGTGACAATCAAAGATTATGTGGGACATGAAAATTTAAAAAGTTTTAAGATGCAGAATAATTAAGATGTCCTTACCATGTTTATAGAGGTGGTTTTCCCAGCACCATTGGGTCCAAGCATACCAAAACACTCTCCTCATGGCACAGCAAGTGACAAACCACGAACTGCATACTTCTCAGAGTTACCATCATTTCCTGAATACACCTTCTTTAGGTTATCACAAATTATGGCATGGGATTGGGAGGATTCTTGGAGTAACTTCTCAACCAGTTCCCTCTGAAAGGAGACAAAAAGAAAAGTATGAGAGATTGAGCTCAAATTCTATGGAGAAGATGTTCCAAATAAAAGCTACATGTATTTTAAACTAAGCTGAGTGAATCTTGGAAATAGGTATGGGTTTCCAAAACCATTACAGCAAGGAAACTTGGCCCAGAAAATTTTAGGGAAAAAAATGCAATATTAAAAAATACAAAAAATATATAACCATCGTGAATTGCTCTGTTTATTTTCAAATTTACAAAGCAAAATATAAAATAAGATTGACACACTAGGAAGGGCTATAAGCTTCACCCAAATTTGCAGAAAACAGCAATTTGGTAGCATCAATGATGGTAATTCAATTTATATATGCTATTAGAGCTGCAATTACCACAACGCTGGCTTACTTTTTTAAGCCAGCATGTACTATGCTTTTTTAATATAACTGGCCCTTAAATTCTAACAAATGATGTGTATTGTTCTTGATTTTGGTAAAAATGTCCATGCCTTCATAAAAGTAATGCATGGAGAAACCAGGGAGCAACAGCTTGGAAGACAGAGTATCCAAAGTGGAATTGATGGAATTCAAGACTCCTAAGCCTACACCTGAAATATTAAATTGCTAAGATTCTTTGCTTCTAAAGAGGACTTCCCACCCATTTCCAGTTAAGAAAGAACTCAGGTTACTGCAACATTGAAGATAGCAAATTTGAAGGTTCAAGCTGTCTAAGGTGAGCCACTGAAGTTTAAAAGGAGACAAATCAACCTGTGTTTGATTTGGATATTGAACGATAGACTGCAAGAGCAATGCATTACCATGGAAATCATAAGCCAAAATACCAGTAACTGCTAATGCACAGGAAGCATGATCTAGTGCAAAGTGATCTTAAAGGAAGGTTTTGAATATGGTTTCTATAGATATGGGCATGTGAACAGTAGAATCAAGAGGCACCTGTGCCTTTCTCATATTTGGTGAACCACTTTCCACCATTTGCAGCTGTAAGAAAAGACAACTGATCCATGGTCCCACGCTGAGCCAATTCAAGAACCAGATGTCAAACCACCTAGTTGTACTTGTACCACCATATGAAAAGAAACTAATGTCATGAGCATACAAAGTGATCTTCATCTGGAAGTAGTCTTGGAATCTAGGATTCATATCTCTCTTGCTTTTGTCACCACTCGGAACTCTTCAAAAAAAAATATTCCTGTCACTAGACCCCTTTGCATAATGCATAAGAAAAGAATAACTACCCAACAGAGATGCAGGGGGCATCTTCCTGCAGGATCAGAACGAAAAAACATGACTCTCCATCTCAAATTTTCCTGAAATTTTCCTGGAAGGCATTAGAGTGGGGAAACATGTAACAGAGATAAAGAATCCAGAAACCTGCAGGTAGAGAGTCTTGAGCAACATGGCAAAGGTAAGACAGGAGAAGAAAATGTCGAAAACAGAACCAAAGCAAAGGAATTTGGACATAGAACCAAAGCAGGGTAAACTACCTCAAATAGCAACCAATGCTAAGCAAAGCTGATACCCAAGCAAGGTTATGATGCCTGTGACAATAAAGAGGTGCTATCCAAAACCAAAGACAACAGGATATGACAATCCTACAGCAAAAGAAAAAATAACAACCTAATAAGAAATAGCAAACATACCATTCTAGAAACCTACAGGTAGAGAGTCTTGAATAACATGGCAAGGGTAAGTCAAAGGAGAAGAAAATGTCGAAAACAGAAGCCAAAGAAAAGGAATTTGGACAAAGAACCAAAGCAGGGAAAACTGCCTCAAACAACAACCAATGCCATGCAAAGATGATGACTGAGCAAGGCTGTGATGCCTACGACAGTGAAGAGGTGCTATCCAAAACCAATGATAGCAGGATATTACAATCCTACAGCAGAAGAAAAAATAAAAACCTAATAAGAAATAGAAAACATGCCATTCCAAGCAAAGAGCTTAAGGTAAAGTGAATTCACAATGGGAGCTAGTTACACACCATGGAAGTGCAACTCCACCATACCATTGAGATACACCTAGACTTTTCTCCAACAACCAACTAAAAAGGAACATAGATATACCCTAGAAACATGCCATGAGAGAATCAATATAAACACTTGAGAACCACATCCTTAATGTGATATTGGAGGAGGAACCTGGCATGGAAAGAAGGCAGTCTGACGAGTTAGTCCCAAATCTGGCCACACCTACCTCTCTATCCAGCCAATGCTAGCCACACAAAATTTCAATTGCAGAGCGACCATTATTAGCCAGAACAATGAAGCCCACATGCAAGATGCAGCAAACCCTAACACAACCCTGCCACCTGGTATAAACAATGAAGGCAAGTGGCAAGGATAAATTAGCATAAATTTTTTTAGTGACTGATTACTAGAAGTGTATGATGATACCATGGATATTACCAATTACAACCATCTTATTTCAGGTTCCACTACTAATATATGATTGAAATAATTTTTCCATTGACACACTTGATATTCTTGATATTAAAACCTACTGTTCGTGTATATAATTCTGGATTATATCCAACTGTTTCAGGCATGTAAGCTTAGTGAAGAATCCTTCCTCTTTAATGTCTTGGACACCTATTAAAATGTCCATAGTATATGTTTTCTAGATAACTAAAACTATTAGTTATGTCAACCCACTACAGAAACTATGTAAGTTTGACTTCTCTTGTACAATGCACAGATGGTAGTAATCATAGTGCTGATCTAGAATTTTGTAGTGCATTTCAAGAACAGTAAGGAGATTAGGGTGGCTTGTCAAAATATAGGCTTCCAAATCAAACCATGCAAAAAATGAGGGTATTTATACTATAAGTATAAACAAACCAATAAAAAAGAAACAGGAACAGTTTGTCCTGTTAATGACAAATTTCTTCTGAACAATAAGAAAGAATTTTTCCTACCAATCACGAGGCATTCTAGCTTCTGCTCTTGCTTCATAGTTAAATGGCCCTTTTAGCTCCACATCAAGCTCCTCTAACAACTCTGTAACAAACATGCAATGTGCAATACTACACCAAAATTATGTATGTCATAAAAGCAAGTTGATGAACAAGGGTAGATCAATGAAAAGGCATGCTTGGGGCATGGCATCTAAAAGATTATGAAGTTCACATTCCAGATGTATCTATCGGGGTTCATATTTCCATACAGACCTGTAAATGTCTTGTCAGGCATGCAACCCATATTTCTGCATACTGTCAGAAACCAAGACACGCCCACTGCAACATGTGCAATTTATTCTTCTGCAATGCGTTTGACAATATTGGATGTCCTGTTATCGCCAAGGCCAACCAATTTTTGTACAATCCTAGGTCCAGCATCAAGACCTCTGGCCTCCTAAGATAATCAATATAAAGTTATTGGATACTGGAGAGTTATCATTTGCTCCAAAATAAACAATTGTTTGCTACCAAGCTCAGATGACTGGAATATAACTACGAACTTGGAGGGTTGTAAAGGGTAACCTAAAATAATAACAGTTAATATAAAAATCTTGAACTTAAACTTCATTCTAAATGAAAGAACGAGATCATTTGCCACACATGACCTGGAAACTCCTAGGATTTTCTTCTAAAACCACTACATCATCAATGACAATGTGGTTTTATTCTTTCACTGTTTTACATGTGTCATGGGATAGCATAAAATTAACGTAATTATGAAGCATTTAACTTTCAACAAAAACATGCTACAATTTTGATCAAAATATTGATTAGGAGGCAAACTTTCATCTTTTTTCATATTCAATTCCCCAAGCATTTGGCAAAGAATTCATTCTCAACTTGAACAAACATGGAATGAGTGGTTGTATCTAAAACCTTCTTAGTCGGGTATTTTTCAACAAGAAGTTCACAATCCTAAATACCATCACCACTAATGCTCTAAAATAAACTATTAATCAAGACTGAAGGACTTGCTTTTTCATCCACTTGGGGCCCGATCTGGTCTTTAATGCGACCAAGATTTCAGAGGATACAAATTATACTCATTCTCCCAAGAGTTATTTCCGTCATGGATTCAAGGGTTACTTGTTGATTAGATAAGGGTCGATTCTCACCACCTACATGTAAAATAGAGGCTGAATATATCTCCTTGTATTTACACCTAGACCAGTGACCAATTAAATAAGTGATTTGAAAGCATTTTACTCCCGAGCTATCAAATTGTTGAGTGTAACCCTGAGAATGGGAGTCTTCATTATGATGAGCAATATGATCACTTTCATTTTGACGGGGCTTACATAGAGTTTTCAATTTGGGTTTTTTCATTAACTATGACTGAATCACCCTAGGGAAAAGACACAGACACTTGTTTTTCTCAGTAATTCATCGGTAAAGACTGAATTTTCAAGTTCGAGAGCAGAGGTAGGGTTAATGTCATGAGGAACATCATGAACTTCCTTTTGGGAAGTGTCATTCTATTCAGGAAGGGTTTCTTCAAAAACATTTCTCATAACAAATTCATGCCAGTTATCCCTAACAGGTTCAAATTATATTCTATAAAGATGTGAATCAACCCGAAATGCAATAATCTGCGAAAAGGGAAATCTGAGGCCTTTTGGACTAAAACTTCATTCAAACCTAGGCACAAAGGGGATATTACCCACATATAGTTTAGTGCCCTCAGG
>LPNX011024133.1:22790-135351 GCA_001517045.1 Pseudotsuga menziesii
GTAATAAAATGAATATATAATAAAAAAAAGGCTATTTTGGGTAGTTGCCGTCGCTTAAGCGACGACTAAAATGGATGTGTAATAAAAAATAACTATTTTGGAAAGTTTATGTCGCTTAAGAGACACTTTCCAATGTGTCGTCGCTTAACCGATGCTTGTGGCCACTTTTTCAAAAAAAAAAATTATCTTTGTGATTTTTGGTAGGTTTAAAAAAGAAATCCACGCGCCGTCAGATTTTTCCGTCGAATTTTGGATCGAAATGTAGTAGTGATTCTACACATTCATCATGTTCATTTTAATTCATAAACAATTCATTGAAGAGATTAAATACACAAGATTACTTATCTGGAAAACAAGTTGGCCCGCAACTAGCTACATTGCCGCAATGTTCCACCCAACCATAGGCCAGTGTGCTCATCAATCTCTCAGCATCACTGCCATCCCCAAGCTAGGAATGATTCCACAAGGCACTAGGGAAATAACAGGATTACACATAGCCTAAAATGAAAACATTCACACTCTAGCAAACACATTGTTTGGTTTCACAGTCTGTCCAGCCAAGCCAATAAGAAATGGGTTTTACAGGTTTCTAAGGAAACAAACCAACAACACATGGGTTCCTTGGACTTATCCAGCCAAGCCACACTTGCATCAAACACATAGTCAATCCATTTAATCAAACACAGTCATATACAACTGTTGAATATGAACAAAACGTTCCTGGGAACCAAAGCGGAAATGACAATTGGGGAAAACAACCCACCATGAGAAAATATGTTTTCAGGAAACAATCTTGGGCTTCACAGATGTTACGGAGAGAAATTACTATGGCTTGGGGTACCACAACAGACAGCTTGACTCCAGAAATCAATCATTTCCAATATGCAATAGAAATCAAATATCTAACTCTAAAGGATCAGACCTTGTACCTTATTCTAGACGGTTGAAGTAGATCCCCGTTGAGCTTTCCAACTTCAGCTTGAATTGATAAATCAATTCCTCAACAACAAGTAAACAAGACAAGCATACTACATATATTGGTGTTATATCTATTCTAGCATATATAATCAACAATCTATAAGCATTTGAAATCATCCATGGATAAAATATTCATTCAAACATACATTACTGGATAGGAAAAGATATTTCATTTAATATAAAATCAGAGATTACAATGGATACAACCTCTATCGGCATGTCTACGAATCAGAGAAACTAAATCCCCCACTTGGGCCTCCACCACCTCAATCCTCCATCTCTCGATAGCCAGCTCACAAGCAAAAGGCAAGCTTGGGAAGAACACAAAAGTGCTCCAAGGGACAAAGGGATGCAGACTCAAGCACAAGTTCTGGAAACAATGGACTATAGTTTCTTTGCTCTCAATTCTCTCTTATGCCTGTAATGTACCAAAGAGTTCCTTATATAGCTTTTCAAAGGGGTAATGAAAGGTCGAATCCAAGCGATTTCAAGGCACATGGAAGGGCAGGAGTCAAGTGAATCAGATCCATGTCAAGGAAAACTCCAAAAGGAATTGGATTATGCACACATCCTGATGTACGCACTTTTAGAGGTCAAACCTGCATATATACGCGATTATAGGTTTAAAAGTTGTGTGTATTAATTTTCACATGTTTTTAGGGATGGTCAAGAAAACATCAAAGGACAAAAAATGGTCCAAGGGGTCTAAGGAGTCTGTAGATGGATAGGGGAAGGCCGTACAAGTGTGATTCACCTAGAGTGGTAAAATCAGCTATAACAGATTCCCCCTAATGTGTGATTTCAGAGGGGTCATACAATGGACGAAATACATTATAAGTCCATCCCAGTAGTGGAGTGATGAAGGATCCCAAATGGAAGACCAGCCACCCAATCAACATAGTACAATGATACAACTCTGCACATACTACAAATAGATATAGTAGTCCCGAATACATAAGACTATAATGGCCATGAATAGGCATGATACAAGATATCACATAAGTGGTCATCGCCACGTACAATATACATAGATCGGAATCTCCATGATGAAGATATACAAAGGACCATGATCTCCATAATGGCTAAAGATATATAATGGATCAAGATCTCCATAATGGCTGGAAATGTCTGACATATAGTAGAATCAAGTCACGAGAGCTGAAATCTCATGAACGCTAGCACGATCAAGGAGGTAGCATATAAGAGATGCCACCAATCTGGAAGGTCTTCTACACAAACTGCTACGAGTACATGTCCTACTATGTGAATAGAGGTGTCGAGGTAGAACATATTAGTCCATCATTTGATTACCAGTCATTGATGTATATCGTTAACAGACACAAGATCACCCACCGATAATGAAAATGGAAATCAAGGTACTAGAGTGCAAACTAGAAAGTGTGAATAAATGTGTTGAGGTCGAAACTTGAGAGGATCCATCGATCAGGGGACATTGATGTATTCTCAAAGACTATCGATGGCGAGAGAACCTGCCACTGATGACTACAAGTCTCAAGGTACTCAAAAATGACTCTAGATTCCAATCCCAGAATAAATGATCTGAAGTCGATGGGATGAAATCCACGGGAAGGAGGGCATTAAGGCATCCCCCATCATCCAACATGAGGTACTCAGCAAAGCTGTATAGTGTGGAAGGACTTAATCATAAGGTGCACAAACCAGTAACTATATCTGGAATGTCTGACATGCAAAGTCAAGATAACTGAGGAATGGTCGACTCAGGCTTCAACTTCCTTCGAACAAGAGCATAATGGTGAATGGTGACTTACATAAAGGCAGCATAGACTCGATATACAAAACTAGGACATCTCTGTGACATAAGAGGCATCAACAGAGGCTCCATGAGGACTGGAAGCTTAACCAGTCAATGGAGATAAACTTAAATAAATGAGTACAGCTCCTAAAGTCAAACTATAAACCCAACCAATGGATGTGATATACAGTGCTCTGTTCAAAGGCGACATGAATCGACAGCTTCCAAAGATAACATCTTTCCTTGTCTGGATTTTTGGTCTTTTTATTTTGTTTGGACTTTTTCAAATATTTAAAAAGCTTGAAAAAGAATAAAACTACTTTATAGTTATAGACTAGGAGGAGACGAGTGTCATAGGGGCAAACAAACTAGTTCCAAGCAGTGGAACATACCTATGCTCAATGCAAGGATACATGTGTAGGATAGTGACACTTGGGGGAAAATCCCGTCTCGATAAAAAGGGAATCAAGATGCAAAGGATATATAAAATGGCTCTGCATGGCTAGACATGAGACAAGCTCGGGCTATATGGCTGAAACACAATGTCAGGGAAGCTGGCATAAAGCTCAATAAGGTAGGAAAAGCTCATGATAATGCAATTACAACTTAACATAAGGGAGTCCTGAGGGAAATAGGCAAACAAAAGATCAAGAGGAGTATGAGGCTCTTGCGAAATGTCATGGCAATACTATACAATGGACTTCCACACCCTAAGGGACAAAATGTCAGCATGGGCACCAAATGCAAATAAGGCGCTAACTAGGGTACCCATGTAAGGTCAAGCTCTACCACTCATATCATGCCACTTCTAAAACAACAAGAAGGTTTCGTGACATAATAGAGTGGGTTTGTACCTAAGGCTATAATGAAATGGGCATAAGGTCATGCAAAATGAAAACGGTGATGAAACCTAACCTATATGCTAGTTTCGACATGATACCTGATATCGACACGAACGGGTCAAAACAACGGCTGAAACGACACTCAAAAAGGTCTCCTACATCATAAATTAGGTCCAAAATGGTCCAAAATGATTAGAAATGGTCCAAACTATAGGAAAGGGGGTAAAAGTTTTCAAAAATTTGAAAAATTTCTATAAATGGTAAAAAATTTAAAACATTATAAACCTTTGAAATTTTTACCCATTTGAGCTCATATTTTCAACAGCGAATTCCAAGAGATTCAGCTGACAAAATCCACTACCGTTTCTTCCAGGTACTTACCCATGCTCTTCTCTTCCATTTTGATGCAATTTTTATCAAACTCCATGGTTGTTTGGGATTTCTAGGCCAATCCAAAATAGGCACTATGGCCCACATAGAAATCGAGGGTTTTTCCATGTATAGGGCTGGATATACATGGAAAATGCCCTCACAGTCGCGTACATATGCAGCTGTTTGGAAAACAATTGCATATGCGGCCGCGCATGAGATTTTCTAAGTATTCTAATGGGAAAACTTGCAATTTTTTGTGCAAGATGGTCCTAGAATGGAGAGAAAGTGAACATGGTGATGTAGAGGAGGTAGTAAGGGCCGATCTAATGGCTCAACAAGTGCTACATGCATGTGGGCTCTACAAATTTTGGTTTCTTGGTGGCTTAAGGGCCAAACCAGGACTATTGCAGATGCTGGTGGATTACTAGGATCCAGACTCGGAGTCATTCCAGATAGATGGGATGTACCTCACCATAGAGGTGGAGGAAATGTACTTTATTACTGGACTTTCTCGACGGGGGGAAGTAGTGAACCTACATTCTCGTGGGCCCGGAGGTGGCCTAACTATAGATGATTACATTGCGGTGTACTACTATCCAAACATGGAGAAGGTGGGGAGTCAGATCCCAACCAACTCTATACATGTGCTGGGACTAAAGGCCATCCTACTGACACTGGGCAGGATAGCAGGCTTGGCTTCACTCCACCAGGCCTCTCGACCTTTGATGTTCTATGCAGTGGAGTGCATGAGACCCACGGTATATGACTAGAGCACTACACTACTGAGCAACATGAAACACCAGCTCAGTGAGTGTAAGATGGGCAGAGTGCAAAAATTCAGTTTCAGCAGCATACTGAGCACGTTTTTATTTGAGCGTGTTCCAGGATTGAGCCCTAGAGTTGACGTTCCTCTACACGGGGTTCGATATCTGACCCAATGGCGTTGAGCGGATGCGATGCGCAGACTAGGTGGAGGTAGGGTGTCCAACCCCTATCCAGCTGAGTTCTTTCCATGGTGGCGACGACAGATAGTTTCCATCAATGACTACCCCTATGCGGGGATAGATTTCCAGGAGGACTCGGACATGCCGCTACCACCAGGATCGGCATACGGTGACATAGGTAACGAATCTCGACCCTCTCTTTAAATTTTTGAGTTATTTAATTTTTTTGTGTTTTCTGATTATATGGAATCAAAAGACATGTTTTTGGGTGACAATACATAGTGACATCTACCGTATGCATGCAGATCCGGGACCACGACAGCCTGAAGACTTCCCTTGTCATAGATGGAGGGGAAGAGGAGATGATATCATGGGTGTGTATGTGGAGCGGACACTCCAGAGCATTCATACCAACTTTGTGAGGCTGACACATAGAGTTCCCATGGCGCAAGTCAAGGACTTGCCTGAGGCTATGCAGCGCCAGGTGGTGGGTGTACCACGAGCATGGGTGCGATTATTTCAACGGCTAGCTAGAGCCGTAGTGACATTCCATGATCACAACCCCCCTCCTCCTCCACAGGCTTAGATACCTGGGAGTTATACATTTTGTATTACCGTGTATGATATTTTGGTAGCTCAAGAGCCCCATTTTTGTATCATGACACTATGTATTACCACATTTTGGATGTTTATAATTTTTTTTATGATGATCGGTTTATTTATTTACATTTGTAAAATTTGTGTTTGTGATGAATTTATTGTGTATGAAACAAATGTCAATCGAACACGTAGTTAGCATATGAGTCAGCAACTTGATTATTAATTCTTGGAATATGTATGTATGCTATATTGTCAAATTGCCATTCTAATAATCTCACACGTAAGAATATTCTTAATAATGTCAGACCTCTAACATGGTACCAACCATTAAGCGGTGACACTACTAACTCCAAATCAAGACGTACCTTAGGAGAGAGAACGTCATGTGAAATGGCATCCTGTAGAAGCTCAATAATGGCACTATATTCAGCAACATTGTTTGAAGATGGCTGTAAACATACTGCTCCTGAAGACAGTACCTAACCCATGGGAGTATAAATCACCCAAGCAGCAGAGGCTGAGTGTTGAGTGTGACGGCTCGCACCATCCGTGAATCCTATGTAGGTGGAAGATTCCATTGACATCTTCCAAAAGAAATGGAAACTTATCACAAACCTGATCACTATAAGAAAAAGACCTACCTATGCAAAACTATACAATAATATACAATAACCATCCTTGGATGAAAATCATGCATAGTACTTCTTGAGATAGAGCCCATTTCTAGGCTCCGCCAAGGTCGTTCCCTCACAATCCACTAACTCATAAGCACCCTTCTCTAACACACGTTTGACGACGTAAGGACCACGCCACATGGGGTTAAACTTTTTTGCCCCCAAGGGTTCTTTCGGTTAATCCCACAAAAGGACCAACTCTCCCTCACTAAACCTCCTTGGATGGACAGACTTATCGTACTGGACCTTTACATGACGTTTATTGACTTCTAGAGCCACCAAGGCATCTCGACGCTGCACATCAAGTTGCTCAAGGTGGACCAAATGCTCCTCCAATGGGGAAGTGTATGGTAAGAGCTCTACAGCTAGCTGCAAAGAAGGAATATTGCACTCAACCGGCAATACCGAATCTACTCCATGTACAAGTTGACATGGAGAAAAACCCATGGCAGTCTTAATAGTGGTTCTATACGCCCACAAAGCAGGATATAACATAATGTGCCAATTATTATTGCTTTGTGCGATGGTTCATTGGAGAATGGATTTGAGTTATTTGTTCACTGCTTCAACCTGTCCATTCGCTTGAGGGTAGTAAGAGGAGGAATGCTCTTGCGTATACCCTAACTTTGATGCCAACTCTTCCATCATACGATTCTGAAAGTGCGATCCATTGTTAGTGACAAGCTCTTTCAAAATCTTGAACCGAGTAATAATTTGGTTGAATACGAAGTGCGCGACTGTCTCATCGTGGGATTTAACTGTAGGCATATCCTCATCCTATTTCATGAAGTAATCAACAACCACTATGATATGATGATGCCCCCCAGCTGAAGCTAGGTTGTAATCCATAAAATCGAGCCCCCACTTAGTGAAGGGACAAGTGGTGATGATGGGATGTAACGGGGAAGGTTTTGAGTGCATATTTCATGCAAACACATGGCAAGGATGGAACCTCTTGACCAAATCGACACAATCCTTAAATATCGACAGCCAGAAATAACCTGCTCTTCAGAATTTCTGGGCTGTCGAAAGCCCAGATAAATGACCACCACACGCCCCTCTGTGGTAATCATTCAGCACTACCTCAGCCTCCTCATGAGTTAAACAACGTCATAAAATGAAATTTATCCCATGGTGGTACAAATTTTTATCCACTATGAGGTAATTCTTAGACACGTGACATAATCGTCGTCGTTCATCCCATGAGAGGTGACTAGGGACCTTCAATGTTTGTAAATATATAATGATATCCCCATACCATGGGTCTAAAGTTGAGATTAAGAATATGTGTTCATCGATAAATATATATTCACAAACCAACTCCTCAGCCTCGCTTGGGAAATCTGATATAAGCTCTGCAAAAATTAATGATTTCTTCGATTTTGCAGAAACAAACTCGAGATCGAACTCTTGTAGGATGACAATCCATTTATTATATTTTCTCCCAATCATCCTTTGAGTGAGGATGAATTGAAACGAATTGACATGGGCTACAACCAAGGTCTGGTGAAGGAGAATATGATTTCTCAACCGTTGAACCGCATGTACGGTAGCTAAAGAAAGCTTCTCAACATGAGAATAACGAATCTCCGTGTCAATAAGATTCTGGCTCAGATAGTATATGACATGCTCTCGAAGCTCCTCATCCTCTTGAACCAAAACTATATAAATTTTCTCCATGGACGTGGCCACATAAAGTAGAAAATCATGGCTATAGTCTGGGGGACTAATCACCGGGGCCGATGCTAGGGCTCGCTCATCCCAACAAAAGGTGGTGTCCTTCTTCAAAAGATGCATGAAGCCTCTAGTCAAATTGGAAAAATTAACAACAAATCTTTGTAAGAAGTTTTCCATGCCTGGCAAACATTGAAGATGACGAATATTTTTCGGGGGAGACAACTGAAGTATTGCCTCAACCTTCAAAGGGTCGACTTTTATACCCTCTTTAGAAATGATGAATCCTAATAAGCGACCTAACATCACGCAAAAGATGCACTTGTGAGGATTTAACCTGACCAAATAATGGTGACATATTTCGAATACCAATCTCAAATGATAAGAATGACAGATTCTCATATGAGAATGAGCAGCAAGGTCATATAAAAATACTTCGATAATCAATTTGAGATCGTGGAAGATCAAGGTCATGGCCCACTGAAAAGTAGCTCTGGTGTTCTTAAGGCCAAAAGGCATTTTCCGATATGCAAAAGTTCCCTAAGGACAAATAAATGCAGTTTTATGTTGGTCCTTAGGTTTAATTTGTATCTAATTATATCCAAAAAAACTGTCCACGAAGGAAAAACCTCGCTACCCACACACTCATCCAAAATATGATCAATAAATGGTGTGGGGAAATTGTCCTTAGGACAGGCACGATTCAAATCATGGAAATCAGTACATATGTGGATCGCTCCCTACTTCTTATCAACCGGAATGGGGTTTGAAACCCACTCCATCAAGGAAATGGGATAGATAAAACCGGATTTCGACAACCTCTCTATCTCTGCCTTAATCGCGGGTGCTTTCCTAGGATTCACCGCATGTAAGCGTCGTCGAATAGGCTTAGCGTTGGGATAAGTCTTAATCTCATGTTCGACAATACGAGGGTTGATACCTGGAATTTCATCGTAAGACCAAGCAAAGATATCACAGAATTTTTTAAACAGCTCGTTGTATTCCTGAATCTCAGCATGGGAACATTCTACCCCAATATAGACATTCTCTATCCTGCCAGGATCACGAGAGATATTGATAGGAATCATTGAAGATATATTTTCCATGTTTCCATCAGCCATCAGACCAGGAGAGATTAATGGAACCATAGGACTACCAGTTCTTTCACTAATAACCTCCCTAAATTCCTCACGCTCCAAGCGATCAAGCTCGGGAAGGAAGTAAGATCTATGATGGAGTTCTTACCATGGTGGCTTCACTCCCGACATGGCCTCAATAATCGCTTCATCTGAAGGGAAAATGCTATCCAGGCAGTCGTGTGCATGAGAAGACTGTACTGCCCATGCAGGTAGCACATAAGGGTCCTCCTCCTCCATCCGTGAAGAGGAAGGACTGGGCTCTACAACACACTCGATATTATCTTGATAAGCTACCAAAGTTGTAGGCAACGACACGTCCATCACAATGGGCTCGGAGTAATCAGTGTAGGAAGAATACAAGGATCTTCCATATGACTCGTGCGAAAAGACACTGATCTCATAGATGTCGAAGCCTCATCGGAACTAGACCCTATCATAAGGATCGGTGCAGGACAACTAAAAATTCCCATGATGGATGGATACATGCCTACACCCACACTCCCAATTTCCGACTGAGAGTGTTCAACGATCGAGATCGAAGCTCCCGAAGATGCAGTAACAGACATATTCTTGAATGGCGTTTGATCAATCATGAATATATTCCCATTAAATGGAAAGCATACAACGTGAAATAAGGAAGAAGCTACGGCTTGCATACTATACATCCAATTCCTACCTAGTAAGAGATTGTAGTCAAGGGGCGCATCAACCACCTCAACCTCTATCGCAACGGTCTTCTCTCCCAAACGGACCTTAAGGGAAGGAAGGATCCTGTGCGGCCTAAACAATCTCCCATCGAATGCAGTTAACATGGTCGCTTATTTAGACAAATCAGGGGAACCTAAACCCTTCCAACATGATAAAGACATCACAGAAGCAGTAGCACCTTCATCAATCACAATGCGCTTGACGGTCATGTTAAGACATTCTACGTGAATCAAAAGAGACGCATAGTAAGGCAAGCAAGGCTGAAGTCCTACGGTTTCAAATTTAATCACAGAGGAAGAATTATCATCATTCACACCAAGGGCAGAAAGCAAAGCCTTCCTTTATGAAGGACAACTCTGAAGCACTTCTAGTGCAAACATCGCACAAGGAGTGTGGCCCAAATCGTTGACAACTGAATAGTTCTAGGCAACTCGGGAATTAGGATTGTACCCTGAATGCTTAATGGCTCCCTTAGGAATGTGAGGTGCAGCTTCAGGTTTATCCACAGGTTTCTCAATATGCAAAGGAGTCCCTGGTGGATCAGGCTCCTTCCCTGGGCTAGGTTGTGAAGAACCATAGTCTTTCACATAGGTCACAACTTTCACAGCACATACCTTGTTAATGCAACCACGACCATTACCCTCCAGCAGATGTTGATCACCACCAAACTGATCATGGGTCCTTGAGTTCATATTTTGATTGTGAGGTAAAGGGTTAGTCAGCACAGCTGGGCCCTGTGCCAAGAATCTCGAGTCTTCATCGATACGAGGGCACAACTAAGTGAGGTGATCATCCTTACACAACTTGCAAGGAAATTTAACGTTACGTTTATCTTGCTTGTCCCCCCCAGCATTACAGGCGTTCTTGTAATTATTATTAGCATTTTCATTCCTATTCCCACCCTTACGATTATTATTACCCTTCTTTTTATTCCGTCTGGGTTGTTGGTTACCCTTCTAGTCCGACGATTGCACTGAAAGCACACTCGCTGTTTGGGCGGGTTGAGACGAAGCCGTGGCTTGTCCCGAAGCAGATTGGTTGATTGACAATTGACTAACTTTTTTTGCAACCGAAACCACAGGTTTAGCACTCGTACAACCAACAATGCCATCGGCATGTGGTCCAGGTTTAACTTTGGGATCGAAACTAGAATGCGGAGCATTGGGAATAATCTCATATAACAAACTGGACTGAGCATAAATCAAGTCCAGTTCCTACACCCTAAAAATGGCTTGTTCCTCATTTTTCACTCTGGATGTAGAAACATCCTTCACTATATACGACAATAACGACTTAAGGAACCATTTGAGGAGGAATTCCAGTGGGATAAAGGCTTTAATCAACCTCTTCCATCTACACCACTATTGGATATGATCCGAGATATGTGGTGCTTTATCCTGCTGAAATGTCTACAAGAGTTTAGTACCAACGTCATAATGCACTGGTAGCTGGAAGTGGTTAAGAAAAGTCATCGCTAGGTCATCGAACAGAGAAAATGCCCCCTTAGGTATCTCTATATACCATTTCGTGGTAGGCCCTGTAAGGGTGCGTTGAAATAGCCTTAAACAAATTGAGTCCTGATGTAAGGAATTCGAAGAGAACCATAGGTGAAAAGTAGTAACATGTTCACTCAGATCCTCTCCTGATTTTCCCTTGAATTTGGGTATGTCCAAGGGAAGCTTAGTAGGGACAGCCGGCCAAGCCGGGTCATGAGCTACAGGATTGTTCGTCAATCTCGATAAGTCAAGAAGATTCAGTGTTGTGAGGAAAGGGAGCCTAGGCTGATGAGGTTGATGGACCGCTCCCTGATAGTTCTGATTCACATAGGTCTGATTACCACCATGTCCTTGACCATAGTTCCCTCCTCTCGTTTGACCTGTATAGGGTGGCATGGAAGCACCATAGTGTGGTGTACCTTGACTATTTGGAGCTACAAAGCTATAATTTGGAGAGTAAGCAGGTTGTTGATACCTGCCCCCATAAGGTGAAGAACCCTATCCATACTGCGTCCCATAATAGGGTCCATAAGTCATCACATGAGATGTCCCATGAGACACTCCATAAGTAGGAATATTCGTTTCAAAAGTAGGAATATACGTCCCAAAAGTAGGAATGTGACCTCTAGAAGTATGACCATGACCTCCCGAAACAACAGGCGGTGCATGTACCTGGGACACAATTGGTCTAGTAACCACAGTATGGACATGACTCGTAGCAATGTTCCAGACCAAAGGACCACGTGAATGAGGTGGAGGGTGAACATTCGAAGAACTAGGGATATAGGACAAAGGGATCTGTGTAATTATGTATGTGTTATTCCCTATAGTCACTCGTCTCGGATCTGATATCCCAATAGGATCACTAATCCTAGACCTAGGAGGAATATGTGATGTAGCTTCCACTACCGAGATGGAAGGTGCAATGTGACTTGTGCTCCCAAACCTCTCTGCATGGTAAGGAATAAGAGTGCCCCCAGGCATAGTGTTAGGCTCAAACTCAGATTCGACATGGAATGCCAAATCATGTGTGGGAAAACTAGACATACCATAACTAGTGCTCGTGGGTTCAAAATGAGTCTCATCATCCTCCGACATTCCATACTGGCGATGCGTCAATGGGGAATCAACCCTAGAGTAAGTAGGTCTATCATGAAAGGATCCTATCTCAGAAATCACTGGACCTAACTCAGTCAAGTCAGGTGAAGGATCATAGTTAGGAGTAAACTCTGCATCTTCCACATGAATGGGAGAAGGTGGTTCAGGAATACCTTCTATATGGTCTCCCATGGTGTGTGAATCAATGTGCGAAGTAGTCGACCTGGACTGTTTATTTCTCTCTCCCAAAGGAGGAGGAAATGTAGAAGGTGAAAGTCCTGCAAAACGACGAGAATGGCGAGGAGCTGCACTCGAATCCACAATGACTCAAACAATATCAAAGACTCTCTATCTATGCAAACCCTAGGCAAGCTAATGTGCACAAAGCAATCACCAAGAAAATCTAAATCCAAACACAAGAAGTCAAGGGTAGGATAAGTGAGCTCCTGAATGAAGCAGGTATGTCTCACCTAGGAGAGGCTTGAGACTCCCATACACAACAAGTGGAGGTACGTAACCAATTATTGTGGCCCTTAGCTTCAACGCGTAAAGCGACTGTGCTGTCCAACCCCAACCTAGCCGGGACACCCACAGAATAACCCCTGCAAAGTACCATCTCGATATCCTAAGTAAGGTCACTAAGGTCACCTCAATATAATCAATGCTCAGGAAGACAGTTGCATGCGGGATTGACTGTATGAGCAGGGTAGCAAAGCCTGAAACTCTTGAAAGAGCTCTCAAATACGAATACAATCCTGGAAATATCTCCGGTGCTACTCAGTTATGACTAGGGGTCATCCCAATTAATAACCGCTCACACTACCTTGTGCTTAACTCCCTTTTAAGAGGAGGATCCTGAGAAACACTAGTTATACCAAGGAATTTCACACACTCACCTGGACAGACACATACATGTTATTGTTTAGTGGTCTTGGAGAATTTACTCACAATAAACTATTCCAAGACCATAAAACCTAATCTTCTTGGTGAACCCTATCAAATAAAATAGTGTAGTTCATTTTAATTAAGCATTTATTTTTATTGGCTTTATTACTCAAAAGAGGTATATGGCCATGCAACTAATGGTGGTATGACACAACATGAAGTAAAATGCACACCTAACAATCAATGCAAATGCATTGTGTCTATGAAAAACAGGGTATGCTACTATGTGAAATGCACAATTTTCTTCAATTGATAAATGCAAGCTTTCCTATATAAAATCCCGACTAATACTCCAAAGCAAATCTAGTGCAAGTACTATGCAAAATGCAAGATACAATGCATGACGATAAGCAAATATTTTTGGATTTTTTGAAATAAAAATGAGATATAAAAGCAAAAGAATGGCTCTACAACCCCCAAACTCTGCAAGCACACTCAAGAAGCACTCAAGCAAAGTACTAAGGTAAAATAAATCTAATGCACTAATCCCACAACAAAAAATCGAAAATGCAATGACAAGAACATTCTTTAAAAAAAAATATTACCCTAAAAAAACATCTCTGGTCAGAAATAGAGGTGTATACAGACTCTAGAAGTATCAAAGGAGACTCAATAATCATCAAAATTCACCCAGCTACCCTCCAACTTCCTCTAAAAGACAAAACTAAGGGAATACGCGATTGTTCGCGGTAAACCCACGTGTGTATGTGGAAATAGAAGAGAAACCCGTGTATATACGTGATTGTGAGTTAAAAACTCGCGTACATGAAGAAAGGTGCATAAAAATAAAGGCAAACAGATAAGCTGAGACAAACTTCACACCAATCAGACACTACCAGGAAAACATGCCCCTAGACCCGACACAGAAACAAGAGAAAAAGAGAAATTCAAAGCCATTGAATGTCGATAGAAAACCCCCAAAGGGAAACTACTAGGAACTCCCCAGCGGAGTCACCAATTCTGTTATGGAGAGAAATTCCTCTGGCTTGGGGTACCACAACAGACAGCTTGACTCCAAAAATCAATCCTTTCTAATATGCAATAGAAATCAAATATCTAACACTAAAGGATCAGACTTCATACCTTATTCTGGACAGTTGAAGTAGATCCATGTTGAGCTTTCCAACTTCAGCTTGAATTGATAAATCACTTCCTCAACAACAAGTAAAAAAGACAAGCATACTATATATATTGGTGTTAGATCTATTCTAGTATATATAATCAACAATGTATAAGCATTTGAAATCATCCATGGATAAAATATTCATTCAAACATACATTATTGGACAAGAAAATATATTTCTATTAATACAAAATCAGAGATTACAATGGATAAAACCTCTATTGGCACATCTGCGAATCAGAGAAACTGAATCCCCCACTTGGGCCTCAGCCACCTCAATCCTCCATCTCTCAATAGCCAGCTCACAAGAAAAAGGCAAGCTTAGGAAGAACACAAAAGTGCTCCAAGGGACAAAGGGATGCAGATTCAAGCACAAGTTTCGGTAACAATGGACTATAGTTTCTTTGCTCTCAATTCTCTCTTGTGCCTTCAATGCACCAAAGAGTTCCTTATATAGCTTTTCAAAGGGGTAATGAAAGGTCGAATCCGAGCGATCTCAAGGCATATGGAAGGCCAGGAGTCAAGTGAGTCGGATCCATGTCAAGGAAAATGCCAAAAGGATTTGGATTATGCACATATCCCGATGTACGCATTTTTAGAGGTCAAACCCGCATATATACACGATTATAGGTTTAAAAGTCGTGTGTATTAATTTTCACATGTTTTTAGGGATGGTCAAGGAAACATCAAAGGACAAAAAATGGTCCAAGGGGTCTAAGGAGTCTGCAAAGGGATAGGGGAAGGCCATACAAGTGTGATTCACCTGGAGTGGTAAAATCAACTATAACAACAGATGTAGAAACGACCTCATCAAACCCTCAGACTAAGGATCTATTCTCCCATTTGCTGGGCATTAACAAAATAGAATTTACAATTACAACTGACACAATAAAATGGTAAAACATCCCTCTAATAACAATTCGATTTTCTAGGGTCGTTTATGTCCCTAACATGGCCAAAACGAGCTCAACAACACCTAAAATTTGCGAGTATCTTCTCCCACTCGCTAGAAACCCAAAAACGAGTTTCCCAGCTTTGAGAAAATAGGAAAAATACAGAAAACCGTGGAGGAGAACTCCCAACTTTCTCATGGGGGAAAAAATGGTCTCGTCAAACCCCAAAATCATGGCCCCTTCCTTTCCATTCACCCCAACAACACCCAAAACATAGTTTGAGTATGGAGAAGGGAAGGAAACGATAGCAACTCGTGAGGGGGAGAGATCATCATGCTTCAACTACATGAGGGAGCCAAACCTCCATGAGGATGGGTGAGGAATAAAAGGCATGGGTGCATAATGGCTTCGGCATGCCTTCCCATGCTTTTACTTGCCCCATTAGTCAAAAACACATTTTTCAAAAATGGGTGACCTCCCAAATTCGAATTTGACCTCCATGCCTTTCCCATCCCAAGGAGATAACTTCTTCAACCACTTCTAGATGACTGGGCACAAAAGGATAGAAAGGGTACTTGACCACTTGATGGGTTGTACCTTAGACATTTTGCTTTTCCCCATAGGCTCAAGGTTTGAATAATTCCCCCTCCCTATTCCTTGCAAAATCATGCCCCCGTCTCTTTAACATTGTGGCGCATAGCTAGATGTGTTATTTTTTTTAATTTGCATTCTACATGATGCCTCAAAACACATTGTGCCTGTCTATAACATAAACCATCGGCATCAATTTTAATCGCCGAAACATCAAACACTAAACCCATGGTGGGGCCTTTTCCTTGAGTTCCACACCATGATTTAATACAATATTTACATCATATGCAATTTAATACCATGGGGTCAAAACTGGGGTGTTACAATATTACAACCTTAACAGTATTTTAACTTGAAATAATACCAAGTGCTCGATAATGCTTTAATCAGGGATAATTTAAGGGGCAAAATTTAGCCCATGGGCTATTTTTAGGGGGTTTTCTCAAAAAAAGATTCGAGCAATTTTTGAATCCTTATTTCTCCCAATTTTGATGGGGTAAACGTTTTTCACCCTACAAATTGCCAAATTATTATATAAACATTATAAAATCCTTGGAAATTAAAATATTTAAAAAAAATATTGCCAAACATTTTATAGTTGGTGTTTTAAGAGTTGGTAAGATTCACCAACATTTATACACTTTCAAATAAGTATGGTTCCTTAAAATCATCCCTGGCTTTAATCATTCATTCATTCACTGCTTCTACCAATATTGCGATATTCATTCAAGCAATAACCATAAACAATGCAAGATAATCAAATATTCAACATTAATCGTTAAACTTTCAATATTCATCAACACAGGAAATAATGTGGAAACCCATATGGGAAAAACCACCATGGTGCTCTTCATCTGGCATGAGAAATATATGGCACCTTGCAACCTGCGACTTGTAGACTATTTTGAGACATGCCTATTTATCTCAGAATCTTCTTGCTCTCATGCTCTCTTTTTTTATGCTTTTCTTCTATCTACTCCTATTGATCCACACATAGCATATATCGACTCTTCTACTCTACTACGTGCGCACTCAGCTATAGGATTATTCTACAAAACATTCTGTGCACATAAGTGTAGATCTACGGCTCAACAACCTTCTACTATCAGACTCGTCTCTGATCTCCTCAACATACTTCTACCATTACCGACTAGCTAACCCTTATACAGAAAGGGTCCTCCTATTTATAATTTCTACAAGACTGCGTAGGGTCAACCGAGTACAACTCAGTTATTACAGTCATAACTAGCAACAAAATATCTTCTATTACATTAATGACATGCCATACTAGCCGCAAAACGTCTTGCATTACATTAATCGCAGGCCATGACTATCCATGGAAACGTCTTTCAGTCTGTCCATACAAGTCGTGACTAGCTAAAAAAGTCTGTCCTTTAGTCTTCCGCCAGCTCGAACTCCTACGGTCATCTGACCTGTTGCTTCCTAGATTTTACTCTTATACCTACCACACTTCCACCAACTCTAGGTCCGCTTTTCCTCCATCGCACCATTCCTCATCACAGTTTTCTTTGTTCTGCACTTCTTTTCCATTATTTTCCTTCGTTTACCCCATCGCACGCCTTCTTTACCTTTTGTGCTTGTGCTTTGGGTTCTTCCTTGTTCTATTTACTGGCCCAACAGGTCTCATCCTCTTGGAACCCCTCATGTAACTACTATAGCTACCTTGCAGCCTATTTCTTAGCAATATCTAGACCCTTAGCAAGAATAACTTAATTAATTTTCTTTTTGTAAGAAAGCACCCACACACTGTTGAACTAATGACCTTATGGAAGGAGTTGCTTAAGAGTACACCCATTCAACATCTATTTTATGGCTCGTGGGCATAATATTATTATATTTAATTAAATATAATAATACTATTAATTTGGATATTTATAAAAATATTATTATTATTTAATTAAATAATTAATAATATATCGTTAATTGTTAATAATATTTTCAAATAATTGATAATTATATCAATTAATAATATTTAATTAGATATTTCTTTAGTATAGTGGAGGCTCAACAACAAGAGAATCATATATGTTAGCAGGAGTGATAATGTCACTGACTACCTCTGTATCTGGTAAACGACACTTACCAGTTAGCCGTAGTTAGATTTCACTTAAGTTGCCACCATAAGTGTCATTTAATGTAGTGATTGTAAACCACGTGAAGTTCACATGATGGGAAGTCTGAGTACACCCAACTTAGCTCATATTACCTTGTATATTAAACTATTTTTTCCTTCGAGCCTATTTAATGCTAATCGAGAATTCATGTTTCTTTGGTGTTCAGCTGCTTCTCTGTAAATTCCAACATGGTATCAGAGCACAACTCGATCCATTCCATCACAGTTGAACTAGCCGAGTTCGTAGTGTGAGTCATAGCCTTTACTCTAAATAGTGTTCTTGTCTGTAATCACCATGGTGGGGCCACCCATAATGCATTAGCTCCCTCTTTCGTCTCTGAGAACTGGTTTACTTCCATTTTATCTCTGTCTTCCTACATGTTTGTCTACAAGCTAGTTTAGATATCTTGTAGTGATGAGAGAAAAGGGAATTGGGTAGCTCTCGACTAGTGGAAAACGTAGAATCTAGGAGGAGATCGTTATGGTGCAAAGAGGAAGAAGGAACTTTGAGTATGCACATTTGAGGATACTCCATGGTTGAGTCAAAAGGAAGAGTCCATGCCGACGTCAAGAGAAAGAGCACCGATGTACTGAAAACTGAGCTATGTGTTGGAGGTTAAGAGAGCTAGTCATTAGTTTCATTACATATTTGGGGAGAGTTGTGCGAGAACTTCAAGAGGTCAATATTTTTTAGTTGAAGACCCTAATAACTGTAATAATCCTTCTACTTCTGTGACTTGGAGTTAGCAAAACCCACAAACTTAATGTTTGAGTATATAAAGGTTGTGGTGGCGTTCAAGGTAGAAAAGAATCCTAAGTGAAAACAATTGTGTATACAATAATCAAATGGAGTAAAAAGTGGTTGTGTGCAGAAGAGAAGGGTAGAAGCCTATACTCTGTTCGTGTTCAATCCTAAGTTCTGAATAATTAGAAATTGCATGCCTATGAGTTTGTTTGAGAAGCTAAAAGCAACGTCAAGAAGTTGGAAAGCTTGTGAAACGAGATAAGTGATTTGGGCTCATAACTCATAAGGAAAAACTAAGTGTGGAAAGAGTAAAAAATATCAGTATTGTCGTCATCTATGCGTGAGGTCGATTCCGCAAAGGAAGAAAGTCCAACTACAACAAAGGACAAAGCCTTTTGTTCTGGGACACACAATAAGACTCAAACAACTAAAAAGAAGCAATGTAAAGGAAGAAGCTTATTTTGCACATATATGTGCATCCCCTATATTTAGAAGAGTGGCAAGGCCTTACAAAAGCTCATAAAGTACAGAAGCATGAACTAGCATTGTATTTCATTCAACATTCCTTAGATGAAAATATATTTTTGAAAGTAGCAGCAACTAAAACAACTCAAAAAGCATGGGAAATTTTAAAACAAGAATTTGAAGTAAAGGGAAGCAACATTAGCAAGTAGCCAACTATGTCACATGAATCTTTTGAAGAATAATCAAAAGAAAAACCTGTAGTTGAAGCAAAAGACAACCAAGCTGTTAGTGAATCCCACATTGTAAAGGCACTTGTGGATGAATATAAAGATGAAATTGCTAACACAATAGTAGAAACTCCAACCATCGAAGTTGTTGAGAAATATAATGAACCCCACATAGTTGTGAGTGATGAACTTGAAGAACTTGCTATACATCCATAATCTTTTTCCCTTGACACAAATGAAGTCGAAGTTGTTGTAGCAGCTTAAAAGGATCCAGCAGTCATAGCCAAAAATGCTAAAGTAAAACAACGCCAAAAAGAGTCAAATGCAAATAATTTCAAACCAAAATATTTTCATGACATTTTTGTTGTTTGTGAGTGTGCATGTATTGAGAGTAAGAATCTTCCTACAATAGCTGAAGAAAAAGAACAAAACCATGCTGCCATTGTGCCAACAAGTTTTAATCAAGACTTGAAATTTATTGAAGAATGGATAGCAAAGCCCAAGCCTTGATGAAGACTACATGTACTGTGTAGAAATAAAAAAAAATTCTGATGAATCTGGTGAGAGAATTTTTATGCAATGGAGTCAAGAAGAGATAAGATACTACTATGGCTTAACGTGGCATCTATCTATTAAACAAGGCCAAGAACATTTAAATGAAGGTCAACAAACATGGATGAAGCTCATTACTAGAAATATGGAAGAACATCTAAGCAAGCCAACACTGCAGAACAACAACATAAATGATGGTGAAGAACTTGAGTTTGGTACATCCAAGAGTTTGAAGAAAGCATAGAAAGAAGCTGCATCAACAAATCGCAACAAAGAAAGTGAAAATGAAAAATTTAACACATTGTAAGCCTTGTTGAGTCCAGCAAGCATCATAATTTTGTTTTGAATTTTGATGTAAGCCCTTAGAGGCAATGATAATAGGAATTAACAAGGAGTTAAGAGTAATTTCAAGGAGTGTTATAACGAGTGGTAATCTCACTAAGTGCATTTGTATCTGGTAAACGACACACTTACTAGTTAGTCGTAGTTAGATTTCACTTAAGATGCCCCCATAAGTGTAATTTAATGTAGTCTTAGTTAGATTTCCCAACTAGCTCATCTCTAAGAGGAATGGAACTCGGGCTAACTAGACCCACAACTTAAAGAGATGAGCTAACCATAATTGACTTGTATTTATTATTGTTTTTCAATATTTTATTTCTTTATAATTTTTTTCATAATAATAATAACTCACTAATCTTTATTGGCAAGCTAGGTGTCAAAAAATGTTGAAAAAAGCTCACTTAAAATAAAAAAAAATTATACTAATTAATTAATATGATTAATATAATAATAATAATAATTTATTTTTAAGGTCTACCTCAAGCAAGATACCAATTTGGGACTCTCTTGTTTGTAAGATAAGGAACCTACCAATTTGGGACTCTCTTGTTTGTAAGATAAGGAACCTCCTCTCGCCAGCCATTTATCTTCTGAAAACTATAGAGATATATAGATACATTATCCGTCTTGATTTGATTTGAGTGAACTTCACGTATATCTCAAGAATTATTCATTTCCTCACATTAAATAATGTGGTGAACCATAAACTTTCTTCAATGAGATAGGAAAGGCGTAAGCCATGACATCATAAAATAAATGGAGTGTAGCAAAGGCGTAAGCCATGACATCATAAACAACGATGACCGTGCATGACCGGACGAAATTCATCGACTTACCATCATGTTTATCAGTATTTTATCTCAATAATCATTTATTTAAGTTTCGGCAGAGATTTCTCAACCCAGCATTCGCGGAGCAGCAGGATAAGCGTTCACCAAATCGCCCCCGGCTCGCCTGAATCCGGCAGATCAATTTTGGTGTGAATCATACTTTCGAGGAATTAAATCGTAATTTTAATCATTTGGGTAGTTTTAAAATGTCGGATTTAGTTTAGAAAGAGCTAATAAGATTAGTAGAATTCCCAAATAATGAAATAAACAATTTCACAGCAAACATTTGACTGATTTTAATCAAAAATCGGCCAGAAAAACGGGGCGATTTGGTGAACGCTTATCCCACGCGCCAGCGTTCTGGTCCAGTCTGCATGAACAACGTCTCATTTAAGACTCAGTCACCATAAAATAAATGGAGTGTAGCAAAGGCGTAAGCCATGACATCTTAAACTATGACCGGACGAAATTCCTGGACTTTACCATAGTCATTTATTTAAGTTTGGGCAGAGATTTCTGAACCCAGCATTCTGGTCCAGTCTGCATGAATAACGTCTCATTTAAGACTCAGTCACAGAGGATCAATTGCAAAGAGGTAATTGTCATCAACTAAACTATGCCTCCTCCCCATGTTCTGGTAATACCATTCCCAGTTCAGGGCCACATAAATCCGCTTATACGACTCTCTCACATGCTTTCTTCCAGAGGCATCATTGTCACCTTCATTAACACGGACTCCAATCATTCCAAAATGATGAAGGCCCGCAGTTATCACCATGATATTTCAGTTGGTGATCCCAATTCAAAAATTTGTTTTGCTCAGGTTTCAGACGGTCTACCGCTTGATTTTGACCGGGAGGCGAATGTTGTGGAATATTCCCGATCTCTAAATAACGAAATGAGAGATTCTGCCGAAGATCTGATACAAAGACACTTCGAGATAGAAGTTGGCAAGCGCCCGTTCTCGTGTATTATCGGCAGCTCCTTTCTTACTTGGACGTTTCTTGTCGCTAAAAAATTCGAGCTTCCTTTCGTCGCATTCTGGTCGATGTCTGTGAGTGTTTATACCATTTATAGACATCTCTCCACAATTATTTCCAACGGTCACTTTCCGCCTAAAAAAGAAGGTGCACTCTTTCAGCTCCTCCCTTTTCAATTGAAAGCAGATTTAGGTATCTTGAAATAACAAAAAACCTCATTCTTTTTACAGATCCGACGGACATAATTGACTACATTCCGGGTCTTCCTCCATTGCATGCCGAAGATCTTCCGTCAGATATCCAAACAGGAGACACAACTAGTGATCTCCATAAAGCTGTTGTGCGACAGCTCCCTTTACTCGAGGAGACAGAGTGGATAATCGGAAATACTGTGTACGAGCTCGAAAGCGAAGCAAGCGATGCAGTTCGACAAACAGCAGCTCCCATCTACTCACTTGGGCCGTTTCTTCCATCAGTTTATCTTGAAGCCGACGAGGAGATGTCAATGACAGCTCCCACGTCATTAAGTCTGTGGGGGGAAACGGATTGTTCGCAGTGGCTGGATTCGAAGGCCAGATCGTCTGTTCTCTACGTTTCCTTCGGAAGCATGGCTCGTATGTCCAAGGCTCAAATAGATGAGATAGCCATGGGTTTATTGGAAAGTGAGCAGACTTTCCTGTGGGTAGTCCGTCCAGGTATCTTAAATAATTCTGATCAGGACGCAAATGATGACGCCGACGTTCTACCAGATGGCTTTTTGGAGAAAACGAAAAATCAAGGTCTGGTGGTTCCATGGGCTACTCAGTTATCCGTTTTATCTCATCCTTCTGTTGGGGGTTTCTTCACCCACGGGGGCTGGAATTCAACAATGGAGAGCCTGACTTTGGGTGTTCCGATGTTGGTTTTTCCACATTGGGCTGATCAATACACCGATAGAATGCTTGTGGTTAACCAGTGGAAGATCGGATTGAAGTTAGAGACGTGTAGGGACGATGGAGTGATAGAGCGAGGGGAGATCGCAAGAGCTACCAAATTTCTGTTGGGAAGCAACGAAGGCGAAGAGATGAGAAGGAGAGGTAAAGAAATGAGAGAAACGATAAGGCAAGCAGCGAGCGCAGGAGGATCCTCTTGGTTAAACCTGCAACATCTCGTCGATTACATTGGGGTCACGGAAACCCAACGAGTTGCATGACATACCACTAGTGTCGTGCGAGGTCCAGGAAACCATGACAGATTTCCACAATTTGGCACCAAATATGTCTTTGTTTTCACAATTTGGCCTCTTAGAGGGAGTAATTTTATGTACGTCGCACTGTGCTACTTTCTTGATATCTTTGATATTATGGAAAATAGAACGCATCGAATAAAGGAATTTTCAAAATATTTATTTCTTTTATCATAAGTAATGAGCATTTGATTTCCGAAATGGCACCATTAACCAGCAACCTTTGCTCAAAATATACTTTAGGCAACGCTGATCCGTCTTCCAACAACCTTTGCTCCAAAAAAATAGGCTATGGTGATTAGTCTTCACCATTAACCAGCAACCTTTGCTCAAAAAATACTTTAGGCTATGGTGATTAGTCTTGATCTAGAAGTACCACCAATGAGAAATGCTCACCATGTTCATGTAAGATAATTATAAGTTCTTTCTCATAGGTAGGTTCTCCTTTTTGTTACAAAATGTTTACTTATGAATTGTAAAGTCTTTTTTGTTAATACAAAAATTAACAAAAGTCTTAGTAATTTCAGACACAACTATGATTGGTGTGAGACACATGGCCTACTTTAGACTTGAGAATGTTTGTTTTGCCACTTCATTTCATGCAAAGGCATTTGTCTTGAGTAAGGTTGTCAATGGGTTGCAATTTTACCAAAACAGAGTTCTTCAGAAAATTCCTACAGTAGCCCGTAAGTCCTAACAATTCATGCAAGCTCTTTAAAATTTTAGAGCACGACCATTCTTGCATCAAGCAACAATCTTCTTGGGTCCACTCTTTACCCTTATACACGGTCCAATGATCTATAACGTGTGTGGATCGATTTACCCATTTTTGTTGTGTCGATAGATTTACCCATTTTTCGTGGTGAAAAACTTAAAACCTGACCACTAAAAACTGAAATTTAACTAATAGAATTGAAGAGCATGGTGAAAACATTTACTTGGTCCACACCGTTTGTAATTTCGTTTGTTGTAGTATTAAGGGTGAAAAGGGCCTCCGAATACTATTTGTGGTAGTATTAAGGGTGAAAAGGGTCTCTAAGCACTATTTCTGGTAAAATATCACATGGTATGGTAAATTTTCAATTTTTTATTATTTATAGAAACTTTTACCTATTTATCTTCAGTTTTCACCCTATTTTTTAATATTTTACAAATTTTATGGGATACTTCATGGTGTAAGGGTTTTTTTATTCACTTTTCACTCATCCTTAGTGGATTTACCATTTATGAGATTGTACGTGCCTCAGGAAAGTATATATGGTTACAAGCCTATAGGATAGGATTCCATTCCCCTTGCTTAGGATTCCATTCCCTTTTCTTTATTACATTATCCTATGACCACGATCCATAAACCTTATGTATGAACCCACTTTTTAATGACATAAAATCTTCAAGCTACTTCTAGAAGTGTCTCTATTTAAAAAGAAGGGATTTCGTGACCATTCGTACGCCACTTAGAACCCATCTTGTCATTTAGTTCCCATACCAAAGCTCCTCCTTAGGTCTTGGAGTCATTTATAGTCCCCCATGTAATTGAGTGGAAACCTCATGTACTTTATTATCTCTTATGCTAGCTATCACTATGAGGGACTCCCCTTTTATATCGAGTTGTAAATGCATGTCATTAATCTGCTTTCCTTATTAAGCCTAATGCTAACTCCCCACTTCAGTTTTATAAGCCAATTTTCCTGAGCATGTATAGATTCCAACCAAGAAAATCCTATTATTTATCCTTTGCAGCTTGATCACCCTTTACCCTAGAGGAAACATTCCCCCGAGTGTCCTTATCGTGTACACACGTCCTTACATTGAGCATAGGTGTGTTCCATTGCTTGGAACTACTTTGCTTTCCCGCAACACTTGTTTACTCCTTTTGTACTATAAGCACATTTTATTCCTCTTTAATCTTCAATAATATGAAAAAGGCAAAAAAATAAAAATATAACATAAAAAAATCGGACGAGAAATGACATTATCTTATGTTGGAAGTTGTCGTGTCACCTTTGAACAAAGCACAATTTTTGAGTCCATCCATCATGGGTCGGATTTTAGTATAGCCTTAGAAAGAGCACTCATTATTCATATCTTTCTCCAGCGAATGGTTAATCTTCCAGTCCCTATAGAGCCTTCGTTGATGCCTCTTGCATCACTGTTGGAGGAGCCTAGTTAGCCAACCAACTAGGTCCTTCGCCCAACTATGGTCGGGTCAACCCATTCCAATAGTTAACCGACCAACTAACAGTTATAACTAATTAATTGATTGTAAAATGTGTGTGTGAGCAATGAAAGATATATGTTTTTGTACAACATGTTGGATCTGTTAAATAAAAGTCTTTTGACATTATCCCATTACCTTGATCTCTTATGTTTTTGTATTTTTACTTTATGCATTTATGACTTAGTGTTGTTAAATATGTATTATTGGTAACCTGTGTGATCATGAAGACTACAACATCGGTTATATTTCCAATAGTACACAATCAAAATGATGCCACATGCATGATTAAATGATATCTGAGAGGGAGATTCGAGAGTCATGGGACAAGAAAGTAGCAAACTATATTAAGAACTATGCAAGATTAAACAAGCTGACAAGTGTGCACGAAAGGGAGACATTTTTCACTGAAGCACATGAAAAATTCATAGATTTCGTTCCCCACAAAGTAAAGAAGTTTCTAGACATTGTTCATTCCTAGACTGAATGATCACAATGAAAAGTTATGGATGAAAAAATATAAAATGGAGAAATAAGAAATTTGTATGAGTGGCTCAAAAAAGTATGCAAATATTTATGTGAAGAGCAGGAAATAGAAACTAAATCCTCTACTAATGAAGTTCAACGAAAATTCTATATTAACCTTCACAAAGGTTTTTCGTGCTCTATACCAAGCTTATTATATAATTTTTTGATAGAGAATGGAGCTCGACATATAGTTGAGCCACGACCATCGCTGGAAGCACCTACCTAATCAAATTGGAAGAAAAAAGAAAAAATATTGGGAAAGTTTCGTCAATGAATGACAACGGGAACATTTTCTAAGTAAATGATGAACATAGTTGGTCCCAACGCTGTCGAACATTGAGAGTCGGGTCGACAATTGGGGGAACCACCGACCATGTGTTCTAAATAAAAAAGAATAAAGGTTATTCGATGAAATAAGAGAAAATATGAAGGCGTGTAAAAAGACAAGTCCACTCCGACAAAATACGATTCTAGCCAAATCATAAACAAATAGAAGATAGAAAAAATATAGAGAGAGAAAAGAGGTACAAATGATGAGAGAAACTAAGGGATATTTCTAGTCTAGTAAACACAAAGAGAAGTATAAAAATAATGGATAAGTTGGTCGAGTAGAAAAATTCCTTTCGAAATCGATGGGAAGTAGAACATATGAGAAAGAAGGTGAGGTGCCAACGTTCAAAGATAGGTCACACACAATGGTGTTTACTTCGCAAACATTGTGTATTATAATTTCATATGTTGTAACTCCCTTTAATTTTGTGCCCATGATAATGATCACTCGACCGACCATGACATAAATAGTAGAGCATGACATGGGAATAAAATTGGGTGACATCAACATATGGAATCGACTAGACCAAAGTGGATGAATTATATGAAGATTAATTATTTAATGGTCAGTGACTAGATTACCTTCACTCTAGAATTCGAAAGAAACTCATTCAATTTATTTTATTTAGAACACTTGGAGGTACCCCCACTACCAACAATGTTATTGATTAAACCATCGATCTTGTTGGAGAGTCAACAAGTTGACGAAGAGTCCATAGACGAAGTTTGTATATCGTGGTATTAGTCAAAGTCATAAGAAGTTAGCAGTAGTTGTCAATTAGTAATTGTGTCAGGTAGTCAGTCTACTCGGGTAAGTACAATAAACTATAAATCTAACAATATGGGTTATCAAATTCCCATTAATACTTCTATTTTTTATGGGGATGGTGACCCCAAGAAACACTAGTTTGTATGTGAATCCTTGTGGAAAGTTAATTTAATTAATTATGAAAATAAAAAAGTGCACAGTTTGTAGGAGGACTGAGAAATAGAGCACTAACTTGGTACATGAATTTCCTAGAACAAGGTCCCAAAACAAAGCAACAGATAGAAGATATTTTTTCTAGAATTCTTCAAAAGTGATGACACCAAGCATCTAGCTAGACACAAATTAAATAAAATCATCCAAAGAATAGGAGAGTTTGTTAGAGAATATGACATAATATTTAAACATATCCTCATCTAGATGCCATATAAATTGGACCTTGCACTAGTAATACATTTTTTTGTCAAAGGGCTATTGAAAAGAATCAAGACACTAATCTTAATCAACAAGTACATCTCCTATGAATATGTGAAAAAATATGAGTGTTGAATCAAACACAAATTATTACACTCGACTTGTTGACAAGGATCTAGAAGAAAAAGTTTAAAATATAGAAAGATCATTACAACACCTTACAATGAGACATAACGACATATGGTTCTCTATATGCTCATAAGAAGGACACGCCGGGGACAAATGTCCATACAATGAAATAAGAATAGATGAAAGTAACACATATCAACAGGAATTAAAGAAAATCAAAGAAAATATGCTAATATTCCCAGAAGAGCGAAAGACCGAAATTTTTTTAGAAGGTCTAGATGACTTGTTTCTGCGAAAAGTGTGAAATATTTGAACCATGGGAAAAGATAGATTTCCCTTACAATGTTGACAACATGAAACCAAAATGGTGTGAAATCTACTGAACAACAAATCATACAACCACTAAATGCATAAATAATTTGAAGACTAGAGGAGGGTACCACACAGAATATTAGACTCAAACAATCGACCAACACAGTCGTGACAACTGAAACAACGACCACAATAATGACTGACACAAAAATAACAATAAACAATGGGGAGGATACAATGGTTGTAGAATAAACAAGAACCTAGGATATTAACCTCCAACACACAATAAACCACTTTCCTTTTTCTGCTACATTAAAGAGCATTTAAGCCCTAATTGTCCATGGAAAGACGTAACATATTTAAAATTTTGTACAAAATGTGGCATTGGTGAGAACAACTTAGAAGATTTCCCTATAATTCTTGATGCACTTAATAAAAGAAAAAATGTTAATGTATTTTCATATGTTCCTAAAAATGAAGAAACTATTACTAAAAACTTGTGATTTATTACATGACCAACCACAAAAACAAGAGAAGATAATCCATATATTGCAAAGATACAAGGAAAGAAAGATGATTATCATAACCCATGAAGGAATAAAGAAATAATTAACAATGCAACAAGAATGTTCACATAACGTACTTTTGAAGAAACTAACGAAGAAAATAGAAAATAGAAAGAAATAACTTAATGATTTAATTAAGTTACTAACAAAAGAAGAAGTTGTTGCATAATTAATTGACGTAATGCAATTTATTAGAAATAATTTTGAAGGAATTAAAGTTGCTAAAAATATTTGCACTTCGAATCAAAGAGATAAAAATGATATCGATCCCCTCGTTGAACCTATAATTCAAAGAATTATGCATTATACAAGTTGTCCTCAACTTTGGGTCACAAGAAAATATAATGAAAATATCTACATGGGAAAAAATAGTGCGTCCTCAACTATCGAAATTAGACTTCTATCTTAAACAAACTTACCAATGCTTAATTGAACTGAATGGAGTGTGGAAAAACATTAAAACTTTAATCATTGGAATTAGTACAAATATTGACTTTCAAATTATTGATCCATGAGAAGGATCTAAATCCTTTCTAGAATTGGTTGGTTGACCTTAGGGATGAAAAATGAAAGCATCCATCTCGCTAGAAAAAGAGAGAATCAATATTAAAGGATATGGGAAAAAATTCGTTGTGCATATCAATCCATCACAAGAAAAACCTTGGACTAAGCCAGATGACAATGATGATGATATAAGATACCTAGACCAAAAAATTCAAAGTAATGAAGATACTGTCAAGCCAAACAACTATGGATAAATCCACTTGGAAAGACCCATGTCTGCCAATTACAACTTCGACTCAGAACTATATAATTAGAAATAGAAAATTATGAAGCACAAGTGAGGGAGCCTTGGTCGATTGAAGTTATCCATAGAAAAATAATACAATAATGTTTTACTGTATCCATCATCCTAAAAGTCTTTGAGAAAAAATAAGAGAATATTTGTTGAATATGCCAATAAAAAAAGAGTCTACAAGTAATCCACCATTAAGATCCAAGTAATTATGATTCCCAACTGTACACATTGAATAAGTCTCTAAAAATGTTGGTGATCAAGGATGAATCCAAATTTAGTCGAAAATTTGACAAGCCAAGCAACAAGATGGTGTGATATGCACTAGTCCCGTCTTCAAACTTCAACTACTAATTCAACAAATTTCATTGATTTTTTTTAGGAAATAAACTCACCTCACAAGTTGAGATACCAAAATTCAGATAAGGCCAAGATCCAACAAAACACATTACCACATATTAAAAAGAATGGAAACGAGTAAGATATATAGATGAAATAATATATCCTCACATATTCCGAAATACATTGGAAGGCTTACACAATAATTGGGACAAAATGGAAGAATCCTGAGAAGAAACCTTTAACTAGAAAGAGTTGAAAGAAAACATTATCAAAGACATCGCATTCTTGCAAAAAAAAAACATATTAGGAAAGTAGTCGAACAAATTAAATCTTTCTTACAACCAAAGAGTAATGACCTACCGACATCAACCTAATGACCAAAGTCAATGTGTAATAACATAACGACTAAAGCGATGTACCAATCGACCTCACTATATATGGAAAATGATAAAACTTTCGGTAAGAGTTTTAGATAGACAAAAATCCTCCAAGGGTTGGGAGAAGTGTAAAAATTCTAATGAAGGTTATCACAAAAGAAAAATTGGAACAAGGTTGACCATAAAATACTTCCACCATGCATTCATGTACTTTAAAAGAGGAAATCAACCAATTAGTGAAAAGAAGACATTGGAATGGATGGATGCACAAATCAAAACAAAGGAAGTTGACATTTCCATCGATGACCGTCCAAAAATGGATAGAATTGGAGATTATTGGTCAGAGCATCAAACAACAAAAATAAATAATATATTAAAAGAATACGAAAATAAACATAAAACTATATGCTAAACCAGTTAAGGAGCGACCATATAAACTAGAGCATAAAGAGAAACAAATGGTGAATAAAGAAATTCAAAATATGAAATCCACAAGAATTATATATCTAGTGAATCAATCAAAATGGCCTATCCCCATGGTGTTCCATCCAAAGAAACATGACTCGAAAATATTGAGAATCTGTGTCGATTATAGATGGATAAATAAAGTAACACTAACTGGCCCATTTCCACACCCTTTTTCCAATGAAATAATTTATGAAGTAGCAGGGCATGAGTGCTACTCCTTCATCAACGGATTTTCAAGTTACAATCAAGTTCCCAATGCTAAATAAGATCAACATCAGACAACCTTTGTTTGTGAATTTGGTTCCTTCATTTATAAAGTAATGTCATTTGTCCTAAAGAACGTGCCAACAATATTTTCTAAAATAGTAGTAACAGCATTTCAAAATTACTTATACAAAATAATGGAAGTCTAATTCGATGATTGGACAATATATTCACTACTCAAAGACCACATTTAGTATTATGACCCATGTTGGAACAATGTAGACAAATAGAATTATATTTGAACATAAAAAGGTACATCCTCTGAGGCGCCAATTGGAATATTGCTGGGGCATGTTGTTTGCAAGGAAGGAATTAAGGTCGACCATGCCAAGATTAAATTTATTCTCAACTTAATACCACCTGTAAAACCAAAACAGGTCTTAATAATTATGGGACATACATGATACTACAAAAAAATTATAAGATACTATTCTCACATGACATACCCATTAGAATAATTATGAAAAGATAATCAAGAATTTAATTGGTCACAAGAATGCATAGAGTCATTCGAACTTATTAAACGAAAACTTGTCACAGATCCAATATTTGAAGATTCTCGAATTGTTTGATTAAATTTCACATCCACATTGACGCATATAGTATTGTGGTCAGTGCGATACTCACTTAGCTAGGGTAAGATAGAACGGATTATTATAATGCATATGCCAGCATAAAATAATTATTCAACAATAGAATGCGAAGCTCTTGGGATTATTTTTGTGTACAAAAATATCGCCATTACCATCTAGCTAATCCATTTATATTATACACATATCGTCAAGCACTCAAATATTTAGTAAACAAAACTCTCCATTATATTCAACTATGCAAACGACTACTCCTCTTCTAGGAATTTGAATTTGAAATAATCATCTGACCTGAAAAATAAATGTAATAATTGACCACTTATCATGGATAAACACAAGAGAAGAACATGTCGGCATTGAATATAAATTACCTGACACATGTTGGAATATATTAAACCCACTGATAACTTAGGATAAAATAATTAATCATTATTTGATTAATTATTCACCCACTAGCTTAATTAGTTGGCATCCACTTGCACCTTAAAGTAAATACATGCCATCTATATCCTAGGAATGATTTATTTCTAATTCTGGGTTGATCTTAACCACCTTTTGACCATCCAGAATTAGTATATAGGACTTTACAACAGATTCTTCTTTATTTTGCTTTTTCTGCTTTTCCTGGTTTTCTATGGATAAGATAAAAGCTAGTCAACTAGAAGAACTGGCAGCTTTTGTTTCCAACCCATCCTCCATTAGTTTTTCTCCATTTTCTATGATTAGCATGTTTTTTCCATCTCCTTGACAACTCACTCATGATTTTTCCAACTTGTGAGGTCTTTGATAGATTTGGGAAGTACTTTAGCCACCTATGGGGGTTTGCTATATTTTGGTAAGTCAGTCTTTTTGAGCTTTATGAGTTTTTTTCCATAAAATTCGATTTTCCTATGAGGGATGTACTATATGTACATTATTATTCATCATTATTCAATGGAAGGATACACACCAATATTCATCTCTTCATTCATGTGATTCAGTCTCTTTTATTCTCTCTATTTTTCTTATGTATGCTTGTGAGAATTCTTAGTAGCAAGATATATTTCCTGTGCTTCTTCTTAGCATCATTGCTCATATAATTTTTATATTATTTATACATGGTATCATAGCTACAATGTTGATCAATTTCTACAGAGTTGAGGAGCGATTCCAGTCTCCTATCCCTCTCTGAAGAAGAGCTTGTCTAGCTTACAAGATTTTCTCCTAGTTTATTTTGCAGGTTGCAGAGAGTATCTACTAGACCATATCAACAACTTCTATATGGATTCAAAAGTTCCTCTATTATCTCCTTTCAACTATTATGTTTGGAATCCAAAGATGAGGGAATACTTGAAGAGGCAATGTCTCTTTGATGTCTCCATTGGTGCCTTGAGTGAACCTGAGTCTTATGAAGAGAAGATTGATTGGCTAAATAATTGTGATATATCTTATGGAATTATGTGTTTGGGAATGTCTCCAAATATATATGATCTCATATATTCTGCTGAGTATCCATTTGAGCTTTGGAAAATTTTGCACAAAGCTTTTGGTTTGCAGGAAATTGAAGATGAAGCATGGAGCGAACCTAGCATCTCCTCTTGTTCTCTTTCTCAAGATTTCTTGGCCTCTACATTCTCTAATGAAGTTGATCATCATGAATAAGTTTCTCATACATTTCATTTTGTTGTTTCCCTCTTTCATTCAAATGCTTCCTCCTTCAATGAAGAAGCAAAAATTGAAGAGCCATCTTTTTCTATGTCTATTAAAAGTGATTTTTCTTCTTGTGATACTATTGATGAAAAAGAAGTAACATATGGAGCTGCTGCTGATATTGATTATGATCCTATAGCCCATTCATTTTTCTCTAAATCTCCTATCTTAGATTCTGAGATCTAAGTGCCAGATTCTTCACACCCTGTGCATACTTCTCTCAGTGATGGTGCGCAACCCAGTGATTTCCAGGCTGTTTGCTTAGCCAAATCAAGCCTTATTTGTGTCATACCACTTACCTTACTTAATATCATATGCTTCAGCATCTCCTCCTTTGTTCTTGGCATCAATACTCAGATCCTCCTTGAAGATTGTGAACATCTCCTTCTTTACTCCTTTCATACAGAGGATTCATTACGAGTGTATTCCTATGAGTTTATTAATATGCTTATATGTGATCCTTTGGATTCTGATTTAGAAGCATATTTGCAGGTTAATACACATATAATACCACCATCCATACCATCTACCATACCTCTGAATAATCCAAAGACTATACAAATCCCAAGTTCACTAGTCGATTCCTCATTGGTCTCTTATTCAATGATACTTATCTTACATGGTTTGAAGTCTTTCCTATATTTCATTGGCTAGTTATCCATGTCCTTAGTTATATTTGGACTGATATTAAACATGTTTGTATATGTTCTAAACACTTATGGTTCAGATCTTATGCCCATCCATCATTCATATTTTTACACCTATCAGTTTTCCCCAATTGCTCATAATTTTCCTAGTCTAGCCCTATATCCTCATGGAGCCATTGAAGCCTTTATCCTTGCTGTTCCATATGCTAATATTTCTGATATATTAGAGTTTTATCAGCCTCATATCATATCTATACAAGTGATACATCAGATTGGAAGATTGACATGTGATCCACATCACAATTTTGTAGCTATTCAAGGAATTCGGTGTGTTAAGTCAGTAATTTGTTTCTTCAATTTTTGTTTCATTTGCATTTTATTCCACGTTACTCATTTGCTTTAGTTTATTTTTTTGCTTCCTTTAAGAGATTTTTAGTTTTTAAGTGAAATTTTGAGCTTTTTCCTTTAGACTTTTTGTTTTATTTTTGATCCCATAGATTATTGAAAGGTTTTAAAAGGTCATCATGTTGAATAGTGGACTCACAAATCATATTAAAAGCATACCCATCATTCAAACATCATGTAAACTTCATGCAAAATGGAAAAAAGTTTAAAACAGTGCCAAAATTGGTTTTAAATTATTCTTGTAGCGCAAGTGCAAAAAAATTACACTGTGGCGCTACAAGAAAATCGTTTTTTGCCAGAATGGTCATTTTTCAGTCCGATTTTTTGGGGATTTTGCTAGGGAAGTGTTAAATAAATCATTGGTCATGTTTGATATGTGTTTTGCCAAGTTTTTTTCATGTAAACAGGCGTCAGTCTCATGTGAGGGAGATTCCGGCAACTGTCTGGCAACTGTATGCCAATTTATGGCAAAATCGTGACAGACAGTGGAATGGGGCGTGATTTTCGGTAGGAGATTCTCAAACTGAAGGTTGCGAAGTTGGTGAACACTGAGGTGGAGACACATTGCCTAAAAATCTGGAATTTGCCGTTGTAGAGGAATTTAGGTTTTCGCCAGTGTGACAGTTGGGAGTAATCTGAAGAGTCACATAATTCTTTATGACCCTGTAGATCAGTGATTGTACCCATATTTGGAATGGTATGCATGATATAGTTTTTATAAAAATGGATGATGTTGCCGGGTCAACAACTCAGATAGAAATGGGATCACCAGATTATGACAGAGATGATGAAACTGAGGATCAGATCCTTATTAGCTCCTTAGATGCTGATAGAAAGGATCATGAATTCAAGTCTACAATGAATGGACCATTGGTGTTCGTCTTGAACAAGTGGACATTTAGAAGAGTGAAAAATTGAATATTCAAAAGTATACACATTGTCACTATGCAAGAGCAATATGCTGCAAGCACTTCGATGGAGGTTGACGTTCAGGGAATGCCTGAATTTGTATTAGATAAAATCAGTAATGAAATGACATAATAGCATGCTGTTGACACTTTGCTGAAAGCAGATGTTCAGGGCATGCCAGAATTTGTATCAGAAAAAATCAACAATGAAAAGATGGAACAGCATACTACAAGCACTTCAATTGAGCTTAATGTGCAGGGAATACCAGGATTTGTATCAGATAAAATCAATGGTGAAAAGACTAAAGAACATACTCCAGACATTTTGATGGAGGTTGATATGCTGGACAAAATCCAAGACTCGCCAGATCCATTGCAAGGTACAGAAAACAAACAGGTTGGGAATCATGACAATATTAAAACAGTTAACCAACAAGATAGTGGGAAAACTCTTGCTAATTTACGAGATGAGCTTTTCAAGTTTCATCACGAGAATCATAATCTCAGCGTACAGGTTATGACAGGGGTCCAGCAGTTGCAAAAAGCCAATGAAGAAATCCAGAACTTGCACCAGGCTCTTTTAATATCACAAGCAGAAAATGACACCATGGTTTTTTCAGTATCAACAAAGTTTGAAGATGTATGAGGTTGCTAAAAATAGATCAAAGGACTTGAAAATAAAAATGGTCCATTTTAATGATGATAACAAAAGAATCAAAGATGAAATTGCAGGTGGAGATTCTTTGCATGAATATTAAAGAGGAAAGAACACAGAACTTGGAGAGAGAGAAAAATGCTTTTCAACAGGATATTTGGCATAGAATTCAGAGGACAACTTCTTTACAAGATGGACCCATAACAAAATATAACGAGGAACAGAATGTTGGCATTAAACTTCAAGATGAGTCTATACAAATGTTGAAGTTCGATGTTGTTCTTAAAAACTACCAACAGTCAATGACTCAATTGCAAGAACACCCAAAAATGTTGTTAATTGAATTCCAAGCTAGGAATGAGAGGCTGAAGGATGCTGATAAACGAATAAATCTTTTAGAGGAAGGGACTAGTCATTTACAAGAAGATAATGACAATCTTAAGGAGAAATCATCATCCACAGTTGATTCTATTAAGAATTTAGAAAAGAAAGTCTATACACTGAAAAAAGACAAAAATAGTTTGTTAAATGAGGTCACATTTCGAGTGGATCAGAGGGATGCACTACAACAAGAACTTTATTGCTTGAAAGAAGACAGAAATGACCTTTACAGAAGATTTCAGACAATGCTAAAGCAAATTCAGTCCTTGGGGCTAGATGCGGAGAGCATTCAGTTAGTCTGTATAAAATTGCAGGATATTAGCCAAAAATTGAGGGAATACAGGCAAATAGGTGAGCATGATGATGTGAATGTTCCTCAAGTTCTCCAGAAAATGGAAGAGTTCATAAAGAAAAATGAAACCCTTGAAAATTCATTGGCATCTCATCACTTAGAATTATAGAATCTTGAATTTGAAATAAAGCTCCTTCAACAAAGTGTTCAGAGCTTACAAAAAAGAGAAGGCTGACCTAAAGGCTGAATCTAAGTAGCACAATGATTGAGTCAAAAAGTTGGAAGTGGAATTGGAAAGTGTCCACAATGTTTATGCCCAATTACAAGGAGACAATCAGTGGCTTAAGGATGAATTGGCAGATTCACTTGTACATATGAAACACCTTGAACAACAAACATTCAATTGGCAAGGAGAGAAAGAAGCACTTATGAATGAAAAAAGGAGGCAGTAGAAACATAATTCTGCTCTATTTTTCCTGTCTTGGGTTATTGAAGTAAAATGCCGACCACGAGCTAAGGGAGAGGAATTTTTGAAAACAAAAATAGGTTTTTGTTCATAAGATACCCATATACAAAAACCTCTCTCATTTTATCAACAGATATCAAGGTTTGAAAGATTCAGTTTAATCTTTGAATCCTATTTTTCAGGGATTTTAAATATTTAATATTTTCCTGTTTTAGTGTTCAGTTTGCGGGGAAGATTCTAATTGATTGAAGATGAATTTTTAAAAACCAAGAGAGGTGTTTTTCCATCACGGAACCATTTACAAAAACCTCTCTCAGGTTTTACACAGGTGTCACTAATTGAGAGATATGGAAGCTTCTTGGACACCTATTTTCCAGAAATTCGCCATATTTGCCAGGAATCTGATTTGCTATTTTTAGTCAATTAGTTGAATTAGTTAGTTAATGTAACTGCTGGGTAGTTTCAATTTCGACCTAATGAAGGGGAGATATAACTACTTCTTTGTAATTATAAAAGAGGGACAAAGGGACTGAAGAGGGGTTCGATTTTTGGGATAGCTTCAGGAGGTCTGCAGACTTGTTCATGAGTTCAGACTTGTTAATGAGTTAAGTATCAAAACTCTTGTATGCATTTGATGATGAAATTATGAGATATATGACAATTTTACCCTTCAGTTTCTGTGTTGGCTTCATTGTTCATCTTTTCTAGTTGCTTAATTGATATACTCATTACTGGTTTATGTTTATATGCTGGTGATGCTTGTCTTTTATGAGTGAACTTCAACATTATGTTCTGTTGGATCTTGTTTTTATATATCATGCATCTTTGTCTTCTTTTGCTTATGATTTAGTTATTATTTTTCTCATGAGTGTATTCCCTGCTGGTTCCCAAAGTTTACAACCACTAAAACATTCCAGAAAACCTAAAACCTACTTTGTTTTATCAAGTTTTATTTGAGATTGTGTTGGCTTGTTTCTCTGGCCTTAGAAACAATTTCTGGCATAAACATCTTTGGTGCCATTGCCGGGGACAAAGCTAAAGCATATCTTCCCTGGGGTACTTATCAGTTTTACTGGTTTTAAGAGGTGAACTTAAACCAGCATTTTTTAAAGGCTATTTTTCACCAAGTTTGACAGAGTGGCTACTAGAGGAGTTGGAAGAATTAGAAAGTTTCAGTTATCCCCAGCTTTATGCAGCCCTAATTAATTTGAACCACTGTCACCCCTTTCTCTTTCTGAGAAGAAGAAACAAAATCTGTCTTGACAAATTGATTGGCGACTCCACTATTTCAATATGCAGAGGCCGATGTCCATGGAAGCTATTCTGGCTCGAAGGTTTCCACCTTTCAATTTTTCTGATATTCCAGGTTTTCCAAATCCAGTACCTATTATGGATGTTTGGGGAGATTGTCTTCCACGGTTTAGAGAAAGCAAAGAGGATAATCCATCAGATCACCTCATCAAATTTCATCAATGTATGGTCCAGTTAAATATCCAGCATGAAGATGTGCTCATGAAGATGTTCATGTATTCATTGGACCAAGAAGCACGAGATTGGTATTTTTCTCTTCCCGCTGCTAGCATTTCTTCACTGAAAGAATTCCACACATGCTTTTGGAAACGTTGTAAGTATCCGTACTCAGCTGAACTCTTTTTAAAAGATTGTTGTGAGCAGGCTGATGTTTATAACACAATTTCTGATTTAAAAAATCATGATGATGAGTGCAATCAAGGGTTCAAAACATGTCATGAAGAAGTTGAAGTTTCAGAATTTGTTGGAGATGAAAAGGTAACATTTTCGGATACTGCTGTCAAGAAAGAATGCCATGATCATTATGATAATCAAGTTGTTGTTTTAGGTCAGTTTGAGGATTATTCAAGTGATGAGATCAATAGAGAGAGTTTGGAACATTCTCATAATGATTTCAACAGCCTTAATAACCGTTTGAATGCTAATCCATTTGAAGATCAATCTCTAGTTCAACAAATTGTTGAAAACCATTATTGTGTTAAAGATCAGTTTTGTATTGAAGGAAAAGATGAACCTTTAGCCTCATCATTCGAAATTTCCCAGAATACTCCTTGTTATGATGAAGAGATTAGGGTTCCAAGACAAGAATTCTGTGATGAATTAGATTCTATTCCTTTTGGTTTTGATAGTAAAATCGATGAAGGCCAGGCTGTTCACATTTTTTCAGAAGTTACTTTTATTCATGGTTATGATAAATCTGCTGTTCAAAATCACTATGAAGATGGTCTAATTTTTAATAAATATGATGATAAAATTGAAAAGAAAGACCCAGAAATCTGTGAGGTGTGTAATATGTCACAATCTAATCAGCAGACTCAAGAATGCATTCAGTCTATTATCCTTGAACAACAAAAGCCAATGCCTAATAGTCATTCATTTGAAGACAATGTGGAAAAGGAGGTTCAAAGTGTTAACATTATTGATGATACTATCCAAAAAATTACGGAGAAAATTCAGGTTGATCCTAATGTCCTTTTTCGCCAACGCCTGATTGATATTCATGGAACAAAATATTCTTATGGACAACTTGTCTTTTTCATAGAGCAGGAAGAGGTAACTTATGGAAGTTTTTATGACCCAATAGCAGATTATTTAAAGTCAATACCAAGTTATAAATCTGTTACTTCAGAGACGCCATTTGATGAAAGTGAGTATAAGTTGTTAGATCATTACTCTTCATGTTTTCCAATATTTCTGATTATATATATATTTGGAGTTGGAAACAAGTTTTGGTGGGTTAATGAAATTTTCTCTTGGTTACATTGGAAATGGGATTACAATTTGACTCAATAAATGGAATATTCTTCATGAAAGAGATTTGTTTTCATTATATATACCGGTGTGAGTGAAGTATAATAAAGACTCCATAGCCCAATGGAAGTTTTGCAAACAGGTAGATAAGGTAGCAGACAGAAGGCACTGGTTTACAGGTTCTTGAAGCCTTGCAGGGAGGACTTCATCCCGCAGCTGGAGCCAGATGTTAAGTCAGTAATTTGTTTCTTCAATTTTTGTTTGATTTGCATTTTATTCCACGTTACTCATTTGCTTTAGTTTGTTTTTTTTGCTTCCTTTAAGAGATTTTTAGTTTTTAAGTGAAATTTTGAGCTTTTGCCTTTAGACTTTTTGTTTTATTTTTGATCCCATAGATTATTGAAAGGTTTTAAAAGGTCACCATGTTCAATAGTGGACTCACAAATCATATTAAAAGCATACCCATCATTCAAACATCACGTAAACTTCATGCAAAATGGAAAAAAGTTGTAAAACAGTGCCAAAATTGGTTTTAAATTATTCTTGTAGCGCAACTGCAAAAAAATTACACTGCGGCGCTACAAGAAAATCGTTTTTTTCCAGAATGGTCATTTTTCAGTCCGATCTTTTGGGGATTTCGCTGGGGAAGTGTTAAATAAATCATTGGTCACGTTTGATATGTGTTTTGCCATGTTTTTTTTCATGTAAACAGGCGTCAGTCTCATGTGAGGGAGATTCCAGTAACTGTCTGGCAACTGTATGCCGATTTATGGCAAAATCGTGACAGACCATGGAATGGGGCGTGATTTCCGGCAGGAGATTCTCAAACTAAAGGTTACGAAGTTGGTGAACACTAAGGTGGAGACACATTGCCTAAAAATCTGGAATTTGCCATTGCAGAGGAATTTAGGTTTTCGCCAATGTGACAGTTGGGAGTAATCTAAAGAGTCACATAATTCTTTATGACCCTGTAGATCAGTGATTGTACCCATATTTGGAATGGTATGCATGATATAGTTTTTATAAAAATTGATGATGTTGCCGGTTCAACAACTCAGATAGAAATGGGATCGCCGGATTATGACAGAGATGATGAAACTGAGGATCAGATCCTTATTAGCTCCTCAGATGCTGATAGAAAGGATCATGAATTCAAGTCTACAATGAATGGACCATTGGTGTACGTCTTGAACAAGTGGACATTTAGAAGAGTGAAAAATTGAATATTCAAAAGTATACACATTGTCACTATGCAAGAGCAATATGCTGCAAGCACTTCGATGGAGGTTGACGTTCAGGGAATGCCTGAATTTGTATCAGATAAAATCAGTAATGAAATGACATAACAGCATGCTGTTGACACTTTGCTGAAAGTAGATGTTCAGGGCATGCCAGAATTTGTATCAGAAAAAATCAACAATGAAAAGATGGAACAGCATACTACAGGCACTTCAATTGAGCTTAATGTGCAGGGAATGCCAGGATTTGTATCAGATAAAATCAATGGTGAAAAGACTAAAGAACATACTCCAGAAATTTTGATGGAGGTTGATATGCTGGAAAAAATCCAAGACTCGCCAGATCCATTGCAAGGTACATAAAACAAACAGGTTGGGAATCATGACAATATTAAAACAGTTAACCAACAGGATAGTGCGAAAACTCTTGCTAATTTATGAGATGAGCTTTTCAAGTTTCATCACGAGAATCATAATCTCAGGGTACAGGTTATGACAGGGGTCTAGCAGTTGCAAAAAGCCAATGAAGAAATCCAGAACTTGCACCAGGCTCTTTTAATATCACAAGCAGAAAATGACACCATGGTTTTTTCAGTATCAACAAAGTTTGAAGATGTATGAGGCTGCTAAAAATAGAGCAAAGGACTTGCAAATAAAAATGGTCCATTTTAATGATGATAACAAAAGAATCAAAGATGAAATTGCCGGTGGAGATTCTTTGCATGAATATTAAAGAGGAAAGAACACAGAACTTGGAGAGAGAGAAAAATGCTTTTCAACAGGATATTTGGCACATAATTCAGAGGACAACTTCTTTACAAGATGGACCCATAACAAAATATAACGAGGAACAAAATGTTGGCATTAAACTTCAAGATGAGTCTATACAAATGTTGAAGTTCGATGCTGTTCTTAAAAACTACCAACAGTCAATGAGTCAATTGCAAGAACACCAAAAAATGTTGTTAATTGAACTCCAAGCTAGGAATGAGAGGCTAAAGGATGCTGATAAACGAATAAATCTTTTAGAGGAAGAGACTAGTCATTTACAAGAAGATAATGACAATCTTAAGGAGAAATCATCATCCACAGTTGATTCTATTAAGAATTTAGAAAAGAAAGTCTATACACTGAAAAAAGACAAAAACAGTTTGTTAAATGAGGTCACATTTCGAGTGGATCAGAGGGATGCACTACAACAAGAACTTTATTGCTTGAAAGAAGACAGAAATGACCTTCACAGAAGATTTCAGACAATGCTGAAGCAAATTCAGTCCTTGGGACTAGATGCGGAGAGCATTCAGTTAGTCTATATAAAATTGCAGGATATTAGCCAGAAATTGAGGGAATACAGGCAAATAGGTGAGCATGATGATGTGAATGTTCCTCAAGTTCTCCAGAAAATGGAAGAGTTCATAAAGAAAAATGAAACCCTAGAAAATTCAGTGGCATCTCATCACTTAGAATTATAGAAGCTTGAATTTGAAATAAAGCTCCTTCAACAAAGTGCTCAGAGCTTACAAAAAGAGAAGGCTGACCCAAAGGCTGAATCTAAGTAGCACAATGATTGAGTCAAAAAGTTGGAAGTGGAATTGGAAAGTGTCCACAATGTTTATGCCCAATTACAAGGAGACAATCAGCGGCTTAAGGACGAATTGGCAGATGCACTTGTACATATGAAACATCTTGAACAAGAAACATTCAATTGGCAAGAAGAGAAAGAAGCACTTATGAATGAAAAAAGGAGGCAGTAGAAACAAAATTCTACTCTATTTTTCTTGTCTTGGGTTATTGAGGTAAAATGCCTACCACGAGCTAAGGGAGAGGAATGTTTGAAAACAAAAATAGGTTTTTGTTCATAATATACCCATCTACAAAAACCTCTCTCAGTTTTGTAACATCTATCAAGGTTTGAAATATTTAGTTTAATCTTTGAAGCCTATTTTTCAGGGATTTTAAATATTTAATATTTTCCTGTTTTAGTGTTCAGTTTGCTGGGTAGATTCTGATTGATTGAAGATGAAGTTTTAAAAACCAAGAGAGGTTTTTTTCCATCACAGAAGCATTTACAAAAACATCTCTCAGTTGTTACACAGGTGTCACGAATTGAGAGATATGGAAGCTTCTTGGACACCTATTTTCCATAAATTTGCCATATTTGCCACGAATTCGATTTGCTATTTTTAGTCAATTAGTTGAATTAGTTAGTTAATGTAACTGCTGGGTAGTTTCAATTTCGACCTAATGAAGGGGAGATAGAACTACTTCTTTTTAATTATAAAAGAGGGACAAAGGGACTGAAGAGGGGTTCGATTTTTGGGATAGCTTCAGGAGGTCTGCAGACTTGTTCATGAGTTCAGACTTGTTAATGAGTTAAGTATCAAAACTCTTGTATGCATTTGATGATGAAATTATGAGATATATGACACTTTTACCCTTCATTTTCTGTGTTGGCTTCATTTCTTAGCTTGTCTAGTTGCTTAATTGATATACTCATTACTGGTTTATGTTTATATGCTGGTGATGCTTGTCTTTTATGAGTGGACTTCAACATTATGTTCTGTTGGATCTTGTTTTATATATCATGCATCTTTGTCTTCTTTTGCTTATGATTTAGTTATTTTTTTGCTCATGAGTGTATTCCCTGCTGGTTCCCAAAGTTTACAACCACTAAAACATTCCAGAAAACCTAAAACCTACTTTGTTTTATCAAGTTATGATTTGAGATTGTGTTGGCTTGTTTCTCTGGCCTTAGAAACAATTTCTGGCACAAACAGGGTGTGAAATAAATTATCTTAATTTTGTACTCTTTGGAAAGGAGTATGCACATATATCTTTACCATTTCAGATTATGTTTGCATATCAGAGTTTGACAGAAGAAAGAAGCATTTAGATAATGCTCCTACTTCATCAGTTGATGATATACAAGGAGTCTCTCCTCTTCCTTCTTGCAGGTTCTACACTTTAGCGCATGATCATGGAGTTCATGATTTCTTCAGCAAGTCCTTCATCCAAAAGCAGTTCAGTCAGCTCATTAAAGTGGAGATGAAGATATGTTGAAGACATATTTCAAATTTTGTGCCTTGTCCTATCTTGAGGGAGGATTTTCCCCATGTGGTTTTGCCTCTTTCCTCACTTTTCTGGACATAATACATTAGAGGAAATTTCAACTCAAAATGGGCCTCCTAAAAAGAATTAATAAAATTATTGTTAAAATAATAAAATAATATTGATTTATTTTGGAGGAAGAAAAGAAAAAAACTACCTTTTTGTTTGTATTTTTGACATATCTCCCCGTGTTTTTACTCAAATTTCGATCGGGAGAGCTCGTTGGATGTGGAATTTGATTCCGCATCCAACGAGTACCCACACTGCATACTTTTGACGGACCCATCTACCCCAAAAACAAGAAATACCTGAAAAAATGTGATGATGACATCATCAGGTATTTCTTGTTTTTGGAGTAGTGGGGTCCATCAAAAGTATGCCTAGTGGGTACTAGTTGGATGCGGAATTTAATTCCACATCCAACGAGCTCTCCCGATCGAAATTTGAGTAAAAACACAGGGAGATATGTCGAAAATACAAACAAAAGAAGTAGTTTTTTTTATGATACCTATCCCCAAATTTATATTAAAAAAGTGTTTAAGACCTATATGGTATTTCAAATTTAAATCAATTTCATTGGCTAACACATGATGACATGGAATTTGAATCAAAGTTAAAAGGCCCATTTTGAGTTGAAATTTCCTCTAATGATTGTGAAAGGGTGACCATAGCCTTGTTGTTGGGCCCTATATACATCTATATTTTTTGTCATACCATCACAAAGTCATACTTATAGGCGGGTGTTGGAATATATTAAAGACACTCATAACTTAGGATAAAATAATTAATCATTATTTGATTAATTATTCATCCACTAGCTTAATTAGTTGGCATCCACTTGCACCTTAAAGTCAATACATGCCATCTATATCTTATGAATGATTTATTTCTAATTATAGGTTGATCTTGACCACCTTTTGACCATCCAGAATTAGTATACAGGAATTTACAGCAGATTCTACTTTATTCTGCTTTTTCTACTTTTCCTGCTTTTTCTGCTTTTCTATGGATAAGATAAAAGCTAGTCAACTAGGAAACTGGAAACTTTTGTTTCCAACCCATCCTCCATTATTTTTTCTCCATTTTCTAGGATTAGAATGTTTTTTCCATCTCCTTGACAACTCACTCATGCTTTTTCCAACTCGTGAGGTCCTTGATAGATTTGGGAAGTGCTTTAGCCACCTATGGGGGTTTGCTATATTTTGGTAAGTCAACTTTTTTGAGCTTTATGATTTGTTTCCATACAATTCAATTTTCCTATGAGGGATGTACTATTCATGTACACTATTATTCATAATTATTCAATGGAAGGATACACAGCAATATTCATCTCTTCATTCATGTGATTCAGTCTCTTTTCTTCTCTCTATTTTTCTTGTGTATTCTTGTGAGAATTCTTAGTAGCAAGATCTATTTCCTGTGCTTCTTCTTAGCATCATTTCTCATAGCATTGATATATTAATTATACAACACACATTTATTTAGAATTGAAGCTATATCGACTGAGTTGGAAAGTATAGAACAATTTATTGACTAAGGGAAATCTCTAGAAGGAATGTCTGAAAAGAAAAAGAAAATATTTGCAATGAAGGATACACCCTATACATTAATAAATGGATTTTTATATAAGTTAGGACCGAATGAAATACATGAACGATGTCCACTTGAACATGAACGAGACACTATCATTGATGAAGCACACAATTTCCTTGTAGGAGGTCACTAGCAAGATGACACAACCGCTAGAAAAAATTTACAATTAGGATTGTGTTGGTTGACATTACATAAATATTGTAGAACCCAATTCAAAAAATGTGACAAGTGCCAAATTTTAGGTCAACCTTTTCTAAGAAACAAAATTCCTCTAATATATGTAAATCCAAGCTTAAATTTTGAAATATGGAATATCGACTTTATCAGACCTTTCCCAATTCTTGGTTAACAAACTGGAGCACAATACATTATTACTGCAATCGAATATGTTACTAAATGGACAGAAGCCAAACCAGTCGATGCATGTACTAGTGAAGTAACAAAAAATTTCATATATGAAAACATTATTACAATATGTGGGTTCCCCTTTACCCTTATTAGTACCATATGATGAAATTTTATCAATAAAACCATTGTTGTACTACTGAATGAATTTATGATCGACCATCAAAAGATTTCAACTTATCATCCTCGGTCGGATGGAGATATTGAAGCATTCAATAAAAATTTAACTAAGGGACTCACAAAGCTATGAAACATTGACAAGGATGATTGGGATGGCATTACACTTGTTATTTTATGGGCCTACCCAACAACTTATCAATGGTCGACATGGAAAACCCCCTTCAAACTAGTCTTTGGGTAGGAAGCAGTTGTTCCCCTACATTTCAGAAAATAGACACCAATTATTCCAAATATACTTCACTTAGAAAAAGAAAGAAATACAAACGACAAGATGTTTGAGTTAACAAAATTGGAAGAAAAATGAAAAATCACAATCCATCATCAGGAAGTTCAAAAACAATAACAAAAAGCCTGGCATGACCATAATATAATAAGAAAATATATATCAGTTGACGACTTGGAATTTCTATATGACAATCAAATTAAAGGGGAACCTAAAAAGTTGCATAGAACATGCCTTGGACCATACATAGTTGAAGAATTAAATAACAATGGATCAGTATGACTAAAGGCACTCCAAGGGAAAGTATTTGAAAAATTCATCAATGGCAGAAGGTTTAAAAAGGTATAAAGCATAACATTGACATAATGACGACTAAATGGTTGTATTGCTATTTTTTCTACCCTTGTGCCCTAGTTTTTTCATGGGGGGTTCACTAGTAATGCAATATCATATCGCACCCATTCATATTGGGGGTTTTAATACACTTAAAAACTTCAAAAATATATTTCCTTGTATTAAGGGGTCAAGGGGTTTTTTAGTTTGACATAGTAATATAAATGTTGCTATTTTTTAATTTGGGTGGGATGAGCAGTACCTACAAATCATGGGATGGATTCATACCTCCAAACCATGGGCTCAGTTCACACCTACAAATCATGAGTTGGATTCATCTCATTCTTAGTTTTTTGCAAGGAATAACCTCCACATCGTGGGCTGGATTCATACCTCTAAATTACGAGATGGATTCATATCAATCATAACTGATTCTAAGGAACAACCTCCAAATCGTGGGTTGTATTTATACCTCCAAATCATGGACTAGATTCATATTAGTCCTGGTTTCTTGAGTGCTCAGGTTTTATCATCTAACCAACTTTGTGTTATTGGAGAAAGATCAAAGAGGTGTTCAATTCATAATGTAATAGTTCATGCATATTTTTGTGTTGGCACAAACACTAGAACACATTTTCATTCCTTTGCATGATGAGATATGATGTGTGCCTTGGATTCATCATTTCCTACATTTGAGCTTCAAAGTTTGTAATATGATATAAAGGGGGTGTTAAAAATGAATTGGTAAAAAAGTATACCTACAATATTTGGTGAAACTAAGGGTTTTCTTAATTGGAAAGGTATATTTGGAAAGGCATTCAACAATATAATATTAGGAGCCATTTTCTAATATTCAGAGAATTTACGGACATTCTTTAATATCCTTCGAACGATCGTGCTATGTAACAAGTTCACTGAGTGAACCCCCCATGGGATTTGTAACCAATTGTATATTTAATAGCTTAATTATGTTAGTTAAATAAAAAGTAGTTAGAAATCTAATTTAATCTTGGAAACACATATAAAAATGACCCTAAGGCATAGATGACGGAAGGATTGCTCGCAATGCCATGATGATATATTGAAATAAGGAGGGTGAGGAAAACCGAAATAGGAGGATGGACCAGAAAATTCCACCTAGAACTAATCAATGAAGGGAAAGAGACCATCATTGATCGGGGGAACATTCAAGCTACAATAGACCTCACAATCGTTGCATAATACAATTTACCATGACCTTCCTCGATGAAGGAGATATGATGGCAAGATATTGAGATGTGAAGCAGTAGAATCCCCATGTGTGAAGTAGCTATCAACCAAAAAATACAAAATTAATTCCACCACCTAACCATCTAAATGGCATGTCAATCAAGAATCCTTTAAATAGGGAATCCGAGAAAAATAGGGAACAATTTTGCAAAGAATAGGAATAGGCACAACTCAATATTTCATAACTTCCAAACCCTATCTTTGCACTTGTAAGCATGACTGAAATGATGCCAAAGAAATTCTCCACCATAACCATGTCCATGAAAGAAACATAAAAAAACTATAAGGGAAATAGAATATGCTTCCATGATGCCATTAAAAGCCTCGCTAACCAGAACCTGAAAAGCATGCATAGAGGAGCATCAATGGAGATGTTAGCACTCAAAATTTACCCCAGGTTGTGAAATTATAATCCTAAGGTAACCACACAACCAATATTTAGGAACAAAGCTAGATTCTTTCTTTCCAAAGAGGGATCTCTCAATAAATAAACTCACAGGACAAAAATATTTGAAAGATTTAATAGTAAATGTGTCTTAAATTGGTGCTCATTTGGCATGTAGTCATATATAATAATAAAAAATGACAGTTCTTTTGCAATGGAATTTTAAACAGAGGCAGGGTAGCTACTCTTTTATAGTAAAAAAGATGATTGTTTGGTGATAAAGAGGAATTAGAAACAATCCATTAATATGTGAATCTAACAAGGATGAATCCAATATTAACTTTAGTGTAAAATATTTGTGAATACTTGAAAGAAAAGGATCAGAGCATATGTTTATGAATTCTAACCGAATATAAACTCATTCAAGTATGAAAAGATGACAAAATGGAAAGGTAAACAATAAAAACATACACATAAGGAGAGAATGTATATATTGTAAAGTAAATAACACAAGAATATTTGCAAAAACCTGTTCATCTCTTAAATATTTATTAATATTTAAAACTCTCTTACAATACTCAGTTTTTTCTCACGAGTTCCAACCCCCAATACGTTGCAAAATGATGCTTAAATACAGAAAATGCTACTTGAGATGATATCTTATTCTATGCTAAAAATAGGCAAAATAACTACCTTATTACATTTTTCATTTTCTTTCTAAGAGACTAACTGCTCATAAATTTATTAATTTTTTTTAAATAAACTAGTCTTCAACATTCTTCGAGATTCCTTCATTGATGCAGTTTGTACTTTTTCCTCTCGAACTTCTCCATTGCCTTCCACTGATCTATAGTTGGAAGTTATAGAATTTCCATTTATTTAGCTAATACTCACAACTCTACGTGATCCACATATGAAACATCTGGAAAATGAGAACAAACTTCCCTGAAAGTGTTGATTATTTTAAAGTCCACTGCCAATTTATCCACCACAATTTGTCCTAATATGCATTTTACCAATAGAGCTTGATATTCAACATGAGATAACAGTATACCACCTTCTTCCCAAAAGGAAGCAAAACCCTTTTGAAAGAGTGAAAAATGAACTTTTAAAAACCTTTAATTGATGCCGCATACTATCAATTTTAGCCTGCACAGTGATACCATGTTATAATTAATATGCCATTTATATTCAAGAAATGAGTTCTATTAGATTCTTAATTATTTGTAGTGAAAAAGAATGAATAATACCCACTGAACAAAACAAATCTTAGAGGAAACATATAAGAATTGCTCCATATAATTACAATATAAGCTTCAGTAATCCCAAAAGTATACAACAATGTTACATAAAGGAGAATTCGAATCATGAGGAAGGAATTCAAATCTACCAACTCAAGACTAACTACATGGCTAACTAGAAGTGTCTAAATAACTATCAAAGTTAAACATGATAACTCCATATGTCTAATCCACTCTCTCAATTAGTTACAATCAATCAAACCAGTCTAAATGTAGTGGTAGGTGAGAACTAGGTTAGAATTGGCACCTTCCCACATGCATCCATGCATAACTGGCACTGACTAAACTAGAGGATATCTAACTAGAGCATAACTAAGCTTGACTAGTCACCAAATGCCAATAACTGAAGGAGGTTGGTGCCGACACTCCCAGTGGCTCCTAAAATGTAGGTATTGGTCTAGGAGGTGCCTAAAATTATGCATGAAGGTGTAGTCAGTTCCACCTAGCATCTATTAGTGTTTCCCACACTCTAGTGACTGGTACATGTGGCCCCATTAGGCCAAGTGGACCCAATAATAACTAAATGACTCCTAAGTTAGGAAAATATAATCTAATAAACAGTTTGGACAAGGGAGGATTGTAAATCATAACAATGAGAAAAGTTTTATCAAAATATCATCCTTCAAGTTGTGCATACTCCTTACAGACCAATCGAGCTTTATTCCTCACAATTTGTCCTTGTTCATTCATATTATTTTTAAACGCCCATTTGGAACCTATTACATTCTTATCTACATGTCTAGGAACAGATTCCCAAGTATCATTCTTCTCAATCTGATCAAGATCTTAATTCATGGCTCTAATCCAATCTTCATCCTTAGTGGATTCATCAAAATTCTTAGGTTCAATCATAGATAGAAAAGAAACCTGAGATTTCTCTGAAGCTTTAATCAATTTCCTTCTTGTCTGAACTCCTTTATTCTTATCATCAATTATCTGAATTTCAAGATGATTCTTTTGAACAATTATGAAAGGTGGATTTGTTTCTATCTGTTGTTTTGAATATTCCTGAATGTTTGCACTTTCATCATCTGAATATGAATCTTCTATTTCTGATTCTTGGACCTATTCTTCCTCAACTTCAATTGTATCCTCTGTATTTGGTTCAACATTGCTTATCTGAATGTATTTTACAAGAAATTCCTTCATCAATTTTAATGTCAATAAAGTCAACCAACTTATGAAGCCTCTTATTATAACATTTGTACCCTTTACTGTTTGTAGCATATACTAAGAAGATACCTTCATCAACCCTGTCATCATATTTTCCAAGATGTTCATCGTTGTTTTTAATATAGCATTTACTTCCAAAGAATTTATAGTGTTTGATTGAAGCAGGTCTTCTAAACCACGGTTCATAAGGAGTCTTATCACTGTTTCTACTTAGGTGAGATTTTTTAAGAATATGGATAGCTATGTGAATTTCCTCTACCCAATATGCATGGAAAATATTTCTTTCATTCATCATTGATCTTGTCATCTGCTGAACTAACCTATTATGTCTCTCAACTACTCCATTTTTCTATGGATTCCTTGGAATAGTATACTCTCTTTTAATTCCATGTTTATCACAAATATCTTTGAAGTATCCTAAACTAAACTCTCCTCCTCTATCATACCTTACTTCCTTTAGTCTCTTTCTTGTTTGATTATCAGCCTGAGCCTTAAAAACATTGAACTTTTCAAATTCTTCAAATTTTTCCTTCAAAAAGGAAACCCATGTGGGTCTAGAATAATCATTAATGACCAACATAAAATATCTTTCTCTTCATATTCCTTCCTTTATTGATGGTCTGATGAAATCTATATGCATTAATTGAAGAGGTTTGTATGTTGATGTGAAGCTCTTGGATTTAAATTGTGTGTGAGTCAACTTTACCATTTGAGAAGGTTTACAAACAGATTCATATGGATTTGATAATTTTGGAATATCTTTTACTGCCCCATTGTTTCTAAGCTTGATTATGTGATCAAATTTTAAGTGTCCAAGTCTCCTATGCTATAGCCATATTTCATCATACTTGCTTATATGACATTCTTCTTTTCCTTCTTTCAATACATAGACATTTTTTTTTCTTATGCCTTTTGCAACCACCTGTCCCAAGGGTACATATTTTATCTTGCAATATTAAAAAATGAAAACAACTTCACATCCTCTGTCACAAACTTGACTGACACTAAGAAGATTATGTTTCAATCCATATACAAACAACACATATTTGGATTTCCCTTTTCCATTACTCAACTTTACCATTCCTTTTCCTTTGATTTTCCCTGGAGAATCATTTGAAAAAGTTACATTTCCTGATTTAATTTCACTTAGAGACGTAAAATTACTTTTATCACCAGTCATGTATTTGGAATATCCACTGTCAATATACCAGGGGCCTTTTTTCCTTTGAACATAAAGCACTAAATCACACTTGTTATTTTCTTTCTTCTTCCAAACTTTATCACTTTCAACTAAGTAATTCACTCTTGGATATATTTTGTAATTCTTCAGATGACATTCTGAAGCCTTGTGTCCAAAAATATGATAAACATAACATTCTAGCTGGTGCACCTTAAAAATACACTATTGCCTTATTACCCTTCAGAGAGTCTGGTCATATATTCCTTTAGTGACTTTTTTTTTCATCTTTAGGGAGACTGACACCTTTTCTCAGTTATGATAGAGCACCATCGGTGCACTTTGTTGTGGAGCAAAGAGCGTCGGTGCCTTTTGTCTCTTAACATTAGGAATCGTCAATGCATTTTCCATGTGAGAAAGAAGCGTCAACACGTTTTCACCCTAAGCCAGGAGTGTTGGTGAACCTAAAACATGAAAAATAAGATTCTAGAAGCTTCATTGTGAAAGCCTCTGTGGAGTTGGTTCCTACTAGCTAGGGAAAGATGGAATTCACCTTCATCACCTTTTGGGATAACCTCCTATCCATTTCCTAAGTGAATATCATATCATTTGGCCTATAAATGAAGTATTCATGGAGTGAGTGAGAGGAGGCCAGAGAAAACACCCTTATGTTGTTGGACTGAGATCTAGTTTAGAGGCAATATTGAGTGAGTCTGTGTGTGAAGAGATTGTTGTGAGTGAGGAGTGTTGTAAGTCCATTGTGAAAGACAAAGCTAGAAACATCAAGTCTTTGATTGTAGCTTTACCTTCTTTATTCATTAATATAAAAGTGTTCCCATTTCCCATAATTAATTTGTGTCAATATTGACTAAATATTGTTAGATTCCTTGATCACTAGCATATATTGTTAATTTGTCATGATCTCTCATCTTGTTGTGTTGTTTCTTGATCTTTCTTTGCAGGTACTGAATATTACATGTAGAATACTAGATCAAGGACAAAAGCATTCATATCTGAGGTATGAGAGTGGTTTTATGTTGAGTAAATTAACTATCTAGGGAAAGGATATGCTATTGTGTTTCTATTGTTCTATGTTGTTGACGTAATTGTAACTTCAGAATGTATTCACTTGTATATCTTATGTATTGTACCCCAATGTTTATTTAAGGAAGTGTTTGTAATGTAATTGAGTCATGTCATGCCCCGATGTTCCGATCAGGAGTTTCTATAATGTAAACAAGTCATGTCAATTCATTGTGGGTAACCCTCCTATTGTTCAAGGGTTAAAGTCCCCGCAGTTGTGGGGCCCTAGGGTTATTAGACTCTCCTAGTGAAGTCGACCCTAGTGAGTTATTGTAAAGTCAGGAATTAGTATAAATAGAGAGTGAGCCTCTCTATTTATCACACACTCACTCACACTCAGTTGTAGTACATATATGAGGGAGAAGAAGTTGTTGGGGCTAGAAAGAAAGAGGCTATTGCTGTCAGGAGATCATCTTACTATTTTTGGGTTTTAATTTTGGTGCTGATTCTATCTCTGAGGAAGTTGCGGGATTTTCTCCATTTATGGTTTCCCCGAGGAAAAACACTGTGTTCATTATCTCTTGTGTTTGATTGCTGTGCTTGTTATTCTCTTAGTTAAATATCCTAATATAATGCTAGCTTAAATGTTAAAAATATAACATGGTGTCAGAGCTAACTTGAGAAGAAGACACTGTGCAACTGCGGTAACTAGTTCTTCCTACTTTTTGGATCTCTCTCCACATATTTTCATCAAAAGAAGGTTGGGCTAATTCTCCTCCCTAGGGCGCATCTTTCTGTCAAAGTAGAATCTGATTCTGAGCATTTTCAGTTTTTGACTCGACACTACTGCCGAAAATTAGGGCTTTCCATAGAAGTAGAATTTTTGAGTGAGCCTAGGCATGGATTGATCTCCTCCTCAAAATCAAATTTTAGAGATTGAGATCAAAGCATTTGGTTGGACAGAACTCTAGGAAAGTCAAACCCTAATCTGCTCCTGAACCAACACTACAGAAATTTAGCTTCAGATCCAGATCCGACATATTGACCTAGTAAGATCTAAATATTTTGTATCTCCATTTGAGGTTCTCAGTTAAGATGTCTCATCATACCAAGCTTGATGAAAATATTGAGGAAGCTGATAAATTATGAGCCTGGAAGTATAGGATCTCCCTAGTACTGGAAGAAAATTAGTTGGACTCCTACATCAATGAGGAGGTTCCAGTTCCAAGGGAAGATGAGGCTAAGGACTTACACAAGAAGAAGTTGGTTATGGATAAGAGGATTATTGCTGATTCAATCAAGGATCACCTCATACCATAGGTGTCCTCCCTAAAGGCACCTAAATCCATGTTTGATGCCCTAACCAAATTGTTTGAAGGGAAGAACATAAACCGTAAGATGAATTTGAGGAACCAGTTGAAGAATGTAAAGATACAGAATGAGGAGACCATACAGTCGTACTTTACAAGGGTCCCCCAAATGAAAGAACAACTTGAAGCAATAGATGAAGAAGTGGAGAATGCAGAAATTGTGATGAAAACCTTGAATGGTCTCCCTAGATCATGGGATTATTTCATCCTTATAGGAATCTGTTCTAGAAAGAAGCTAATCAAGTTTATTAGACTTTGGGAAGAATGCTCACAAGAAGAAACTCAAATAGTAGCTTGAGAAGAAAAGATGGTAAATGAAGATCAGGATCTCACAGTACACTCCAAGAAAGGAAGAAGGGAAAATCATCATCACCAGGGTAAGCATTCTCATCAGAAAGATAATTTTGTGAAGAAGGATCCATCCAAACTCAGATGCTATACATGTGATGAAAGATGACACTTTGCTAGAAATTTTCTCATGAATAAGAATTGATCTAAGAAGAATAAGAACTCCAAAAGAAGACATCATGCTCACACTGCTGAGGATGATGATCCTCCCAGAAAGAGAGTAAAACAAGAAAGTGAAGACTCTTCAAGTGATGAATAATATGTACTGATCTCCGCTCTCATTGGAACTGTCACATATGGAAGCAAAGATTGGATTATTGACAATGGGGCTTCCAAAAACATGATAGGATTCAAGGAATCCTTTGAGAAACTATCTAAACATGATTCACCCCATAAGGTGAAACTTGGGGATGACTACCAATATCCCATAAAAGCTAGTGGTGAATCCTCCTACAAGCTAGACTCTGGAAAGTTTATGAAAATGAAGGATGTCTTGTTTGTACCAGGACTAAAGAAGAATCTTCTCTCCATATCGGCACTAGATGCAAAAGGCATGAGGGTTTCATTTGTAGATGACCAAGTTCTCATGTGGCCAAGAGGAAATACTATTGATGATGCAATAGCAATTGGAGAACAAGATGGAGGATTATACAAATTGAAGGGCCATCTAGAACAAGCTTTGGTTCATGACACAGTAGAGCCAAATGAACTTTGGCATAGAAGGCTTGCACATGTGCATTAAAGAGCACTACCACTTGCAAGCAAAGCTATTGACACTAGTACAAAATTAGAAATTAATGATTAAAAAATAACTAATATCTCGCTATAAACGACTATTTTTTGAGTCGGTGACTAATAGTAGCAAATTTCCACTATCTTATAGCTAGTCGTATTTCACTTAGTCATTAATAGCTTGAATAATTAGTCATTTATTTAGTCATTGATAGTCAATGATTTAGTCATTGATGGCCAATGATTTAGTTATTGATTTAGTCACGAGATTAGTCATTGATTTAGTCACTGATTGCAGCAATTAATGACCAAATATATGACTAAATAAACTACTAGATGATAAAATATTAATGACTATGATAAATACGACTAGATATGGGAAATTAGCTACTAATATTCATATATATGCGAATTTAGTCATTTTTTACAGTCACAGATTTATGATAGGGTACAGAGGAATCGAACCACCAACCTCCTACCTATAATTAGGCAAGTGTTCTACCATTGAGCTAGCACCCTTTAAGAAGTAGTTATCGCTTGATAATGATAATATTCAAACAAATTTTGCATCATTCAAGCATACAAAATAATGATTATCAAGTTACTATAGATTGATAATGGCTTACCCTATACTAGTCCTTCAAGTCCTTCTTGCACTTAATAAATGCATTTGAAAGACTTGAAGGACTATTACAAGGTAAGTCATTATGTATATATAGTAACTTGATAATCATTATTTTGTATGCTTGAATGATGCAAAACGCAAAATTCCCATAAATTTATAGGAATGACAAGCATACATCCAATGTTAAACTATCTACCGAGTCATCTAGAGTCATGCCAAGATATCTAAATTTGACTGGAACCCATTTAACCAAGAAACTAAACAAGATAATCATACCTTTGTCTTCAGACTCTAAGAACAAAATATAAATGCTTCTAAATTGTTGTTTGCATCATGAAGAAGACTGTCTGACACCTGAAAATGAGAGCAGTTGATCAGTACTCCTTCTTCTTCTTTACAACTTTTGGAACACAACATGAACAAACTAGATAGATTGAAAGAGTGTGATGCACATTGCAAAAATTTATTAACCCTTCTATATTTGTGTCACATTATACACAGGGGGCACAATATTCATATTTAGTGTTGAATGATATCTCAAACATCTGCAACAACCATTATCCATGTTTTTCTTGTTCACATTATTTTAAAGATGGCTTGCTTCGAGAGGATTATACCGTCATAGGAAGATAGATGTGTATGGGATTCTTAACAAGGAATATAGGATTATCCTAGTTTAATTTATGTTTACCATAGTAGCAAGATTTTTCCATATTGTCCTCTTCTTTATGGAAATTCAGCAGTAGTACAAAGTTCAACAATTTCTTTTGCAGTATGGATAGGTACAATCAACTTACTTTTAATTGTCTTTGGTAAAATCCTTTATGTATTTGATACCCATCAACTCATAAACCCCAACTAGAAACCTCAACAATGTTTAAAAAAATCATAGACATCTACAAATAAACTAACAACAAATTTTGAAGACATGAATTATTATTTTTTACTTATTGGGCAATCTTGAGGTTGAATTTCTTCTAAAATTCGAAACAAATTGACATATTTATTCAACAAGCATTATACAATTGGACACCTAGATAGTTCCAAAGGACAGATAGCGATCTAATGCCTAGTTTTCCCCCATCTCCCTCAACTATCAGACTCGGATGTTCTTGAATTCATCCGCTTCATGTTCACTCTTCACCGTGCCCTAGATATGGTTATATACATGTTTTCGATGTGGGATTACTACTTGTATTTTTTCTTTTTACTTTATTTTTTCATAGATATAGTTCTGGTTTTTTATAGGAGCTACATTTGCACTCCCACATTGTACTTATACTGATTGTGTCCTTTTAGTCCCATTGACCTATTTTGTGGTAAAGTCGAATCACCACCAGTTCCCACAAATAATTCAAGGGAAGGATTCACATTGTCATGGAGTGAATTTTTGAAAAAGGAAATGTGAGGTCTTGATGAACTAGTAGGAATGGAATATGACTGTTATCAACCTGTGCACCCTCTGGTAAAACTTTTTGACAATTTAACATTAATGATCCACCTAGACCAAGATTATATGAACCCCCAAATGTCGATGTAGCTGATGAACCAATGTTTAGTTAATCCCCATTCTCCTCCTCTGAATCACTTAGAACTAAAACTTAAGACTCTTTATGGGCCTCTAAATGAACAAGCCTTCCAGATTTACATAGAGGATAGGCATTTCCTAAAGATGTAGAATAAAAGCTAACATCATTATTTCTGAAAATTCCAAGTTCCAACAAGTGCTTCTTGGTTAACACTTGCATCTTCATCAACATTGTTTCTAGTAGTTTCAATGTTGCTGCTATGAAGCATGGCATTGAATTTATGCTTATCAATTTCTCTAGATATATTGTTTTCCTTAGAAGGTTGAATACCTGCACCACTCACTTTCCAGAAACCCTCTTGATTTCTCTTGATTCCAATTTTCAATTTCATACACCCTTATAATAAGACATCCTCCTGCTTTACCTTTTTCCAAGGGTCCTGCTTCACTTGTTTCAAAATTACATTCTGATTCTTGATATCTTGATTTTTCATATTGATGGATCCATCAGGAAATATCCAATCCTCATGTAACTTGTTTTCACAATCATTTTTTGGATGCCAACAGCAATCCGGTTTAACTTCAACTTCAGTTACATCATCATGGTAGTTTTTTATCTACATCCAAGAACCATGGTATGCATGTTAATGGGCATCTAAAAGTTGATTGTAAATCCACACCTAGCAACATAAGGATTAATATTTTGGTTTCCAAATCAACTGTACAAGGAAATAGAGAATATGCTTACATGTGATGTAATGCAATTGAAATATGGGTCAAGTATAATTTCCTCGAATGAATAATTCTTCATACATATTGGACACTGCCACTACATTAAGAATCAAACTTAGTATGATAGCATTACTGTTTTCACCGCTTAGCATGTTTGTGTTGTAATGATGTCTAAAATATATAGAAGACAATGTTAACATTATATTTGTAGTTTTTAGTAATTCCTAACCTTCCGTGAACGTTGGTTGAGTCCTACAAAAGTGTTGAGTTCAAAAAACCCCATATGAATGCAAGGTTTGAACCTTCCAACAAATTTTATACGTGATCCACTTAGCTATCATTCACCCAAATCCATATTAAAATTCTGGAAATGCTATCTTTCAACATAAAAAGAGAAACACAAAATACAATCCAACACCCCCACATGCATAATTACAAGATATCAAAAGAATCAAGTGACAGTTACATTCAAAATGGTTGCTAGAGCTAGTTCTTAGAATAAAATGTAATTTGCAATAGAACGTTGTAATTCCTGGTACAATATACAAATCTTCACTGAAAGCTTGCAAAGAAACAAAGTTGATACAGAGAAAGGAACATGCACCGTGAGTTTCTAATCTCTCCCTTAGAATTCTCATTTAGTTTCTACATGGTCTTTCAATGCTTCTGAAATCATTTTATGTTTTCCTAATCTGCAGTAACTCTTCCATTGCAACACTTTAAAGTTCAAACATCTGATGGGTATATGATCTAATGCAGGATTTGATTCTGTAAGGTGCAGTTACTAAATCACAACCAACTACTACTAGATACATAATAAATCACAGAATGGGATATAAGAACTGTAAAAAGGGATCTTCATAAAAAAATATCAATAAAATCAAAGTTAAAATCTCAATGTGTTCACACTGAAAGCTCCATATCAATCTAGTGCTCAACATCTAAATTATTTTACTTACAGGGAAGCGAAGATTCATCGAAACAAATTCTGCTACCACTTTTAAATCATTATCACTATCATCTAAATTCCCTTGAGATGCACCACCCCCAACACAACACTTAACACGAGCAAGGGATTGTTCAAATAGTTCTCCTTCTGATTGACTTGTCACCAAGCTCAACACCTGCAAGAGTTTTAAACTTGTAATCATATTGGAGAAATACTACTAGAAATCTTTATTCAAGAGTATGATAAACAAAGTAACATAATCTATATTTTACCATCACACACCTAAATTTCTTTCAGAGGTCACTTATGGCTGTGGGAAGCAACTGATGTTTAAAGGTTTTAAAATTGCAGTTTCACATAGAAGAAGGTAGGTCACACAAGGGAATTTCCTACTAGAGTACACAAGCACATGGATTTCCCATGTACAAAATTTCCTTTGTTTAAAAGTGGAAGTTTGACATAAAATGTTTCCCCAATGCTGAATACAATAAAATACATTCCTGTAAATTTTAAGCTTAATATGTATATGCTGGAATTAGGAAGACTTAAAGAACATACAAAACAATTATATGGTTTTACAATGACTGGAAGTCAATCCAAAAGGCACAACTCATAATTTTTGTTAATTGACACTTAACCCCCGCCCTCGTGGATATGGTTGGATATGTATTTAATTGGCATCCTTCTCAGATACATTTCTGTTTCATATTTGGAAATGATACAACATTGATATTGAAGAGATATGCATGGGATCCATTCTTGATACATCTGGGATAGATTCCCAAATCCTATGTTCTAGTCTACAATGATTAATCATATGGTATCCACACAATGCCACAAGAAATTGAACATCTATAATAATGTAGCACTTAATAAATTTTAACGAGGGAAAAGGTAAGGCAGTGCCTTAGAGGAGTTAAAATTACCACATTGCAAGCAACAACTGCTTTTCTTTTGCTAGATCTCTTCACATTAGTCCATTGAGTTGCTTGCACATTGTCATCTGCAACTGCATTCTGTGCACAGGGATAAAACCAATCTAAAAAAGGCCAAGATATTAAAATTAAGAAACAGGAAATAACAGGAAAATTGGTATAACTTAAAAAATTCATATCATCCATCTTCTCGAGTAGGAACTTTGTATACATCTTAGTTTGATTCAGAAGTTCATCCAATTTGCTAAACATGGAATCACTCAATTCTAGATTTTCACTCTTGATTGATACTTCCATTTCTGCATCGTGGTGTTTCAAACGTACTTATTCAAGTCTTTTCTCCTATTCAACCATTTCCTTTGTAATTACTTGGATTTGGCCATTCTATAAGTCGAGTGGTATCTCATTATCCTCTCCTATGAGACATGCTTCAACCCTAGAAGACATTTGTTGTATATTAGAGTAATAATATTGAAACCCCAGTAGACAAGAAGACAAAAATGAACCCAAATGTATAGGAAGAGATACTACCTTGCATGGGACTTGAGGAACCACAAAAAGATATATAGTCTCATCGTCGGATTTACCTCTTCCAAAAAAGATATCAATGCCTCTGCATCTCCTCCATTTACAGTATTTTCTTCTTCGAGTGTTTTCTCCTCTTTAGCCATTTCCTTTGAAATTTGGCCATGCACTAAATTGATGGTACCTCATTATCCTTTCTTCAGAGATGCACTTCAACTCCAGTAGATGTTTTCTGTTTATCAGAATATTAATGGCAAAACCCAATGTTAATTGTATGCACAAAAATTAAGAACCAACAAATAACTTGACATGACTGTTCAAATAGAGCATAGATAAAAAAAAGAGACGTGGAAAACCCCTATTGTAGAGATAAATGGGTGAACATATTTTACAAAAGAGAAAAACAAACCCAAATGATTGCAAAGACATATAACCTTGCATGGTACTTAAGGAACCACATAAATTTATCTAACTCATCAAACAATAATGATTGGATTACCTCCTCTTCTAAAACAGAAACCAGTGATTCCGTGTCTTCTCCATTCATATGCATCGCCACCTTATCCTTCATTTCTTACATGTGCTCAATATTCAGAGAAAATAGAGTAGAATAATGAAGTTCTTCATCATTATCAAACACAATATTTAACAAAGCATGCATTACTCTAGAACAATATATCGACTTCTAATGAAATACAACAACGTTGTTTTAGTTGCTTTGCTTCCTTCAAGGATCATAGACTTGTACATGAAGAACCAAAAATTCCAATTCGAGGTCAAATAGAACTTCCATATTTTACGAAGAAGTTAGCTGATATAGACCCTATAGTGTAGGAACTAAGTATTAAGCTCTCTCTTATCAATCAAAGAATTCAGAATCGAAGTCTCTCATGGAGAGTCTTTCATAGGCTGATGCCTATCAAATAATAAATGCAATAACTCCACCACTTGATCGAGGTCATGAAAAGGCCAAGCAGGTAGCATTGTTTTTCGTTCTTTTATTGAAACTCATCTATACAGTGTATGCTGGAAAGCAAAAAACAATATTTAGCTACTTAACTAGATTGTCCAGGAAAGGATCACCATTTTGGGCATATAAATATGATGATGATTGATTATTTATAACATGGGAAAGTCTATTAAACCATTTTGTCTTTTCCACTTGATTACAAATGTATTATCTCAGTTTGGGGTTTAGGGTTTGAAAACATGTCAAATGTTTTCTGTTGAATTTTTGCAGAGTGTACTTTCAATATGTAATTAATGTTTTTTGGACAGGACAACTTATGTACCTTCCCCCTTCTTTTCCTAAAGCTCATGTCAATAGTTTTAATGTTTCCTTCTTTTTCCATAGATCTTTGTTGTGTGTCTATAATCTACAATTTTCAAAGGTTTGACCTAAGATTAATTAGATTGTAGTTGCAAATTGGGCCATGATGCAAACAAGATATTAGTATATAGCCCAAGTGGAGTGTATTGTCTTGGTATGTTTTCATGTAGAGTTTATGATCTGCAGGAAACATAGTTGTTATTGGTGGTTTTCGTGAGTACACTGGGGCACCATATTTTGTAGCTATATCAACCTTGAAAATAGTTAACTATCTCTAGTTATAAATTTCTAAAAACTTGAAAAATTAATTTTCTATATTAAAATTGGATCGAAGATCAGTAGTCAGAATGTACTAAACTTATCAGCTTAAGTACAAGGATTGATTTAATTGTCTTTGGAATTATTTTAAGACATGTTCTGATAGTCATTACTTTATAGGGTTATCACATATTTTCTCTTGGTTTTGCAATGTCACAGGGTGCAGATTTATCTCATGTTTTCTGTACTCAAGATGCACCAATAGTTATTAAGAGCTACGACCTTGAGTTGATTGTGCATCATGTTCTTAAGGAATCTTACAACATCAAGTGTGTTCTTGGTGCCATATTTCTCTCTTCTGATGTCTAATTTTCATTTTTTTTGCTATTCGTTTTCAATTCTACATGTTTTCTATGACTTTGGGATGGGATATTTTGGCTTGTTCCAGCCCTGATTTTTTGTTTTACATTTTCTCATTAGGCTACATCGACAGACCATACTTTTGTATAAAAGCTTGTACATATTGAATATTAATAGAGTTTATAGTTTCAGCAAATACATGCATTGACATTCTAGGAGAAAATAGTAGATTATACATGCAATTGTTGCTTGTGGTACTGTTTTACGCAAGCTATGCTACCTCCACAGTAGGTGCATTCTCACTTTTAATTTCTAACACACAGAGAGATACTACACTTTCTCTTATCCAAACAACGATCCTTCAGGTCCAACATGTATCAAAGATGCTCTTATGGTATATCTGAAAATGTTTGTGATTGTGTGAAGTACATTGTAAGATGTTAGCATTGTACCTGTTGCATGGTGTATATGTTTAGAAACCTTATCTATTTTGAGATAAATTCTTCTGGGGCATGGTGTAGGTTGTGTTTAATTCTGGTGACTTAATTCTGGTTGTATTCCTCTTTGGGAATTGTATTAAACAAAATTATTTGTGTTGCATATCTTAAACATATTGTTCAAGAGATTCTCTCTCTGTTATGACATGATGATCATCGTTTCAAACAAGAATTGAAAGTCAAGAACCTAAAACAAATGTTACAAAAGGTTTTGGATTGTTGCAAGAATAAAACAAAATGTGAGGGTGGATATGTAATTGATCAGGATCAACAAGATGGTGACTAAGAGGTTAAGAAGAAGCACCATGGAGGTTGTGGTGCCCAGCACCCTAAGATAACCATTGGCAACATGAAAATAAATGTTGAAATTAAAGTTTTGCGCAAGAAAGCAGATGGCCAAGAACAGCTAATGCCAGAGCCGGTGGAGGGGAAACACCAACTTTCAGCAGAGAGGGTACACTATCATTTGAAAGACTAGCTGGGTGAATTGCGTTCCATTGTTTAATACTTATTCTAATTATATATCTACTAGTGGTGTATCATTTGAAGGAAACCATCACACAAAGTCAATGTGGTCGAGGGAAGAATCTACAGTTATTATATACAGAAGAGATACCAAGCAATTAATTGTGGAACAGGTTGGATCAAATCAAACATCCCTTAACCTAACTTCTAAGAATATCATATGCATAGTCGTAAAGAGATTAGTTAAATGTCTTACCTATAGCCGACATAACAATAATAGATTTTGTTTGTATGCCTAATTTTCTTTATCCCTGAGAATAATCTGTAATAGAGAGAATGACCCATACTCTAGCTCAATATTGTACTTTTACACATGCAAAAAGACAAAGGTATTGTTCAAAAGAAGCATAAATGGTTATAAATCTGAGCAACATACATTGATATAATTGAAGAAGATGGTGTAGATATATAATTTTTAGATTATTTCCTTATTTATGGAATGAAACAAAGGCAATGAATGACAATGATAAAAGAAGATTGTGAATCTATATTTGGAGTAGTTTAATTTCCAAGACATCAGTAGAGACATGTCTTATTTTATTCAGCAAGATTATTTTCAAGCAGCGTGTTTGTTTCAGTAGTTAGGGTCTTCAGTATTATTTTCAATTGATGTATGTTCGGAATGGATAAATCCCGTATCTAGAATATCTTCGTAGAGAACTAGGAAACCACCTTGGCTAGGTACCTTGGTGACTTGGAAGATGAAGATATATACATATCAATATTTGATTCTTCAATCTTATATCAACATTTTTGATATAGTAGAGAAGTATTTAACCATGTGCCTGATTAGAACAAAGGACAATTGAAATATTCAATAAATGGCGTTTTCATGATTTAAACATGCCCATACTTAAACATACAAGGATGGGATCAAGTGATTTGTGATTTGTGAGTGCAATGTATATAAGCGATGAATAGCTCTTTTCACTGTATCCCATAAGGAGTAAACCTACTTGAAAGATATATCTAGCCTGAGCAAGTGAGAGAAGCCCCGACGACTAAGACCAGCCATATTTCCATCCCAATCTTTGATTTATCCCGGCCTCGTCAGTTCATTGACCAGCTAGCAAGCGATGAGAATCCACGGCATCCAGTCTATCTATCCTANCCCAGCCATATTTCCATCCCAATCTTTGATTTATCCCGGCCTCGTCAGTTCATTGACCAGCTAGCAAGCGATGAGAATCCACGGCATCCAGTCTATCTATCCTAGGGTAACTTCATGCGAAAGCAATATTAATTTTTAAAATTACTTTCTCTGCTCGAATGAGGATTATGCTTCGCACCCTTAAAAACGAGTTTTTGCAATATAAGAAACATCATTTTTATAGAGTTTAGAGTGTCCTAAGGTATGTTTCAAGCAACCCTTGTTCCTATGCCCAACAAGCTAGGCCATTAATAAATCGTTCTTCCCTTTACCCACTCAACCAAAAGATTCCGCATTTAAAAAATTGTCTCTCCCGAAGAAGATCTCCTATCCTGCATCCTTGAAAGCCAAACACAAATTTGAATATGTGGCACCCTGTGATAAGCATAAAGTGTAATTCTTCAAAAATAAACAACTTGAAAGGTATAAGCTATCCAAAATCGAAAATATTGTTTCCTGCGTGCGAAAATTTCCTTGTAATTGGTTTTAAACAAAGATTCATCTTCAGTGTATTATAAATGCCCCTTGTAAATATTTATCTTATCAAATGTGCTCAAACTAAATCTCCTTCTTCAAAGCTCTTTACTCTTTTCTTCATATAATCTCTTTTCTTACATAATGTTGGCTGCTCTTTTGCAACCGTTTCTGTACCTATCCATTAACTTATTGCATGTGTTATGCAAAAGATTATGGATCAGCACTCTTTTTCCTTATTTCTAGCAATGGTGCCAAGTAAACCACCCCTTTAGGTTTACTTCCATTGACAATCTGAAATGGACTTTGGCCTGTTGACTTCTTTACTTCTTTGCTGAATTATTGTATGCAAATTCTACTTGTGCCAGCACCAAGTCTAACTGTCTTGGCCTTTAACCAACCAAGCATCTTAGCAGATTTAAAGACTTATGTTTACAACCTCATTTTTCGCATCCGTCTGTGGATGATAGGAAGAACTGAACTGCAATCGGGTTTCCCATTTATTCCATAACGTTTTCCAAAAAAGTAAAATGAATTTTTTTCTCCCTATATAATGTTATGCTATGCTTCTAGGCAACCCATGCAATCAAAAAAATTATTTCAAGAACAAAACATCTCTTGAACTATCGCTTAGGCCCAGATAGTTCAAGAGATGTGTGATTTGTGAGTTTGAGGTATAATCCTAAAACCCTGAAATTCTACGCAGGAGCTACACCTTTACAAGGGTTGAGAGGTAGCATGATGGAGCCTTGTTTGGTCCAAGAAATATTTATCAAATAGAAGCATCTAAAGAATGTTTTAATTGATGTTTTCAATTGTACCTTAAGGCTTAAGAGGAGTTGTTAGAATATAAAACTTACGTGATGTAATAAAGTAACAGTTTATAAGGGACTTAGGTCAATTAATGATTAGGTAATAACAAGGTTTTAGTTTTTTTTGGTGACATGAGCTCTATAAATGAGACTCATTGTTATTGTATTCAGTGACTTGAGGATAATAAAGAATCTCATTCTTGATTCCATTTCTGTTACGGTTTCAGTTTTTTGTGCATGCTTCATTGTACTATCTCTTTGTCACATTACCTTAGGGTTCTTAGCATATGCGCCAATCTAATATGTTGTTGTTGTTGGTAACAATTGTGTCTTTCAAGGAAGGGACTATTCGTGATCAATGATCTACTCTTGTCCATGTAACCTATGGGGTTTTACTATTAATCATTAATTCCAAAAATCTGGACTCCAGGTAAAGTTGGGAAGTTGTCACTGGTAGTTTGAGAGCTTATTATACCTTATAACCCGAGAAAATAAATAAAGTGATTGTGTTTCCAATGTTGTCAATGGCAGTTTTATGTACATCATGTAGAAGTTAGAACATAATTCATACTGGCAGTTTTATGTACATCATGTAGAAGTTAGAACATACTTCATAGTGAAAACTTAACTGTAAACTATATTAACTGTACATTTTCTTTGACTATATTTTTCTACAGTAATACTCACTAAAGTTAATTTGTAAAAATGTCAAACGTGGCATCAAACCATCAAAATTTAGACAAACACTATTCTCATAATATATTGAAAAGCGGGCTGAGGATATCAACAAGTAACTTGGCAATGCAGAATATACCTATTAAATCATTTTTGAAATAATTCACAAAGAAATTTTTTACCTCCTCTTTATTTCAAGAATTCCTCCAGAAATCTATTAGAAGGAATATGAAATAGAGAAGGAAAAACGCCAAAGGTTCAAGTCCAGTTGAGGATTTCAATGAAAGGATTTTGGAGGAAGGGTGGGTGACGCTGCCGCATCTCGATTCTCTAGAGTCTAAAGGTAAAATTCATGCAGAAAACATTGCGGCTTTCAAGGGATACCTCATCTCTAAAGTTATAATTCTTTCAAAGCTAGTTTGTATCTGTTGAGGAAATGACTATTCGTGATATCTATTAAACCATTTCTGAAATAATTCACAAACTAATTTTTTAACTCCTTTTTATTTCAAGAATTCCTCAATCAATTTGAAGGAAGATGAAATAGACAAGAAAAAAATCCAAAGGTTCGAATCCAGTTGAGGATTTCAGTGAAAGTATTTTGGAGGAAGGGTGGGTGACACTGCCTCACCTCGATTCTCTAGAGTCTAAAGGTAAAATTCATGTAGAAGCAATTGTGGATTTCAAGGGATACCTCATCTCTAAAGTTATAATTATTTCAAAGCTAGTTTGTATATTTTGAGGAAAGGACTATTTGTGATCAATGATCTATGAGGTGTCCCTATGATCTATATATGTGGGATTAAACATAAGTTTTAGAAATTGACTCCATGGAAAGTGGGGAAGGTGTTAGGGGTAGTTTGGAAGCTTAGGAAAGAAATTTAAGTGTTGTTTCTCCAATATTGGCACTGTTATTAGTAAATTGGATTTAAGGCTACTATGAATTATAATAGTTTGTAAAATATAGAAACAACAAAAGCCAAAAATCAATTTAAAATTTTAAAATATTAAGTACCGATTTCAAGCGTACTCACCGATTTCGGAGACATTTGCTCCTCTATTGCTTTGCTCGGATCTATTGCATGTTGTTAGCTTAGTGCTGGGTTGTTCTGTTTGACCTTTCTCTCCTCTGCACAGTAGAAACACCAATGCCAATCAACATCGAACTAATTGTCACAGACTAGATCTTCATTCACCGACTAGAGCTTCCCTGGCTAGAGCTTTATTCTGTTACAGAGAAGAGCATCATTAATGCACCCACATAGTATACTGTATTCCTACATAGAAAAGAGATTAATGCACCTGAGTAGAGGTTCAATGAATAGATTCCCACAGAGTAGAGCATTATTGAACCAATTGATCGTGAACCAAAACTAATTGATCCAGTTATCAGAGCATATTCGATCCCAGTCCCATAAGAAACAGATCCCATCCCAAGGCCATAGCTCGCAGCAGACCTTCCAGTAGTAAGAGAGAAAATAACCCCAATCTCATATTGACTTAGGTCAACAATAACCCCAATATGAGATTGGATCAGCTTGGAAAAGAAATTTAGCTATGAGAAAAAACGAATTCAAATAGAGACATAAATATGAAAAAAAGAGATTTAGGGCTCACTATTCACCGATTTTGTAGGCATTGGCTCCTCTACTACTCTTCTAGGCTTTCATCCATATTGTTAGCTTAGTTTGTGATCCCCTTGGGTGGCTTTTCTTGGCATTCCTCTCCCCTACACGGCCATAATAACCCCAGTGTGAGATCAACCCGCTGGGTTTCTCAACTCACCAGCTGATTTTCTATGATAGAATGAGTGAACTTTTTGCCGGAGGTTAAAGCTAATTTTTTTAACCAATTTTGGTCAGAGGTAAGTTTTTTATATATATATTTTTGTTTTATGTTTTTATTTTTTAATCTATTGTTTATATATATTTATAATTTAAAAGTATTGTATATTATTTTTAATTTTATTAATATATTAAAAGCTAGTTGTTTGCACTAATTTTGGTTGGAGGTAAGTTTTTTTTTTTATATTTATGTTTTTTTTTAATTTATGGTTTATATATAATTATTATTTAAAAGTATTATTTATTATTTATATTTTTGTTATTTACTTACTATTTATTATTTATATATTGAAAAATAATAATTTAAAATTAAAAATAATATTTAATTTTGAATAAAAAATAAATTAAAAATAAAATAATGAGGTTAGTGATAATGATGGTGACTACATTGGTGTTGATGACTCTCATTGTCATCACCATCTTGATCATGATCATCATTAAGAACCTCATCATCATCATAAGCATCACCACCATCATCGTTGTTTGTAGTCGTTATTGTTACAACCATGAACCTCACCCCCACCTAAGAGCTGGCTTGGGCGCTCGGCTGGGCAAGATGAAAGTTTAGTTGGAAAGACTTGGCAAGGGGACACCTTGGATAAGAAACAAAAAGAAGGTGGGGCACGCAGGCCAAGTATGGGCGTGCTCCCACAAACAAATACCACACCCAAGCAAGTGGAGCTTAGCAAGCCCACGAGTGTGGCACCTCGACAACATGTTGCCAGATGGCGTAGGACAGTGAGACAGATCCCGAAGCACTCAAGAGAGGGGTTGGATGCACCTTGGAAGGAAGCGCAGATTAAAAGATCCAAATGACCTAAATACTCCACTAGAAGCGCACTTGTCACCACACCAGTCGCCAAGGATGTTCTTGGTGGAAGTGCTAAGCGTAGTTTGGGTTGTTGGACTAAGTTCCCAAGAGAGACGCACCCGATAAATCGACGAGACAAATGGCTAGTGCACTTAGTGCACTTGGGGGATTTCGACATGGAGACGAGTGCCTACGAAGACACACCCAACGTCTGACCAACACAGCGCGCTAGAAAGACAGACTAATGAGCACGTGTGTGCATGGGAAGTGGACCCTCCAGTGGATTTAGTACATCGACTCAGAGCTAGCGTATGCACTAAGCAAAGGGGTTCCCCTAACTTTGGGCTCGTGCTCACCCTTGCAACATGTATAAAGGCATAGCACCTAGGATGGAAAGAGGCAGGTTTTGATGAGCATCATGAGACAAGAAACGAATTGACAGACCTTGAGACATGCGACTTAGGGAGGAATTCGAGCTCAGTCGTAGGAATAGTCACTGAGTGAATCTACTGATCAATGAGACAGGGTTGTGGAAGAAGTGTCAGTTTGGAAAGATGGTGCTCCATATGAGTTTAGTCCATGTGATGGTTGGCAGCTACAGGGGTTAGTTGGTTGACAATATTAAGAGTTGGACACCTGAGTGGGGTCAACTAAAATCTTTGTATTTTTGTAGACAGAATTGTGTTTACTGGTTGGGTTCAAACCAAGAGCATTGTCAATATGTGGTATATCCATTATTGTAAATTTGTTATTAATACAAAGTGAACGGGGCTATCTAGTTCAAGAAACCCACCATTATATTTGTCTCTTGTGTAAATTTACTTAATGCATGAAATTGACTAAGTGTTCAAATAATGGTCAAGAGAAAATTCATGCAATTGCTTTGTTGGATCTCTAAAGATCGAGGTGCATGGCACCAATATTACTAATATAAGGTAGAAAATTTATAAAATTTACACTTCATTGTCAAAATTGCAATTTTCCATGACACAATTAAAAATGACTAACATAAATGACTATTTCATATTCTTCTAGCTAGTCATTTTTTATGTCGTGACTAAATTGGTCATTTATGTTAGTCATTTTTTACTCTATCACTTATTATCTAGTCATATTTGTTAATTGGTGACTAAATTAGTCGTTAATTTTAGTCGTTTATAGTTGGGTCAATCAAAATTACTCATATATAGTAGTAAATCACTTGAAAACCCTATGGTGACTAGAATTTTTAGTCACGTAGTAGCTAATTCCTCATTTTGTACTAGTGTGAAGGTCTTCCAGAAATTCAGGAAAAACATGAAGGAGTCTGCAAAGGATGTGCAAAAGGAAAGAACACAAAGAATACATTTCCAAGTAGTGAAAGCAAAGCAAAAGGAATCTTGGAAATCATTCACTCCGATGTATGTGGTCCAATTTCATTCAGTTCTTTAAGTGAGTATGTATACTATGTTTCTTTTATTGATGATTTTTCTAGGAAGACATGGATATACTTGATGAAGAAAAAATATGAAGTATTTATCAAATTCAAGGAATTCAAAGCCTTGATCGAGAACCACACTAAAAAGAAGATCAAAACCTTTCGATCAGATAATGGAAGAGAATTCACATCAAATGAATTCAAATAGTTATGCAAAGATTCAGGGATTAAGAGGGATCTATCTACTCCATATAATCCACAATAGAATGGGGTTGTAGAAAGGAACAATATAACGATCATGGAAGCTGCAAGAACAAATGCTTCATGATCAAGATATTCCCATTCATCTATGGGCAGAAGCTTCCAGAACAATGGTGTATGTATAGAACCATACTCCACACAGAGTACTCGAGAACAAGACACCTGAAGAAGTCTTTTCTGGAAAGAAACCAGAAGTCAGCCATCTCAGAATATTCGGCTATCGAGTGTACATACATATTCCAAAAGAAAAGAGGACAAAGTTAGATCCTTCAGGAAAGAAGGGTATATTTGTGGGATACTCTGAAAGATCGAAGGCTTACAGAATATACTTCCCAGGATTCAAGAAGATCGACATAAGCATGGATGTAACATTTGACGAAGACTCAGCTTACAACAAATCCAGAAAGAGACCTGCTGAAGATCCTGAAGAAACATAAGCACCTAGAATTCATGACACAACCATGAACGAACAAATTCAAGAAGAAGATCGAGAATTAGAAGAACATGAAGATCCACCTCAGGAAAATAATTATCACAAGAGGAAACCTGCTTGGGTACGAGAAGCTATCCAAGGTGCAAAAAGATATGGGGCTCTAGAAGAGAATCACAGAGAAAGAAAGAGGACTAAGTCCTGCTCCGGTTATGTAGCTTTACTGTGTGACTTCATCGATAAAGAATCTTCCAATTATGAAGAAGCGACAGAAAGGAAAGAATGGAATGATGCTATGACCGAAGAGTATCAATCAATCATGAAGAATGATGTTTGGGATATTGTCCCAAGACTAGAAGGAAAGTCTATTGTAACTTCCAAATGGATCTACAAGATAAAGCATGTTGCAGATGGCAGCATAGATAAATATAAAGCAAGATTCGTGGCTTCTCACTGAAAGAAGGAATAGATTATGAAGAAAATTTTGCACCTATAGCCAGATACACTTCCATCAGATCACTACTTGCTCTGACTACAGTGATGAAATGGAAGATACACCAAATGGATGTCAAGACTGCTTTCTTGAATGGCGTAGTGCAAGAGGAAGTGTCTGTGGAGCAGCCACTCGGTTTTGAGACACATGACAGGGAGTCTCATGTGTGTAGATTGAATAAATCCATGTACGGTTTGAAACAAGAACCCAAGACATGGTATGCCAGAATTGATGGATTTCTATCCATTTTGGGCCTTACCAAAAGTAAAGCAGATTCCAACCTTTACTATGAGGTTGAAGACGACAACCCAATGATACTCCTACTGTATGTAGATGATCTGTTTGTAACAGGTATGGATGGGTTGATTGCTTATACGAAGAGGAGACTCTTGTTGCCGAGTTTGAAATGAAGGACTTGGGTATGATGCACTATTTTCTAGGCATGGAGGTGTGGAAAAATGCAGATGGAATCTCCCTCGGACAAGGGAAGTATGCAGTAGAGATCTTGAAGAGATCCAGGATGATGGACTGCAAGGCCATGACCACACCTATGGCATCGAACCTGAAGCTATTGAGTGATGCTTCATCAGAAGCAGTTGATGCTACAATGTATCGTTAGATGATTGGGTCCTTGATGTACCTGATGAACATGAGACCAGATATTTTCTTTGCTGTGAACACCTTAAGCAAGTTCCTGACAGATCTGAGACATGTTCACTTGATTGCTGCAAAGCATATTCTAAGGTACCTGAGGGGTACAATTGATTATGGGCTCAAGTATGAGGCGAATCAGAATATTAACCTGGAAGGTTATGTTAATTCAGATTGGGCAGGAAGTGCCATTGATAGGAAGAGCACTTCAGGGTGTTTCTTTAGTATGGGATCAAGTGTGATCTCTTGGTTTAGCAGGAAGCAATCCTGTGTGGCACTAAGTACAGCTAAAGCAGAGTATGTCACAGCTTGTTCAACTAGTTGTGAGGTAGTATGGTTGAGGAAGCTACTATATGATTTATTTGATCTCCAGTTGGATGCTACTTGTATATATTTCAAAAACTAGAGTTGTGTGAAGTTGTCGAAGAACTCAGTGTTCCATGCAAGTCGAAGCATATCGAGATCAAGTATCACTATATCAGGATATGGTGCAGAAAGGAGTAGTGAAGATTTAGTATGTTGCGACGGACAAATAGATAGCTGATGTGTTGACAAAGCCATTGGCTAGAGTGATGTCAAAACCCCAAATTTTCACAAAAAATTAAAATTTTGAGATAACAATAAATGCTAAAATCTGTGGTTTACTAACAGCTAAAGGTTAGCAATAAAAGAAATAGTCAAGTGATTAGTTTTACAAAATCTCAATTATGTTAACTTAGCAGTTCTCTTTTGTAACAAGAAAAGGTTTACTTGTGTAATGCTTTATTTCAGTTTACTGATGAATCTCTTCATGTCAAGTAGGTGGAATCTAACTTTTGAATCCAGGGCTTACTTAGCATTTGTACTAATGCAGAAGATTATTGGTTCTTACAGGTTTACAGGTATGATCGAACAAGTATGTTTTAAAAATTCTCAAAGTATCTAGCAGTGTTTTATTTGCAATTGTAAAGCTTAGTAATTAAGTTGCTAAATTCTAAACAGCTTCCGTGAGGTAAAACCATTTGGCTTCCTTCAGGTTTTCTTGAAATAAAGTTCAGAAGTACGTAGCCACAGTAAGATATGTTTTGTGGCTCTAAAATTATAATCTCAGTTGTGAAGTAAATTTCTAGTTTAGTCTACATAAATTGCAATGTTATAATGATTATTTTGTCAGTATGTTAACAATAATATATTATCTTATCTATGTAACAACTATTCAACGTTTTGCTTCTGCAAGGAAACTTATAGCCTTTAACCTTCTTGTCATTTAAAAGTTTGAATTTGTGCTAACAATAAAATAATCCATAATTCTTTCTCATATGAAATCAATGATTGCCTATACTTCTTAACTTCATGTTGAACCATGTGGTTCTAATAATTCTGGACTCAAGTAGGATCATTCCTATTCAATTTCTTAATTTTCTATGCTACTTCTCTTGTATGAAATTACTGTCTACAAACAGTCTTTCTGAGATTGATGCTTTCGAAAACAGGTCAACTTTTCTAGTTATTTTGTATAATTATATAACCACTATACTACCCAATAGACATGGTGAATCATTAGTAAGAACCAAGTTGAGTCACAACCAAAATTCATCAAAGTTTCGTCTCTTTGAACTATGTAACAAAATTTCATAAAAGTGTTTTTACAAAACACTTTGTCAACCTCATAGTTTTGTTACCATTTGATTTATTAGTTCCTATAAGTCTTATAAACGGGCATAAATTATTTGTTTATTAGACATTCCAGTCTATAATTAATTCAAGGTCACAAACAAGTTTTAAAAAGTGTTTATGATTCTCCAAAATATTACATTATGCCATTTATAAAAGTTATAACTTGAATTGACTTTTTATAAAAGATTAACCATGCATAAACTATAATTTTTCTACATAGGAACACTATAGTTGTTTGTTGTTTAGCTTGATCTCTCTCATATAATATATGACCTTTATCCATATCAAGGTTAACGTTTAGAGAAAAGAATTACTACCATCCAAATCGTATTTGTGATTTTACAATATAATAGTCATAATGTTAACGATGAAATAAGTTCTATGCAAGAACAATTTTGGGCATTTTACCAAAGTTTTAAAGGTGTCACTTCTTGCTAGGTCAACGTAAATCATATCGTTGATATTCCATCACCAATCTAGCATATGATATGATGAACGGTGTGATCTATTTACAAGGAAATTATTTGGTTTATGACATAGTTTATACTTTGTTTCAATAATTAAATAATTGGTTATCATTTTATGCAGGAAACTATAGAATACGATCTAGTGCATGGATTGATTTATGTGACCATGTGGTCTTCTCCTAACCAAGCATGGAAGATATAATAACCATCATAACCCTAACCCTTTTCATTTCTCCTCCGCAGTTCACGCTGCCCCTTGAGGTTGCTCTGCTTGGCTTTCATGGCAGCCGTCGGTCCTCTTCTGCTCTAGTTGTCTCGAGTCTTGGGTTAGCATTGCCTTTACCATAGGTGTTTGGTTTTTAATCCATTCTTAGTGGCTGTGAGTTCTCACTTTGTAAGCTTTGTTGATTCTATCATTTCCCTTGGCTTGCTGTCTGCTCCAGCTTCCTTTCGTTGTCCTTGTGGCTCGTTGTCTGCTTTAGTTTCCTTTCGTTGTCCTCGTGGCTCGCTGTTGCGTGAGGTTTAGTCTTACAGGCTATTGAGTCTATAATTTGCAAATCCTATTGGTGATAGTACTTCTACGAGACTATTCATCTTTTCAATTGACAAGTAGAAGCTTGTTTTGCGTTTATTTAATTTGCAGCAGGTGTATTGCTGTTACTATGGCATAAAAATATCTTAGGCTATTTATTTACTGACATTCATCTTTTAAACTCCTTGTAGGTGTTCTCCATTATATGCATTCATGATGGAGGAAGTATGCAGTCATTCTTTGAATGCCCCATGGCTCGTGGCTTAAAGCAGGTAAGCCCTGTGGCCCATATGTTGGGTTTTCAACCTACTTGTATCAGGGTGGTCATTTGGAATCACCCAGGGTTTGGGGAAGCCTTCCTTGGCTCGCCATAAGTTATGTAGTTCTTTTTACAGGTCATTTGTTGATTTACCCAGTTTCAAACCCTCGCTAGTCAATGGGTAGACTTGGTTTTAAACTGAGCAATGTAAATAGTTTTTGATGTTTAGCTTATGGCTTGTTTAAATCAATAGTTCTCTTGTAAGGACAGTTTTGTCTTCCATCTTGTCTTGTTTTATCGAATGCTTAACATTATGCTCTGTGTAATCAGGGTTTTTACCCTTCTCAACTGTAGATGAAGTTTTGTACTTTGTTTAAAGTTCATTATTAATATTTTTACGACTGATACATACAGTCATAGTTTAGTTATAATTCTTGCTTGTTTTTGTTCATAGTTATGAGCTAGGGTTTATCTTGTGGAAACCCTTGTTTTAAAATAAATTATTCTATTTAATTTTTAACAAATTTTAATACTTATTTAGTTGACTATTAACTAGTATTACATAGTATTGTGGAAATTTTAGTTTATAATAATTACCACTGTCTTTTTGTTTGTCCTTAAAGGACTGTAAGTAATTCAAAATAACCTCGTTACTTAATGGTTACATAATTCAATAAATTTTGTTTATGACTTCAATGTATTGACATTTGTAATTGTAATAAATATAAGGGTTTTAACCCTGTCTTTCGTTTTTTACAGATACACCCTGTTTGTAAAGATAAAAGGGACAGTTCCTTTTTTTATGTATACATTTTGTATAAGTTGTTCATTATTGTATTTTATCTCTATGTAATGAAATTAATTTTTTCTTTTAATGGTTAAAAATAACTAATCTTATTGTTTATCCTAGGTTACTAATGTATATAAAGAATACTAGTAGATTTCTGCTTAGAAATATGAGCTAGGGTTTTTACCCTATTTTACTTTTATAATAATGCTTTCTGTACTATTATTTCATTAAGTTCGATTACTGTCACAAGATTTTAAGATTATTTTAATAGCTCAAAGAATTCTAGGTTAGCTTTATGGAAAAATAATCTTTGTTCTCTTTCTTTAAATATTTCTTCAGTTTGTTAAAAGAATTAATAATTTATAAACAATATTGTTTATGTTGATATTATTATCTGCGAATTTACTATATTTTATTAAGTACGTATTTGCACATATAATTTATTAATAAATACTGAGAATAGTCTATAATAGTTTAGTTTATTTAATAAGATTATTTTTGTAAGCTTGATAAAAAGATATAAGGATTTTCAAACCTATCATTACTCCTTTACATATAATTTGTCTGTAAGAGTGTAATAACAGTTCCTTGTTAATAATACTTTAAGCATAGGATACTAATGTCTTTTAGTTATTTTAATTCTAAGAAAAAGAATACTCTGAGATTGATTAAGTTCTTTATTAATATATTCCTTATCTTGAATTAGTTTGTCTTTAAAATGGAATTAGGTTACCAATCCTTACTTGGGGTTCCAATAGTTGCAGGTTAAATTAGCTGTTAATATTAGGAAATGATATAAACTAACAGAACCATATTTAAACCCTTACTTAACATAAATAAATAAGCATTATAACTGTGACATTTCTATTTCTTCTATTTCAGGTTAGATGTATAGTTTGTAAAAGAAATTACTGTGTCAAAGAATAACCCACATACTTGAACACACTGCTATTAGTAAAATAATATGACCTTGTTCTTTTTCTAGCATTCTTAATACACAGTCTGGTTTAACAATAAACTAACTAAATAGATTAATATTCTTTCTGGAAGAAACTATCTACTGAAAGAAAAGATTCCAACACTCTGAAAACATAAGTAACTCTATTCATTTCGGATTCCTATCATATCTTCATCCATTTTAAACACACTACCTGTGCTAGAGTATGGTCTAGTTTATTCCAGACGGGGAAAAACACAGGTACGATTATCTTCATCAATTACAGATTCAATATTAAAATATCTAAAGGGTTACTAGCTCTATCAGTTCACTACAAAATATGTAATCAATCATCAATCATTCTTTCTTAGATATAAATTTTAACATAGCAAATAAAAGACTGTAGAACCTATTTTAAAGCTGGATGACAACAACGTTGGGAGGCTGTTCCTCCCTACCAACTCGTGGGAAGCACTCAAACAACTAATTCTAAGGACCCACAAGCTTGTTCCGGCCTGGTCTCCTTGGCCGAGAACTAGTGGAGCAAGCAACGAAGTACTAGTCCAATGACTCAGTACTAACTCTGCACTCAACAGCAAGATCTTTCAACTGAAAATCTGTACTAGATCACTTCCTATAGTTTACCCCTCAAACACCTTCCACAAATTCCCTTCTCAATGAAATCCTTTGAAGTACATTCACCTGAATGATTCTCCTCTTGGAATGAGCAACCTCATCTCTCTTCAATGGGATTTTTTATTAATATTACCTAGGTCTTTTTGGGTTAGTTGTCATTAATTGAGCCACTTGCACTGATCCCACTTTCTTGGGGGATCATGACCCCAAATGTAGGGAGGTTGCCACCTGCAACATTGGAAGTGTTTGAGGATGCTGCCACTTGTCTATTTGCTCTTTACCTAGTCTCCTCCACCGACTTGACTAGTAACACTCTTTTTAACAGCTCTCCCAAGCTGTTGTCTCCACTTTTATTTATTTAAAATTAAATATTCAGAATTACATTCAATATCCTTGACTCTGTTGAGTCATCATTTACAACTTAGCATTAAATTTAACATAATGTCTTGGAATAAAATCAAAATAATATAATATTATTTTGCAAAATTGGGGCATTTGACAAGAGAAGTTTGAGTACTTCAGGGAGAAGCTTAGTGTTCTCCAGATCGAGGTTCCCTCCAAAGGGAAGTGATGAGTCTGTGAGCCATTTTGACATGGTGAGAGGATTGGTTCCTTCCATGGTTAGATGTAAGGGCTGAGCCATTCTTTCATGATGAGAGGATTGGTTCCTCAAATGTCAGATATGAGTGTTGAGCCATTCTAATGTGACTGTAGGATTGGTTCCTACATGATTAGATATAAGTGTTGAATGCCATTCTTGGAATGGAGGCACCTGGTCAGTTACCAGGAATACTCAGTCTGAGACTGAGGGCCATTCTGATGTGACTATAGGATTGGTTCCTACATGATCATATATAAGTGCAAAGCCATTCTGATGTGACTGTAGGATTGGTTCCTACATGATAAGATATAAGTGCAGAGCCATTCTAATGTGACTATAGGATTGGTTCCTACATGATCAGATATAAGTGTAGAGCCATTCTGAAGCGATTGTAGGATTGGTTCCTACATGATCAGATGTAAGTGCAAATCCCTTTCGACATGTAGGTAGGATTGGTTCTTTGCATGGTCGAATTTAAGTGCTAAACCTTTTTGACATAGATGACTGGATTGATTCCTCTCATGGTCAGATGCGAGTGCTAGGCCTTTCTGACATAGATGACTAGATTGGTTCCTCTCATGGTCAGATGTGAGTGTTGGTCATGCCTTTCTGACATGGTGTTGGATGTGTTCCTCTCATGGTCATATGTAAGTGCTTGGCAGGCCATTTTGACTTAGGGTCAGATACAGGGATAATTTTAGGGGTGAATTTTAGCCCATGGGATATTTTTAGGGGTTTTTCTCCAAAAAAAGATTCGCCATTTTGCATTTTTTGAACACTTTCGCCCAATTTTGATGGGGTAAACTTTTTTCACCCTAAAAATCACCAAATTATTATATGAACGATATAAAATCCATGGAAATTAAAATATTTTTTGAAAAATATCGCCAAACATTTTATAGTTGGAGTTTTAAGAATTGGTAAGATTCGCCAACATTTATAAACTTTTAAATAAGTATGATTCCTTAAAATCATCCCTGGTTAGATATAAGTGCTGAAAAAGACCTACATGGAGGCTAGGTCTACAACCAGCATGAAAAAGGACTGGATCTATAGAACTTCCTATGATGAGAAGAATCAAGAGATAGCACCTGTGATGATGATCTGATAGAGATATTCAGAACCAGAGATGATCCAGATCCAGTGATGATCCAGATCCAATGATGATGATCCAGATCGAGTGATGATCCAGATCCAGTGATGATGATCCAGACCGAGTGATGATCCAAATCCAGATGAATATGACTTGAAGATGATGAGGACTCGATGATGATTCATATGATACAGAGAAGCAAACTTGTGCTGACAAACTATGTCGAGAGAATACCTTCCTAGTTAAGAGGGAGTGTTGATGTAATTGTAACTTTGGAATGTATTCACTTGTATATCTTATGTATTGTACCCCGATGTTTATTCTGGGAAGTGTTTGTAATGCAATTGAGTCATGTCATTCCCTGATGTTCTAATCGGGAGTTTCTATAATGTAAACAAGTCATGTCAAGTCATTGTGGGTAACCCTCCTATTGTTCAAGGGTTAAAGTTTGTGCAGTTGTGGGGCCCTAGGGTTATTAGAATCTCCTAGTGAAGTTGGCCCTAGTGAGTTATTGTCAAGTAAGGAATTAGTATAAATAGAGAGTGAACCTCTCTATTTATCACACACTCACTCACACTTAGTTGTAGCACATAGCTGAGGGAGAAGAAGTTGCTGGGGCTAGAAAGAAAGAGGTTACTGCTGTCGGGAATCATCTTACTGTTTTGGGGTCTTACTTTTGGTGCTGATTCTATCTTTGAGGAAGTTGCTGGGTTTTCTCCATTTATGGTTTTCCCAAGAAAAAAAACTGTGTTCATTGTCTCTTGTGTTTGATTGTTGTGCTTGTTATTCTCTCAGTTAAATTTCTTAATATAATGTTAGCTTAAATGTTAAAAATATAACATACGTGTGTATCATACAAGGTAAGAGGAACAAGCGGTTTCCACACCGGGTGCAGAATTCCTTGAAACAAAATTGGTGACCATACTAGGGATAACTTAATTCAGTCAGATATGGAGCAGATCCAGTTAGATATACAACTGTTAGTAACTTTATCACTTGTGAAATTTACATTTTCTTCATTACCTCATTTCAGTGATCCATCTTGTTACTATTTCAATTTCCTCTTTTGGAAGTGGTTTTTACTTCTACCATCCCAGCTCATTCTACTTTTTGGTTGCTTGTGTAGATCTTCATTTTTTTCCACTTATAGATTCATTGATGCACTTAGATTGATCTGACAAAGCGTCGCTGTCCCATAGGTGCCTTTTGCCTCATGACAGTCAGTGCCTTTTCTTAGTTTACATAGAGTGACACCGACTCCCTGTTATAGTGGATGAAAGGCGATGATCTCCTATTAGCACTCTGGTGCAGCCTTCTTCTGTGCATTGAGGTAGGTTCCTATACTCCATACAATCTTTATTTTTTGATGTTTTCATTTCTCTGAAAATTTCTAGTGTGTTTTTCTTGAGTGCTTGATTGTTGAGTCTGGTGGTTTTGACAGTCTAATTCTCACTTGTTGAGCTTCAATTTCAAAACATTTATTTTTTGTTTTAGAAAAGGAGTCATAGTGAAAAGGAATTGTGTGAAATATCAGTTTTGGATTTTCTTATTTGTGTGGTCATTCTCTGAAAGGTTTAGTTTGAAAAAGAAAATTTGTAGCCTCTCTTAAATCAGTTTTATTTAGATGCTTTATGTTCTTTATGTTTCAGAATTATATTTGAAAATACAAAAAGAAACTAGCTATATTGTGTTGTTTATGCTTAGGAAAAGTTTATTCTTGGCTTGCATGAGTGATTTAGCCATGTAGATATTTTTGGGTGTTATTGAGAAAATTTAATAAACATTAAAGGCTTCCTTTTATTTTCTTGATTCAGAGAATTAGAGTTCTTATTGGTGAATTTTTTTTGTGTTTGAATAATTCTTTGAAGAATTGCTTGTTAGGTATTGTAATTGAGTTTTTGAAAGTAGCATTGAATTGGTGTATTTTTGAAAGAAAAAGAAAGGTCTCTTCCATACTCTAGATAGTTCTCATTGAAGGAAAAATAAGTTGCATCACATATAGATTATAATTTTCATTTTAAAACACACCTCACAAACATTCACTAACCATTCATATAAAATAAACGGTAGCCTAGGATAAAATTTATGGTAATTTGAGTGATAGGATAGAGACGTGTTCCAACGTCTTAAAACATACGAGATGTCATTTCATGCTTGCACTACATTCTAGGATCTGTTTGGTTACTCCACATACTTTCGATATATAGAAAGGCCTTTCATGTACCCTTTAGGTATATAGAAATGTACTTCACATACTCGATTGTATATCGAAGGGCCCCTTTCGAAATATTGTGCATTAGACAACACTAAAATGGATTTGAGCTCCCACATACCTTGTGTATATTGGGAGACCCCTCTAAAATTCCTTAATCATCTGAGAAAATCTCTTCGGTCGTCTTGTTGGAGAAATAGACCAAGAACAACACTCAGGGAGCTACTACGCACGTGTTGTCCAGGTAATGGGGTGTTCAAGAAAGGGTACAGCCCCAATCCTCCTTGTCATGTTTCACTATTAGACCCTATAGTATATTGCGAGTGGCGACAAATTTATAATCCTAGTGAGGAACTGGCTATCTTCATCCCATCCTGTCATTTAAGATTTATTGCAGCCTTAGTTTTCATAGGTTTGTTTGTGTGTGCTTTCTTCTTTTTTGAAACCAAGAGAAGAAAAATTCAACCATCACCATTTTTGTGCAATTTGCGAGGTGTTCTCATAGGTTGGAGGGCTTACCACCTGACTCTGCTCCTATTGTGGAAGGACACGAAGGTGAAACCATGAAATGAATAACTTCTGATGATGCTCATATAGAAAATAATTCAGCTAATGAAACTAGAGAATAATTCTCTATTTATGATAATCCTTTTTTCCAACTACCTCCTGCGACTGACATAACATTTCACTTTCCAACAGAAGGTCAAGACGGCTCATCAAACTAGACATTCAATCACCCACTCGATGAAACTATAGGGGAATAATATGGTCCAAATGCTACTTTTTGGAGAACTTCCCCATTCCAGTCTATTGCTGAACATGCAACTACTACAATTGAAATAGATCCATCTATACTTACCCCTTTAAGACAACTTATTCAGAATGGTCCCTCAATTGAAGATTTTTTCTAAGAATCTATTGAACATTTGCGCCAAAGCACAGAAAAGTGAAGGAGGAGAAGTATATCTCCTCTTCTCTGTCTTTCAAGAATAGATCCACCTGGGTATCATGCCTTTTCTCCACCTCAAGTAGTTCTTATCCCAGATTCACTAAACCAAAATTTGGTTACGCAAAATCCAGGTCAAACATACACTCCCACCCCACCCAGTAAAAAATACCCATCAATTTTGAGCCCTCCAATAATTTCTACACCCAGGGGGCATTCCCTAGTGTTGGCTATCATGGGCAGACCCGAGTTTACTATATTTAACCAACAACGCCCCTAGCTCACTGGCCCTTTCGGCGACAGACCGTGAAGCGGCCTGAAGTCTCACCCGAAGTGATTCTAAAAAGTTGGCCAAGGACTCAAGCATCTTGGACCAGGTTCTGTGGCATCCTACTTGCAACTAACAACTCTGCTAATCACAGAGCCTCTTTCTCTACGCATCACATGACCCTCTGCTTGTGTCGCGCGATCTCAGTGTCTCGCAGCCCTTCTCACCGCAAGATATCTCTCTATCCGGCGCGCAGTCCCTGCCTACGTCGCACAACTTCCACCAACTCGTGGTGACCCCAGCCTTACCGCATCGCTGTGCACCAGGAAACACGTAACTTCCTCCAACACTAAGTCCTCAACCTCCGGTATCGTGCACCACAGCTCCTCTACCAGTGCGGTATCACCTCCCTGTGATACCCTAACCCCGTGGCTCAGCGCACTCAGTGTTGTTCGTGTCGACTTGCAAGACTCAACATAACAGGCTGTTCCACACCGTGACTAGTGATTGTTTCAAGCAAAGTATAACTGAACCCGCATACAACATATCAATGGTTTCAACTTATGTTTATCCTTTTATATTATTGCGAACTGAACACTGCATGCATACATTAAACTGTAACAAGGCTCATAAAATAACTGACAGATGCATCAAACAAACACAGCATAGAAAGCAATCACATAACGCAGGATTTTAACATGGTTCACCTCTAGGATGGAAGTTACGTCCACAGAACTGTGTTTCTATTATAGCTCAGGGGAAGGTAAACACAGTTCTGCTGCACCGCATATGCAGCTTAAGATCTTCTCTCTTAGATCTCTTTTCTACCTCTATATTGCACCTCTTACAATATACTCTTCCCTCTCTGTTGATCCCTGCAGATCATTACATGAATGCTCTATGAGCCAGCTACTGGTTACAGTAAGATACTACCGCTAATAACAGAACCAGAGCTTGGCTTTTTCAACTATCTAATACTCTACAAAACAACTACACCAGACGAACCAACCAGTTGACTCTCTAACCAACCCTTTTACAGTACAAAATATATCCCTTTATAGGCGGCCTGAAGGTCTCGCCATTACAACACTGTGGGCCTGTCCCAACAGTAACCCAAACCCTAACTAGTGATAGTCGGCGTATCTGTACTTTGAAGTATCCTCTATCCGTCACACCACAACTCTTTGCGGTCTTCCATGCTTCTCGGTGTTGATCATGGGTACTATGCACCGCTTCCCTTCACCACAGCTTCCTGCAGTCTTCCATGCTTCCCAGCGCTGACCATGGGTACTGGCGCTGCTTCCTATCTATCCTTCATCTTCAATGCCTCGGCCTCATTGCTCCTTTTCCTTTATGAGGGTAGCTGAGCCCTCTTGTCTTCCACCACTGCCTTCAATGCAGTGGGTGAGCTCTCTCTTCTCGACCGCTCAGGTACCGTTGTCTTCCTTGACTTCTCTGCCTTCTATGTCATGGGTTCCAGCTCTGCTCTGTAGCTGGAAACCTACTATAGTGCCATAGCTCTGCCTCTTATATCTCCGCCAAAACTGTCTATTCGTCAAAATAGCAGCTTCTTCTGTAGCTGCGGGACCCTACTCCAACAGTCCCCTAACACTTACTTGTGGCTCACCCTTGAGCCACTACCAGCAGGCTTCTCCTGCTGTAGCTTCTCCTTGGCTTCCTGCGAATTTCGTTGCAACTTATCACGAAGTCCTGCGACTTCCGTCTGCATTACTTCGACACGCTCTTGTGCCAAGTCAAGTAAAGCTTGACTGATACTGACGTCTTCTGCTGCGTCAGTTTCCTCTCTGATGGCAGTGAATTCCCTCACTTTCTGCTCAACCGTATCGACTAACTCAGTGATTTGCTCCTGGTAGGGTTGAAGCAGGTCATTGATGTGTATCTCCTTTGTTCTTAACCGCTACGCTTCCTGCTACAAGCAGTTCACCTCCTTTGTCTTCCTCATCTTCTGAAGAGCTTCTAAGCTCTTAATTCCTTCTTTCATTGCCACCGTGGTATTCTCTATCTGCTGAATACTTTGCTGGATTTCTATTTTCTCAGGTGGCTGATCCAAGTCTGACCATGTGTCTGTCGCATCATTTAGTACTGACAGTGCATCGTCGATGCGAGACTGCATTTGTGCAGAGGCGAGTCGAAAGGCCTCTACTCTCGCTTGCTTGTCTGCCTCAGAAGTGTCTCGTACACGAGCCTCAAGCTCATTGATCTGCACTTTGTGATCTTCCTCCCTCTTGGCCGTTTCTTTTTCCATCCTGGCTATTGTTTCCTCTAGAGCCTTTGCTCTGTTTGCAACTCTTCTTACCTTCTGCGGAAGAGGTAAGGCGAACTCAATGTGACATTGGGGTAACTCCAATGCGATGCTTTGTAGCACTTGAGAGAGATCTTGTTCTCGTTCTTCATATGTTCGTAATTCATCTGCCTTTTTCTGAAAGATGGTGGTGAGTGCTGCATTCTTCTGTACTAGCTGCATATTCTCTTCATAAGTCGCAAGCTCTCTTCCTCTGAGTTCTATGCTTAGTTGCTGCTGGATCATCTGCAACTGATCAATGTGAAATTTGTGAGGTTAACCTCAACAGGTTTCCTAAACTGTACTGGTGGGTCCGTCATCGTCGCAGGGAATCTTATGCTCCCTGGGGGAATCAAAACTGTGTTGAGACGACCCTTGACTGGGGTCTCCTCACGGGAGGTCGACTGTCTCAAAATTTCTCCTACTCGCGCCTTGCTCAATTGAGTGTGGATTATGGAAGTTTTCTCAGTAAATGTTTTCAACTCACCTAGCTGCTGGTCTATGGCCCCCTGCATCTTTCCTTGCGATGCCTGCATTGCCTGAAATGTGTCACTCATTCTATCCCTTATTCTTACTACGATTTGGTCATAGTCATCAGCTGTCAATTTAATCTCCCCACTTGGCTTTGTAACCTTTTGTTTTTTCTTCATGGGCTCCTCCTCTGATGTATCCTCTTCATCCTGTGTCTGGGTCTCTACTCTGTCTTTGCCCTTGTCTACTGGGTCTGTCTGTGCAGTATCTGACTGTAGAGGTGTGGGGTCTTCGTACTCTCGCTTCCATTGGTCATCAAAGTCTTTGATGATACCTTCAATATCCTATGCTGTCATTTTGAACCGGCGAGGAGCCCAATCATCCCTTTGAGTCCTCTTTGGTCTCAGGTGGATTCTATGGCTGTCCACCATAAAATTAAGCCGAGCATCATATGTGTCTACAACCTCCTTGCTGATCCGTGGTACTTCTAGGACGATTTTCTTCAGCAGCATATAGTATTCATAGAATACTATCACATTGAGCTTTTTCTTTTCTGGATGGTTAGTTTCCCACAGGTTTGTATAGCGCACCCCTCTGGGCTCACCGCTTGCTATCTGCCTAAATTGGGTATGGGGCGGCTCCTTCTAGCCCACAAATGCACAAAGTATAATCAACCATGAAAAATGAAAGTGGTGGGTAGCCTCATCCTGTGGCGCCAAACAATCTGCCTGAAACATATTTAATAGAAATAAATACCAGTTGAACGGTTCCCCCTCTGCAACCTGTATAGCAATTTTAATTACAGACCCTGTAACTTCCTTGGGCCAAACCTTAGTTAACAGTCTACCTGCAAGCAGACTAGCTGTAAAGCTGAGTGTTTTTTCTGATATGCTTGCAATGTCGTAAGCCCGTCCTCCTCTCTGTAACTGGTACTTGGAAACTATGGAGGGTGAGAGCTTGGGTTCCTTAATCTTGCCTGTTGTATCTATCGTCGGGTGTTGACCAATCTTGGACAGTCCGGTAATGCGATGTATGAGGTCGATGTTCAGGTCGACCTTGTTACCGAGCCAAAGGTAACCTCCATGTAAGCAAGAAAGAATGATGCGCACCATGGCATTAACCTCTGCACCGCGTCCGAAATGCGGTAGTCTCAATAGATTGAGCAGGCTCGAGCGCTCAAGAATCTGAACATGGTCCATGGGAATATATTCGTCTGCACCTGTCCTCGGGTTCTTCTGAACTGTAACGTACTGGTCCGGCTAGAACTGGGGATAGGTCTTAGCGTCGGCCAGGTTATAATCTATGAATTTAGTAGTAGCTGCATATCCTAAGAGATCTCCATCTTCCTTTACTCGAGAATCAATCTGTGGTATGGGGATAGGAAACTTACCACTCTTGGGAAGTTTTACTTCAGGTGCGTCTTCAGGTCATGGCGTAATGTAGTCTACTGCATTATGAAATTCTTCCTCCAACTCCGAAATTTATTCCTCTAGTATCTGAGAGTGGCTCCTCGTCTGTGGTGGCTATCGGGTCTGTGATGAGCTTGGATGGACACCCCTAGCTGGTGTCATCATAATACCTGCAATGCCGTGACGCTCAAATCTTCCCAAAATGTTTCCTATAGGTTCCTCCTCGGACAGAACCCACTTAGTGGAATCTCCTGGGCATGCAATGGCTTTGAAATCTGGGAATCACAGCACTCTGTACCAGGGTGAACTCTGCACAGGGGACTCTTAACAGGTTACTCTGTAGCTCTCAGGTTTTTGCAAATGTAACCCCCTCGAATGAACAATTTCTGCTTTTATGCCGAAGGAAACAATCCCGGATGCAACGGTCATCTTGACTGAACCCGTCGGTCGTAATAATTACTTGGACAATACCTCACCCGTCATCTGATCCTCCATAAATGCTGAAACCCGGTCACGTTTCCCCCAAAACGTGTGTGTACAGGCACCGATCTCGTCGAAGATTTTCCAAATCTGGAAACTTAATTATGCTGCTACCAAATCTACGGTAAGGTATACCGGTAATTTCTTCATTAACTGCCTGTCAGACGACGACTTGACTGGCCCTCTGTCGGTTACAAAAACTGTATACGTGGCACGGGGAAACATCGCATTGCTGCGCTGAACCACCGCATCACCTGCGCAAACAAACAAACGGGTTTTTATTTTTTTAATTCTCTTTTTTTAACGTGGTTCACCTCTAGGATGGAATTTACATCCACAGAACTATGTTTCTATTATAGCTCAGGGGAAGGTAAACACAGTTCTACTGCACCACATATGCATCTTAAGATCTTCTCTCTTAGATCTCTTTTCTACCTCTATATTGCACCTCTTACAATATACTCTTCCCTCTCTGTCGATCCCTGCGGATCATTACATGAATGCTCTATGATCCAGCTACTGGTTACAGTAAGATACTACCGCTAATAACAGAACCAGAGCTTGGCTTTTTCAACTGTCTAATACTCTACAAAACAACTACACCAGACGAACCAACCAGCTGACTCTCTAACCAACCCTTTTACAGTACAAAATATATCCCTTTATAGGCAGCTCGAAGGTCTCACCATTACAACACTGTGGGCCTATCCCAATAGTAACCCAAACCCTAACTAGTGACAGTCGACGTATCTGTACTTTGAAGCAGCCTCTATCCGTCACACCACAGCTCTCTGCGGCCTTCCATGCTTTTCGGTGCTGATCATGGGTACTATGCACCGCTTCCCTTCACCACAGCTTCCTGCAGTCTTCCATGCTTCCCAGCGCTGACCATGGGTACCGGCGCTGCTTCCTATCTGTCCTTCCTCTTCAATGCCTCGGCCTTGTTGCTCCTTTTCCTTTATGAGGGTAGCTGAGCCCTCTTGTCTTCCACCGCTGCCTTCCCTCTTGTCTTCCACCGCTGCCTTCAATGCAGTGGGTGAGCTCTCTCTTCTCGGCCGCTTAGGTACCGTTGTCTTCCTTGACTTCTCTGCCTTCTACGTCATGGGTTCCGGCTCTACTCTGTAGCTGGAAACATGCTATAGTGTCCTAGCTCTACCTCTTATATCTCTGCCAAAAATGTCTATTCGTCAAAATAGCAGCTTCTTCTGTAGCTGCGGGACCCTACTCCAACACCTAGCCAAAGTTCCATCATCTACCAAAGGAACCATTTCTACTATGGGCCATAATTTACCAACGGGACCACCAACAGTGAAAACCCCTCCTCCTAATACCACTTCGATTGTACTTTATTCCAGCCAGGGAGGATCTTCATGGTTCCAACCCATCGTTTCTCCTCTTTCTTGGGGATAAACTTATCCTAGGAATGAACCACCTATGGTTCACCAACCTTATCAACCAACACCATCGGCTGTAGTCTATCCCAGAATACCCTACCCCATAAATGTTTTTGTTCCATTGGAACAACTGAATTCATCTAATGTTTTGTTCGTCCTCATTTTGTCACCATTTTTGGCTAAATATTTTACATATTGAACACATGTTTTGTTACCTTTTGCTGTTTTTTCTACCCTACAATTCGCCATTCAGCAGCAGGTATGGTCATATTTTAATTTATATAATTAATATTTTATTTTGCATCATTTCATGATTTTCTTGCTTAAATTCAATAATATGTAGTGATATCCTAATGTATGAAAATGTCATTGCAGAATTATGGTCTCCAGGGAACAAACAAGCAGTATTGCATCTATTCTATATGTGCACAGAGCATATCCAGTACATCGTCCAGCTCATTGTTCGAACCACCGAATCAACCGCGCATTGCTGATAGTGGATTTCTGTGCATTAAAGGGATGTACTAGATGTAAACTATTGTGACCACATGCCATCATCTTAGCATGAGCCTCCTTCTATAAGAGTGCTCATATGATGTATATGTGTGACACCTTGATGCTAGTTCCGATTAAGACTGAGTTCGTATGCCACACCGCGCGCCAGAGAGGAACCAGATTTGCGAAGAAGAAGGAAATGTCATATGTTGGTTATCAATGTAGTTACTTGTCATAATGACTTCCTTATCTTAAGAGCAGTCGACCAATTAAAGGGTGGAATTTCTCTCCTTCTGTAAATATGCTTTATATACAGATGATCTCATGCGAGAAATAATTAATCGTTGAATGTTAATAGTTGATAGCTTGTGGTTAGTAGCTAATAGAATCAATGGAATTAGTAAGGATAGTGAGATAGTTAGCCATCTTATTAGTTGATCACAAAACTATGTAACACTACCTTTTGATTTAATGAAAGCTCTATTACACTGTGCATGATTGTGTTCCATTAGCAAAGCATCACTCTGTTTGCTGGGAGAGCCCCCCGACAACCAAAGTTGTACATTTTCCTGTATACTTCATTATTTCCTTTCTCTGTAACTAGTATAGTCTTATTTATAACTTATTTATGCATTTTCATTCCTGTAATCATTTATGTTAATTACTTTCTATAGTATAGATTTCATTTTTATCATGCTGATTATTTAGTTTTCCTTTACAAGTTAGCAACCGGTTGCGCCTAGAATAGTTTCTAAATTCCTTTTCAAAGTATTTATAGTTCATTATTTGATTCTTAGAGTAGATTCCTTTGGTTAAGTCACAGTAAATTAATCTTTATTTATTTCTATTTTTGCTTAAGTATATTTCAGTTTGTTTAATGATGTAATTTCCTTTTTGAATTATGAGCTAGTTTAGATTATGTTTCTATGAAATTCAATCCATAAGTATATTTACTTTTTTCTCTTTCACATTTCATTAGAATATGCATGATTTAGCTGTTCTCAACAAATAAATCATTTATATTCACTGTTTTCTCAAAATTTTAGTATTTTATTCAGATAATCTATCATTTAGACAGCCTGTTCTGCCTCTCATACGGACCTTCGTTTTAACCTGTTGTCCAATCTTGCATTCAATCCTGTGTGTTTTGAACTTATTTTCTTTAGTTTTCTTATCCAGTTTTGATAGTAGTAGTTAGATAGTGATTGTATTCTCTCTTAAGAACCTTAGATGAGATTGTTTTGATTACTTGTTAAATCTTATTCTTATTCCCCTTTCTTTTCATCTTATGCCTAAGAATTATGTTATGTACTAATTTGTGATTAAATTTGATTTGTTCCTTTATATGTGAGGTTTAAACTTAAATGCATTAATAGATTAAGTATCTCATGCGTTGCTCATAGTAATACGATTTGTCCTCTCAATCATATGGTTATTAAAAGAATCTATAGAATAGAATTTAGATCATCTTTATAAGTTTTCATCTTGTTCATGAATCATGTCTACTTTCTTGTATTATTATTTTATATTTTGAAAATAAGAGTTATTTGTTTGTAGATCATCATGTTTACCATATTTTGTAATTGGACTGTTCTTAGTTTACATATTTTTGTAGAGATTAAGTTAGATCCGGTTCCCTTTAGTTTCTTGACCTCATTTGAAATCCATTTTGATACTTCTCCTACTCCTGTCCCAATTACAGTGAACCTTTACCCTCAAAATAATCGAGGAGAATGGAATTAGTGTCCATCTATTAATTGCATGTATAGTTTTTAGGAGACATGACTAGTTGTTGTAAATTCTTCTTTGTGTAACCAATTCTTAAAAAGTTGTTTATCAGTAAAATAGGCCTTCTTATAAAGAATAGTTCCTTGTTATCACACTATCTATATCTTTGTCTTTTAGTAGTTGTTTATAGAGTACAGTAGTATAACTTGATACCACTTTTCCCTATTCCTCTATTTTCGTTATCTTAAGAAATTGGATCCTTAGGAGTTCAACTCAGTTTTTCATTTTGAAATACCTTTCAATATTTTCTTTACTAAAGTATTACCACGATATCATAGGAACCCCTCTACCTTCACATATATTTTGTAAGAAATCTAAGGCTACCAACCCGGTCAATAATTAAATATTAGGTGAATTATTCAAGACAATATTTTTCCCAACATTTTTGCGTCGTTGTCGGGGATTTGTTATGTAAGGTAGAATAGATATAGGCTGGTGGCAGGGGAGCAGTAAGATGAGAGGTAAGAACCTGCACATCTGTTATAACAGGTGTCCCAAATCCAATAGTAGTGGTAGCATAGGAAAACCTAGAGATTCTTAGTATAGATCCGTTAAGATAGTAAAACTTTGTTTTACAGGAAACATAAAACCCCAACCATCATCTCAGTGAAAAGGCATCAAAGAAAAGAAAAAAAAACACGTATAGGAAGTAGTTCTGCTGGAAACATAAAGAGATTTTTATGAGGGGAAATCATAGAAAGAGAAGAGATCCTGGTAGGAGGTCTTGAGGGTTTCATTCTTGATAAATTTCAAAATAAGTAACCATTGGGAACCCTTAAAATCTTCCACTAAGTCACAAAATTAGATAATACAAATTTTAGTAAGTGGAGGAGCTGAAATTCACTAATTTTGTCAATCTCTCTTAGGTGAAAGCTCTCTTTAGTAATTCAATAAACATAGTAACCCCACAAATTGAAACATCCACAGTAGCATCTCCTATTACTATAAGAACCAATAAAATAATGGGTGATTAGAGGAATATTTCTCTTCAAAAAAACATTGATATGCACCATTCCCACCTCGAAAGAAACCTTCTAGGTACACTCACTTTAGAAACCAAACTTACATGAAGAACTAGGAAGAAGAATGAGCAGTAAGGAGCAATTTCTGTCCAAAATGTAACACTAAAAATCCTCGATTGGAATGTCCATTAAACAAAACCTCTCCATGTTATATTTGCATGGGGGATCATGTTTTTCCCTAGGAGATCAAGATGAATCCTATCAAGATAGACGTAATCATCAGACTTCCCTCTCCAAAGACTCTTCCTCCTCCTGATTCTTAAAAATATTTTGGGTTATCATCATTTGTAAATATGTCAATATGTGTATATATTTTTGAATAAATAAGAGTCATTTCTAATCATTTCTTTGTAGGGGAATATTTTTCTATGTTTTCAATAGTAAAATAAATCATCTAATAAATGGTTTTGAAATTTGGTTACAACTAGGTCTTTCTATTTCTTTGAACAACTAATGGGATATTACCTGAAAAAGAAAATATTCTAGAAAATATATCTTAACTTTGAAGTTTTAGAGTTCTTGTATATCATTTTCAAACCATTTATTTTATGATTTGGTTATTCTTTATACATATCTGGTGTTTTTATTTAGATATGTACATTTCCTATTACTTGAACAAGTGCTCAAAAGACTCACTTCAATTATAATCTTCTTCAGAATTTCTACACCTAGAGATTACTATCTCATCTACACTTGTTATCAAAACTTGACTTTTAAATATTTTTGGGAACACTCCAGGATAAGTGGAATTTCTGCTTGTGGGGAACATTATATTTTATAAAGAAAATAGATTGAAAGGCCTAGGAACACATTTAAGTTATTTTCTTTTGAAATGGTCTGTAGTTAAGGCCATTTTATGAAAACAAAATTATAACTCATGTGTTTAGCAAGGCTTAGCACGCTCTAGTACCAATCGACTTCCATATTCTTAGAATCTTTATACAAGGCAAACCCACTGGGGTACTAAACAGGCCTGTTGGTAGCAGGTCAATGCTAAGTAACAACCTAAAAATAAGGAATTTTGATAAATGCAAGTAAACCCGTTGGGGTACTGAACAAGATCGCTAGAAGTGGGGCTATGCTTGCATCGTACCAAGATAAACCTGCTGAGGTACTGAACAAGCCTGCTGGTAGTGGGGCAATATCAGGTGAGATCTGGTTAATGCACCACTAGGCACATGGTTTAAAAGAAAATTATGTATAGGCCTATTATTTATAATGTCATTAAAGAATAACCGTAAGTTGAGGTTGGATTCGACAATCTAAATTCAATCAATATCTAGGATATGTTTATCCTAGAAATGGGACCCATAGTTATAATCTCCTACAAATTCGAAGGTGAGCTCAATAAATATTGAGATGACAAGATATCCTTACAACGAGGTATGGATGACTAGTTTTCTGTATGGTCCTTTCACTTATATTTTCATCACATGGTAAATGATAAATTTATACATCTATATATTTGAGCACTATTATTTTTGGATAAATGTATATATCTGAATCCTTTCCATTTATTAGTTAATCTTTTTCTCTTTTACAAACTTACAACATCATGATTGAACTCTTGTTAATTTATTTTGGAATTTACTTAGTTTTCTTGTATGGCTTGGGGACATGACATATCTTTGGTTTGGGGGAGGATTAGCCTGTTTGTCTGTCTTTATTTTTACTTCTAAGAGACTCATTACCAAATGAAAAAGTGTTTGCAGGATGATGCAAATAGAAAAATTAGTTTTAAAATCTTGGATAAGGAATAACACTAGAGAATTATTTCATATGACTTATTTGTGACCTGGCAGCTTAAGAAAAGCCACAATTAGCAGTAGTCGGATCCAACAAGCTCATTTTTACAGAAATCTGTATGAAGGATCATATGAAGGGTCAAATGTCGGTATGAATAAAAATTCAAATGACGAGCTAAATAAAAATTATGATATTTTCGTATCTATGGTTAAGTATTAGCTTAATTTTGTTTGGGTAAAAAGCTGAGTCATATCATTAGGGTCACATCCATAAGACATTATGACTAATTCTTATTCATGATAGTACGAATTAAATCTAATATGATTTTATTTTACCTCCATATGGATATGATACGACCATAGGGTATTTCCTAGTCATCATGACTTTGCCATCACCATTATCCTCTTTTTCCGCTCGCACGCATAAGTCATCAGATAAGTCGACCTTCTTGTTGAAATAAGGCTATGGTTATGAATTTAGTTATACATCCATATTAAGTTACATGTTCAACCTTTCCAAAGCTCGCTTTGGACATGGTTGAACAAACTAAACTTTAGAAACTCATTTGATTAGGCATTTTTTATGGCACACGTTTTGAAAATTGCCATAATGACATGATCATCTAAGCATGTTGAGCTATTGCATGATCATTTGGTAGGTTGAGTGTATCATGTTTTAATCCAACACTATGTGAATCTCCTCCCATTCCATCGCTTTCATTGACTGTTATCACTGTAGAGCATTTTAGCCACCTTTCTCTGCAAACCATGTATTCTCCCCTCTTCTTAAACCATGCCGAACCGATTTGAGCCAGAAATTTACCAAGATTTGTTCCAAATGACAGAGTTCAAAGAATTTCCGGAAGTATTTTTCTGTGCCGATTGGAACCCATTCCTCCATCTACTGCAAGGATACAATGAGGAAATATCATTGCTTTTTGCAATGGGATTTGATGGGAGAATGGCGAGGGTAGGACATCTTTCCTTCCAAGTCACGGAGGAATCAATTGCACATGCCACTAAGCTTCCCCAAGAAGGATATCGATGGCATAAAAACTGGTTTGTTCCTCGGGCATCACATAAGTTTTCCCTCAAGCCCGAATTTTGGCATGCGATAGGCACAAAAGGTTATCACCATAGTTGGATAAAGCCTAAATACATCAATCTGTTGATGGTCATTATTCATCTGATTACCTGTGAAGGTAATTTTAGTGTTTTCAAATGATGTCATCTCCATTTGTTGGCCCATTTTGTCGATAATAGAAGTCTTATTTTTCCATTCTTTTTCCTTCGAAGTCTAGAAAAAATGTCGAACCTGGTTCACAAAAATAGCATTCACCCCAAAAGTAGTTTATACCACCACAGCTTGATTAAAATTTTAATCTTGGACCAGCTCAAGGAGAGAAACCAACCTTTGAAAACCTTTGTATTCAAGGTGCTTAATCCCCATCTTAATATCCACAAACGATCTCACCATTTTCACTGTGGAACTAGTCAAACCTCACATGTAGAAGAAGAAAACCCCAACATCGTCCACCTTGACAAAGAGATCTCATAACCTAACTCATCTGCACAAAATAATCCTGCTAGTCCTGTGTCCATGGAATTTGTACGTTTCTCACGACCTCACACCAGGAAACAAAAGGAAAAAAATATTTAGCGTATGATCTGGCCCAGTACCCAGATCATAGTTCAGTATTATGTGCATACCGGTCAATCAGACGATGTGGTCGAATTAGAGGAAACCAACCTAAATTCATCCTTGTTAGAATTAGCCAGTCTTTCTACTGAATTACTGAAGGATGCCGATCAAGTGAACATTCCTACATTTTCCTAGGATATTAACCTTGAAGAACACATTCCTACTGTTGATTTGGACCATCTTATCAGTTGATCACAAAACTCTGTAACGCTACCTTTTGATTTAATGAAAGCTCTGTTACGATGTGCATGATCATGTTCCATTAGCAAAGCATCACTCTGTTTTCTAGGAGGGACCCACAACAACTAGAGTTTTACATTTTCGTGTATGCTTCATTATTTCCTTTCTCTGTAACTAGTATAGTATTATTTATAAGTTATTTATGTAGTTTCATTCCTGTAATCGTTTATGTTAGTTACTTTTTGTAGCGTAGATTTCATTTTTATCATGCTGATTATGTAGTTTTCCTTTACAAGTTAGCAACCAGTTGCGCCTAGAATAGTTTCTAAATTCCTTTTTGAAGTCTTTAAAGTTCACTATTTGATTCTTAGACTAGATTCCTTTGGTTAAGTCACAGTAAATTCAATTTTATTTATTTCTATTTTTTCTTAAGTATATTTCAGTTTGTTTAATGATGTTATTTCCTTTTTGAATTATGAGCTAATTTAGATTATGTTGCTATGAAATTCAATCAGTAAGTAGATTTAATTTTTTCTCTTTCACATTTCATTAGCATATGCATGAGTCAGTTGTTCCGAATAAATAATTTAAATTCACTGTTTTCTACAAATTTTAGTATTTTCTTTAGACAGACTGTCATTTAGACAGCATGTTCTGCCTCTCATACAGACCTTCGTTTTAACCTGCTGTCCAGTCTTGCATTCAATCCTGCATGTCTTTAATATATTTTGACCTTATTTCCTTAGTTTTTTTTATCAAGTTTTGATAGTAGTAGTTATATAGTGATTGTATTCTCTCTTAAGAACCTTAGATGAGATTGTTTTGATTGCTTGTTAAATCTTATTCTTATTCCCCTTTCTTTTCATCTTATGCCTAAGAATTATGTTATGTACTGATTTGTAATTAAATTTGATTTGTTGCTTTATATGTGAGGTTTAAGCTTAAATGCATTAATATATTAAGTATCTCATACATTGCTCATAGTAATACGATTTGTCCTCTCAATCATATGGTTATTAAAAGAATCTATAGAATAGAATTTAGATCATCTCTATACGTTTTCTGCTTGTTCATGAATCATGTCTACTTTCTTGTAGTATTATTTTATCTTTTGCAAATAAGAGTTATTTGTTTTTAGATCATCATGTTTACCATAGCTTGTAATTGGACGGTTCTTAGTCTACATATTTTTGTAGAGATTAAGTTATATACAATTCCCTTTAGTTTCTTCACCTCATTTGAAAGCAATTTTAAAACTTCTCCTGCTCCTGTCCCAGTTACAGTAAACCCTTACCCTCAAAATAATCAAGGAGAATGGAATTAGTGTCCATATATTAATTGCATGTATAGTTTTTGGGAGACATAACTAGTTGTTGTAAATTCTTCTTTGTGTAACCAATTCTTAAAAAGTTGTTTATCAATAAAATAGGCCTTCTTAGAAACAATAGTTCCTTGTTATCACATTGTCCATGTCTTTGTATTTTAGCAGTTGTTTATAGAGTAGAGTAGTATAACTTGATACCACTCTACCCTAGTCCTCTGTTTCCGTTATCTTAAGAAGTTGGATTCTTAGGAGTTCAACTCGGTTTTTCATTTTGAAATAGCTTTCAATTTTTTGTTTACTAAAGTATTACCACGATATCATAGGAACCATTCTACCTTCACATATATTTTGTAACAACTCTAAGCCTGCCAACCCCGGTTGATAATTAAATATTAGGTGAATTATTCAAGACAATATTTTTCCCAACATGTTCCATTCTATGGAGGAGCTTTTGTAAACACTGTTGGAGGATAGAAAGGTCCACCCAAAGGCCCCCAACATGGAGGACCCCCGATAGGACCTGGAGGATATGGAGGATTTGGAGGATCTGGATGACCATCCAGAGGACCTGTCACATGCCCCAATTTTGCAAAAATAATATTATCATATTTGATTTTATTTCAAGACAATATGTTAAATTTTATGCTAAGTTGTAATTGATGACTCAGTAAAGTCAAGGATGTTGAATTTAATTATGAATATTTTAACTATAAATAAATAAAAAGCAGAGACAATAGCTTAGGAGAGTTGTTAAAAGACTGTTTACTGGTCAAGTTGGTGGAGGAGACTGGGTGGAGAGAAAATAGACAAGTGGAAGCATCCTCAAAAACTTCCAATGTTGCAGGTGTAAACCTCCCTACATTTGGGGTCATGATCCCCCAAGAAAGTGGGATCAAAGCAGGTGGCTCAATTAATGACAACTAACCCAAAAAGACCTAGGAAATCTTAATAAAAATGCCCATTGAAGAGATCTGAGGCTGCTCATTCCAAGAAGAGAATCATTCAGGTGAATGTACTTCAAAGGATAATTTCATTGGGAAGGGAATTTGTTGAAGGTGTTTGACGGGTAAACTACAGAAGTGATCTAGTACAATTTTTCAGCTGAAGGATATTCCTACTGATTGCAGAGTTAGTACTGATTCATTGGACTAGTATCTTGTTTCATGCGCCACCATTTCTCATCTAGGGAGACGAGGAACATGCTCGAGGGTCCTGAGAAGACGTTGTTTGACTGCTCTCCAGGAGTTGGTAGGGAGGAACGACCTCCCAATGCTGTTGTCATCCAGCTTTAAACAGGTTCTATAGTGTTATATTTATTGTGTTAAAAGTTTATATCTGAGAATGAATGATTAATGAATGAAGACATATTTTGTAGTGAACTGATAGAGCTTGTAGCCCTTTAGTTATTTGAATATTAAATTTGTAATTGATGAAAATTATCCTAAACTGTGTTTTCCCCCGTCTGGAATGGACCAGACCGTACTCTAGAACAGGCAGTTCATTAGAAAATAGATGAAGGATATGATAGAAAAATGGATTGAATAGAGTTATTTTGTATTTTAGAACAATGGAATAATTTATTTCTGTATGCAGTTGTTTTCAGGAGAGAATATTATTCTGTCTAATTAAGTTTATTATTCAAACCAAACTATCATAATAAGAATGCTAGCCAAGAAGCATTCATAATATTTTACAGACATCATGTTTATTTTCTTTTAACAAGTTGATTACTATAAATAGGTTATTATCTTATTCAAAACTATATATTTGTAAAATGAAACTACTAACCTGTAACATAGGTAAAAGAATTAACTTAGATAAACACTCATTTATTTCTGTGAAGAAAGAACCAAGTTAATTTTTTACATAGTTATTTTATTGTTCATACTGCTTAACTATATCTACAAATGTTCACTTTTCAAGTAGGTAATTCTAGTATAGTTCTTTTTATAAATAAATTAACTACAACAATTATAATATTGTAACAAGGAAACAATAACAAAACCTATCTATGTACTTATAAAATAGACTGAATGCAATGGTAAATAACAGTTAATAAATATTATTTATAAATGAAATAATTCATTTAAATAAATTAACAAAGATTAATTATAAAAGAAAGTACATGGTCGAAACCCTCATAGTATTAACATTATAATTTATAGTATTAACATTGTAATTCATAGTAATAACAATATAATTAATAATCAGATAAGCAATAACCCAAGGATTTGGATTATTTAGTATTATGAAACTTAAAACTATAAAATGTTATTACAGTCCTATAAGGACAGAGAATAATAACAATGAAAGTATAACAACTATATACCTATAACAAACAAGTGATCTAACATTTATTATTTAACTAAACCTACAGAATAATTAAAGAAATTATTTTATACACAGGTCACTAACAGGATTAACCCTTGCTCGAATATCCGAGCTTATAAACAAAGTATTATAATAGAAAGAAATAACAGAATAGCATGTATTAATACAATTTGATAAAAGATAAATTTAACAAGTAAAGATTTTCTTACATAGTCGAACAAGGGTGAAAAACCCTAGTATACAAAATTACTGTAAGAGCATAAAAATAATCGAGTCCGAGCTCAAGAGAGTTAAATCCTTATGCTTAAAGTTTAAACAGAGAATGGATTGGCAAGCTGCAAATATTTTTACATAGTTGTACACAAAACAGGTAAAACAAAATTTACAAGCCATGGCATAAGTCGGAGAACCCAGCTAATAGAAAGGGTTAGTAAAAACTAAACAAGTAAACTGAGAAATAGTAACCCATGAAGGGTCAATTGTAGGCCATAACTTCCAATCGAAATTGTTCCATAAAGAACTGAACAAGCATGGATTTCCATGGGTTGACCAGGGCTTACCCGTAACTAGGAAGCCGACCCTACTCGTTTGCACCAACTGCAAGGAGAGTTGTAAACCATTACCTGCAAGGATAACCCACAGCATTAAAATTTTCCTTCATATTATAACTGAATTAAGAGCAAGTTTAAGAACTGTTTAATAATAAATTTTCTTAACTGGAAGCGAAGGTAATGTAGCCACCGAGAAATAGTAGTGCCGCCACTAGCGAGACAAAGAGACAACCCTTCATTTCTCCTATGATAGAGATGGTGCAAATGCAGGAACAAACCACTACTAGCAGCAGCAAGAAGAAGGTGGAGCAACGGACAAGCAAGAAGCGGACGGTGAAGCTCGAACTGTCACCAAAACATGAAGTATGAGAAGCACGCTCTCAAAAACCCTATGACGGAGACCAAGCTGAAACAAAGCAAGAATCCTTTAAAATATCCCAACAGGCAGGCCGTAGAGGAACGAACCAAAAACTACACACAGACCATGTCGTAAGCTGTAAGTCATTACCCTCACAACTCTTGCCAGGGTAAACTTGCAGCGCAAACAAGAGTTCATTAATGAATAAGACAAACTGAACATTGTAAAACAGGACAGGAGCTCGTTAAGTTCATAGCAGGGTAAGCATGGCGGCCATGGACACAGTTTCAGAGCGGCCCGAAGGCCCGAAATCGACAAAGGACAATGACAAAGAATAGGGTTTCACAAACCCTTATACTTCCAACACTTGTCTGAGAAGGAAACACGTGGTCTCATAAATTATTTAACCATGCAGTGGGTCGATCATATAGTTCCTCCATGCCAATGATTCACAATGATTTAAAACATAATTTTATGCACAATCATATAGTATTATAATCATTCAAAGGTTCTATGTGATCACGGATGCCAACCTACGGTTGCATGTGCATAAACCATGAACCCTCAAATCTTTGCCAAGGTTATCATATAGTCATTGTATAGTTTAGGACGAGGGCGATTTCAAAGTCTTTTATATACAAAACATTACACATAAACAAATCGATGGAGTGGAATAACGTCTCATCCCTTTTCCACAACAAGTTATAATGTAAAATTATAATTGATATGTTTTGTCATATTAAGCTTTTTGTTGATCATGAAATCGATGCAATCTCATAATCGATATTCTTTCCCAAAGTATTTTATGCATAGACGCTTTAGTTCATCACTAACTATTTATCCATTTAGCCATAGCATCGATAATATAGTTACAAATTTTGATAAGCCTTGAGCTATCATAACTAAGTTTATGAAGTAAATCTTATGATACTTGGGAGATACTAATTAAAAGGTTATTTCATCACCTAGCCAAACTACGATGTTAATAAAGTATTCCTAATAGACTTTGCATAGCTAATCTTGTTGCCACCAACGTTTAAGTTATGACTTGATAATTTTATAGAACATAGTTTTAAATAGGATCATGAACTTTATAAATATTATTTGTTTATAACCAGAATTACTGGTAAAAATGGATATATTATAAACAAGACAGTGCATGTGTGTATTGGGGAGTATCATAGAAAATTATAGTTTCAGTGGGTGGAAAATACTAGGATGTTGGCTATGAATTCTTTACATAGCTCAGATCAACGAAGTTACTAGCTATTGGTTATTTACTCAACCATGTTAAGTACTATTAGCTTCACCAGGTTTTTGATTAGTAACATAATATTTTAGAACTATCTAGTACTTGCATGAGGTAATAAATCAATCTCTCTTGAAGACTTTGACCTAAGTTCACTGTTGTTGTTAGTAGCTTGATTCAAGAGAAGCATTATAAAAAAATAGGAAAACTGAAGTGGAACAATTCCATTAGAATCTAAGTCCTTAGGACTTTATATTTCACTGTAATGTTTAGAACCTTATAGGAAGTAATCTTCATTACAGCAGATGAATAACAAGTAGTTGGTTATACTATTATTATGAGTTGATAATGTGTATTATGGTTAGAACAGCTAGTATAGCATTACAAGTTATGCACTCTAAGTGAAAATAAATTACAACAAAAATCACAAGTTGGGAACCGGAGAAAGTAATTACTGTTGCTATTTTACATTCAAGAAAGAAAATCTTCTACGTGTATATCGTTGAGAAGAATAATTGAAGAAAACAAAACTACTTATTTTACCTCATAGAAGTAGATTGTTATATAACAACTTATTTACAAAGCTTTTTATTTTGCAAATAGAAATATAGCTAGATGCTTTATGGAATTAAAGGCATTTCTCGATCATTCATACCTGTAAAACTTGTAAGAACAAGTAAGCTTTCTATGTTAGGTTAAACGCTATGTAAGCCCCAGAATCCAAAGACAGTTCCACCTACTTGTCGCAAATTAAAACTCATCAGCAAACTGAAAGAGGAATTATTGCACAAGTTAAACCTAACCTTGTATCAAAAAGTAGAATGCTAAGTTACTTAATTAAGATTATGTATTAACTAATCTGGTAACTAATTCTTTTATAGATAACTATTAGCTGTTAGCAGACCACATTCTCACCATTTTATGTATCTTCAAAATTTTAATTTTTTATGAAAATTTGGGGTTTTGATATGTGGTATCAGAGCACAAGGTTCAAACATTAGGCCTTGATGGATCCCAACTAGCTTTTAGGAAATAGTAAACTGAATTATTATGCTGACGTATTTTTATTTTAAATGTTATTCAAGAGAGAATTGTTTTTAGAAGTTTAACAGACAGGTATGGAAAAGCTGGAAGAATATGCATAGGAGGAATCTTCAGTTACTAAAACAAGAAATATACCAAGATATCCTATACAAGAGGACTTAACTACCAATTCCTCAGAATTGTTACAAACTATAAAAGACTTAAAAACTGAAATGGAGTCTATAAAACAAGAAAATTAAAGGATTCTAAGGGCTCAAGAAGAGATGAATCAGATCCTAACTGAAAAGTTTCAAACTGAGGGTAGGGGTAGAAGAACAGAATCAGAAGATACCAGTCATCATCGTAAATCTAAAAAGATGAAACATACTAAAATTGAAAGTAGTTCATCTTATGAAGTATTTGGTGACAATGAAATTACCATTCTACTAGTGACAGTAGTGATGATAATCAGTATACTAAAAAGAAGAAATTCAAACCTTATGAGGAAATTTCTGGGGAATTCAAAAAGATAAAACCACCAACCTTTAATGGAGAGACTTAGAAGGGGGAGGAAGTTGAATCCTAGTTATCTGGGATGGAGAAGTACTTCCAAATATATAACTATTCTAACCAGTTAAAGGCTAGAATGGCTATATGTAAACTCTCGGGAAAGGCTAACATTTGGTGGCAGGATTTGAAAAGAGTTAAGGGAATAAAAGAGAAAAATGTAAACTGAAGTACCTTTAAGAGGTATTTCAAAAAGAAATTTCTATCTGAGCAATATTATGAGGAGAGAGCCAAATAGTTTTAAGATTTGAAGTTAGGATCAATGGCAATGAAGGATCTGAACAACAAGTTCTTAAGTCTACTTAGGTATGTACCATACCTTGTAGATGAGAAACCAAAGGTATAGTGATTCCTTAGCTGTCTACCTTATCATATTAAATATATAATTGAATATGATGAACCAAAGACCTTGGAGGAAGCTATGAGAAAAGCTAACTTCTATTTTGAGTAGAATCGGAAGAAAGAAATCTTGGCCAACTTGAAAGCTAAGAAAAATAATAATCAGTTTGAACAAAAGAAGAAGGATTTTGTGCCTAATAGAAATTTTAAGAACAATAAGGCCAAAAATTATCCTAATAACAAGAACTTCCAAGGAAATAAGAACAATACACCCAACAACCAGAATAATTCTAAGGGTAAGGATTTTGCAAATAATCATGGAAATTTTACCAAGAGCTTTGAGCGCAAAGAGCCTATCAAGTGTTGGGAGTGTAATGGCCCACACTATGCTTCAGTCTGTCCAAATTGGAAGAAGACTGGTAACAACATACATACCATACAGGAGGAGATGATCGTTGGGGAACTAGCGAGGACCATGCCCAGAATTAACGCAGCTTTGGAGAATCGACAAGATGAATATCATACTTCCATGGTGGAAGTAGAAGGTATGATAAATTAGATCTCTGTAACTATTTTGATTGATCTAGGAGCTAGTCTCAGTTATGTTGCACCTCAAATAGTAGAAAAATGTAAGTTATCTGTTGAAGAATTTGAGAATTCATGGTTAGTTCAGTTAGCCACTGGTGCTAAAAGAAAGGTAACTTGTTTTGTTAAAGAATGTGCAATAGCTATGGATAATTTTGAAATTGTTGTCAAGCTTAATGTTTTGCCTCTTGGTTCTTATGATTTGCTGATTGGTATGGACTGGTTAGAACAACATAGAGTAATTCTAAACTGTTATGATAAAACTTTCACATGCTTAAACAATGATGAAAAACCAGTAAGTGTTAAAGGAATCCCTAGAAAAACCACCATAAGGCAGATATCTACCCTACAGCTTAATAGAGCTGTTAGAAAGGGATGTAAAGCTTATGCAATAACAATAACTGATGAGGAAATTTTAATTAAAATAGATAGGTTAAAAGTGGAAGACATACCAGTCTTAAGAGAATATGTTGATGTATTCCCATAAGAGATTCCAGGATTAACTCCGAAAAGGGAATTGGATTTCACCATTGAACTGGTACTGGGTGCAGTACCTAGCTCAAAGGCCCCTTATCGAATGAACATACTCGAATTGAATGAATTAAAATCTCAATTAAAAGAATTAATTGATAAAAAGTATATTTGACCAAGTGTGTCTCCATGGGGGGCACTTGTCATCTTCGTTAAGAAGAAGGACGGAACCATATGACTTTGCATAGATTATCGTCAGTTAAATAAGATGGCCATCAAAAATTGATATCTGTTGCCCAGCATAGATGATATGTTTGATCAACTATGAGGAGCCACGATGTTTTCGAAAATAGATTTAAGGTCTAGATATCATCAAGTAAGGATTAAAGAGTAAGACATCTTTAAGACAACTTTCAGAACTAGATATGGTCATTACGAATTTGTCGTAATGCCATTCGGGCTTACCAATGCCCCAACTGTCTTCATGTGTTTAATAAACAATGTTATGCATAAGTATTTAGATACATTTTTGGTCGTATTTATCGATGACATTCTAACATATTAAAAAACTGAAGAAGAACATAAAGAACATCAAAAAATTGTTTTGCAAGAATTGCGAGATCATCAACTCTTCACAAAGTTTAGTAAATGTGATTTCTTCAAGGATAAGATTCAGCATTTAGGTGACGTAGTGACCAAGGAAGGAATTTTTGTAGATCCTGAAAAGATAAGGGAAATCGAAGATTGGCTGGTTCCTAAGGATGTGGCGGATGTTCGATCTTTCATGGGAATTACCGGTTACTACTGGAGGTTCATTGAAGGTTTTTCGAGGATAGAAAATCCGATAACTTCCTTGCAGAAGAAAGGAAATAAGTTTGACTGGAATAAAAAATCTGAAGAAAGATTTAAAAAGTAAAAAACTTTATTAACCAGCGCACCTATTTTAAGAATAGCAGATCCTAATAAAGAATTTGTAGTATGCACTGACACTTGCAATGATGGCTTAAGCGGTGTTCTGACTCAAGAAGGGAATGTTATTGCTTATGAGTCTAGAAAGTTAAAAGTTCACGAAAAGAATTATGCAACATATGATCCAGAATTAGCAGCTGTAATACACGCCTTAAAAATGTGGCGACATTACCTAATTGGCAGAAAATTTATTATAATTACTGATAATAAAGGATTGAAGTATTTGTTAGATCAGCCTAATCTAAATTCCAGACAAGCTAGGTGGTTATCTTTCTTAAGCGAGTATGATTTTGAAATTCAGCATATAAAAGGTAAAGAAAATAAAGTTGTTGATGCATTAAGTAGGAATGCAAGGATGAATTTTGCTGCAGCTATCAGCACCTATGTTTTAGACTTAGATGAATAGCTTAAAGAAGGAATAGAACTAGATGAAATTTATCAAAATTTGCAAGCTAAAGCTAAAGAAAATCCAACAGAAAACTTAATTAAAGGTTACAGTTTAAATGAAAAAGAATTTTTACTATATAAAGATAGACTATATGTACCTAACGTACCTAAAGTTAAGCTATTAATTCTGGATAAAATTCATAAAACACCATATTCAGGTCATATAGGTTATAAAAATACTATAACCATGTTAAGAAAAGAGTATTTCTAGCCAAATATGAAAACTAAAGTAGTAGAATATATTGCTAGGTGTTTGGAATGTTAAGAGTGTTGATGTATTTGTAACTTTGGAATGTATTCATCTATGTATCTTATGTATTGTAACCCGATGTTTATTCCGGGATGTTTCTATTATGTATTTGAGTCATATTGTCATGCCCCGATGTTTCGATTGGGAGGATCAATAATGTAAACAAGTCATGTCAAGTCATTGTTAAAGACCCCACAGTTTCGGGGCACTAGGGTTATTAGACACTCATAGAGATGTTGGCTCTAGTAAGTAATTGTAAAGTGAGGCCGACATGATTGAGTGCACTTCAAGTGAACGAAAGAATATAAATAGAGAGTGAGACTCTCTATTTATGACACACATCATTCACTTACTCAAGTGTGGCGCATTAGTGAGGAAGGAAATACATTGGGACTAGACAAGAAGAATACTACTGCTATCGGGAGTGCATCTTACTGTTTTGGGGTCTTACATCTTGTGCTGATTGTATCTTTGAGGAAGTTGTAGGGTTTTCTCCATTTATGGTTTCCCCGATCAAAAACATTGTGTTTATTGTCTCTTTTGTTTGATTGTTGTACTTGTTATTCTCTCAGTAAATATCCTAACATAATACTAGCTTAATGTTGAAAAACTAACATGGTATCAGAGCTAACCTAAGAAGAAGACACTGTGCAGCTACGGAAATAGGGCTTCCTAGTTTATGGATATTCCTCCATAGATTTTCAGCATAATTAAGGTGGAACAACTCTCCTCCTTAGGGCGCATCTTTCTGTCAAAATAGAATCCAATTCTAAGGTTTTTCAGTTTTGGACCTGTCACTGTGGTTAGAAATTAGGGCTTTTTATAGAAGAGGAATTTTTCAGTGAGCCCAGGCCTGGATTGATATCCTCCCCAAAATCAAAGTTAGGGACAAATTTCAAGGTATTTGGGTGGACATAACTCCAGAAAAGCAAAACCCTAATTTGCTCCTGAACCAGCTCTGCAGGATTTCAGCTCAAGTTTCAGATCCGACATCTTGAACCGGTTAAGATCTAAAATCTTTTGTATTTCCATTTGAGGTTCTCATTTAAAGATGTCTCATCATACCAAGCTTGATGAAAAGCTTGAGGGAGCTGAAAAATTCCAAGCTTGGAAGTATAGGATCTCCTTGGTCTTGGAAGAGAATGAATTAGACTCCTACATCCATGAGGAGGTTCCAGTTCCAGAGGGAGATGAGGCAAAGGCCTTACATAAGAAAAATATTGTTATGGCAAAGAGGATCATTACTGATTCTATTAAGGATCACCTTATCCCACAGGTGTCCTGTCTCAAGACACCTAAAGATTTGTTTGATGCCCTAACTAAATTGTTTGAAGGAAAGAACATCAATCGAAAGATGACTCTGATAAAACAGCTGAAGAATTTGAAGATTCAGAATGTAGAAACAATCCAGTCTTACTTCACAAGAGTTTATCAAATCAAAGAGAAACTAGAAGCAGTTGATGAAGAAGTGGAAAATGCAGATATTGTAATGACTACATTGAATGGCCTTCCTAGGTCATGGGATTCTTTCATCCAAGGAATCTGTGCTAGAAAGAAGTTAGTCAAATTCAGAAGACTATGGGAAGAGTGCTCTCAAGAAGAATCTCCAGTAGTAGTCTGAGAAGAGAATATGGGAAGTGAATACCAAGCTCTTACAGTGCGCTCCAAGTCTCACTCCAAGTCAAGCAAAAGGAGACCTCATGGCTCTAAAGGTAAGCACTCTCACAAAGATAATACTAGAAGAGATGTATCTAGGATCATATGCTATACTTGTGATGAAGTAGGACACTATGCAAGGAATTTTCCTAACAAACATAAGATAGTAAAGAAGAGAAACAAAAGGAGATGTCATGCTCATGCTGCAGAGGATGATGAACAATCCAGAAAGAGATCCAGATATGAAAGTGCCATATTCTTCTAGCGAGGATGAATATGTTCTGATATCAGCCCTCACAGGTAACATTACTCATGGTAGTGATGATTGGCTTATAGACAGTGGGGCTTCCAAACACATAACGAGATTCAAGGAATCCTTTGTAAGACTGTCAGAACATGAATCACCTCACAAGGTGAAACTAGGAGATGACCACCAATATCCAATAAAAGGGAGTGGGGAATCTTCATATAAGCTAGACTCTAGTAAGTCTCTAACAATGAAAGAAGTATTGTTTGTGCCGGGACTCAAGAAGAACCTTATCTCCATTTCAGCATTGGATGCAAAAGGAATGTGGGTTGCATTCATAGATGGTCAAGTCATTATGTGGCCAAAAGGAAAGACTATCGATGATGCGGTAGTGATTGGAGAACAAGAAGGAGGTTTATACAAACTGAAGGGCCATCCAGAACAAGCCTTGGTCCATGACATAGTAGATCCAAGTGAACTTTGGCATAGAAGGCTTGCACATGTGCATTACAGAGCACTACCTGTTGCAAGAAAATCTATTGAAGGTCTTCCAGAATTTCAAGCCAAACATGATGGTGTATGCAAAGGATGTGTGAAAGGAAAGAATACAAAGAAGAAATTTCCTAGCAGCGAAAGCAAAGCCAAAAGCATTCTAGAAATCATCCACTCCGATGTATGCCGTCCTATGTCATCAAACTCACTAAGCGGGTATGCATACTATGTTTCTTTTATTGATTATTTTTCTAGAAAGACATGGGTTTACTTTATGAAAAACAAAGATGAAGTATTCAACAAGTTTAAAGAATTCAAAGCCTTGATCGAGAACCATACTGAAAAGAAGATCAAGACCATTCGATCAGATAATGGTGGAGAATTCACTTCAAATGAATTCAAAGAGCTATGCAAAGAATCATGGATTAAGAGGGAGTTGTCCACTCCTTATAATCCACAATAGAATGGGGTTGCGGAATAGAAGAATAGAACTATCATGGAAGCTGCAAGGGCTATGCTTCATTATCAATATCTACCTATGCATCTTTGGGAAGAAGCTGCTAGAACAGTGATGTATGTACAGAACCGTACTCCACATAGAGTACTCAAGAAAAAGACTCCTGAAGAAGTCTTCTCCAGCAAGAAACTAGAAGTCAGCCATCTCAGAATATTCGGTTGTCTCGTGTACATACACATTCCAAAAGAGAAGAGAACAAAATTAGATCCTTCAGGAAGGAATGGCATATTTGTGGGATACTCTGAAAACTTGAAGGATTACAGAATCTATTTCCCAGGGTACAAGAAGATTGAAATCAGCAGGGATGTGACATTTGATGAAGGCACAACTTACAGCAAATACAAAAAGAGACCTGCTGAAGAACCTGAAGAAGCAGAAGTAGAAGTACCTAGAATGCATGATACAATCATGAACGAAGAAGCTCAAGAAGAAAGTTGAGAGTTCGAGGAACCACAAAGACCTGTAGATCCACCTCCGGAGAAGAATCCTCATAAGAGGAAACTATCTTGGGTATGTGAACTTATCCAAGGTGCGGAAAGATATGGGGCTCCAGAAGAAAATCATAGAGAAAGAAAGAGGACCAGATCTAATTCTGAGTATGTAGCTTTACTATGTGATTTCATTGATAAAGAACCTTCCAGTTATGTAGAAGCGGCAGAACAGAAATAATGGAAGGATGCTATGATCGAAGAATATCAATCGATCATGAAGAATGATGTTTGGGATGTTGTCCCAAGACCAAAAGGGAAGTTAGTTGTAACTTCCAAATGGATCTACAAGATCAAGCATGCTGCAGACAGTAGCATTGAAAAGTATAAGGAAATATTTGTAGCTCGAGGATTCTCTCAGAAAGAGGGAGTAGACTATGAAGAGACCTTTGCACCTGTAGCCAGATACACTTCCATCAGATCAGTACTTACTCTGGCTGCAGTGATGAAATGGAAGATACACCAGATGGATGTCAAGATTTCCTTCTTGAATGGTGTAGTAGAAGAGGAAGTGTATGTAGAACAACCACTCGGTTTTGAGACACATGACAGAGAGTCTCATGTATGCAGATTGAAAAAATCCCTGTATGGTTTGAAACAGGCACCTAGGACCTGGTACGGTAGAATTGATAGCTTTCTATCCAGTTTGGGCTTTACCAAGAGTAAAGCAGATTCCAACCTTTACTACAAGGTTGAAGATGGAAACCCAGTGATGCTCCTACTGTATGTAGATGATATATTTGTGACAGGTACAAATGGGTTGATTGCTGATACAAAGAGAAAGCTTGCTGCTGAGTTTGAAATGAAGGACTTGGGGATGATGCATTACTTTCTAGGTATGGAGGTGTGGCAGAGTACAGATGGGATCTTCCTTGGACAAGGGAAGTATGCAGTAGAGATCTTGAATAGGTTTGGGATGATGGAATGCAATGCTATGGCCACACCTATGGCATCGAACCTAAAACTATTGAGTGATGCTTCATCAGAGTCGGTTGATGCTACGATGTATCATCAGATGATTGGGTCATTGATGTACCTGATGAACACAAGACCAAACATTTGCTTTGCTATGAACACCTTGAGCTAGTTCTTGTCAGATCCGAGAAATGTTCACTTGACTGCTGCAAAGCACATTCTCAGGTACCTGAAGGGTACAGTTGATTATGGGATCAAGTATGATACGAATCAAAATATCAACCTGGAGGGTTATGTTGATTCAGATTGGGCAGGCAGTGCCATCGAAAGGAAGAGTACTTCAAGATGTTGCTTCAGTATGGGATCAGGTGTGATCTCTTAGTTTAGCAGGAAGCAATCCTATGTGGCACTGAGTATAGCTGAAGCAGAGTATGTCGCAGCTTGTTCAGCTAGTTGTGAGGCAGTATGGTTGCAGAAGCTACCGTCTGATATATTTGATCTCCAATTGGATGCTACTTGTATACATTGTGACAACCAGAGTTGCATGGAGTTGTCAGAGAATCTAGTGTTCCATGACAAGTCGAAGCATATCGAGATCAAGTATCACTATATCAGGGATATGGTGCAGAGAGGAGTAGTGAAGCTCCAGTATGTTGCAACAAAGGAATATATAGCTTATTTGTTGACGAAGCCATTGGCCAGAGTGAAGTTCAAGTACTTCAGGGAGAATCTTGGTGTTCTCCAGATCGAGGTTTCCTCCAAGGGAAAGTGATGAGTCCCAAAGCCATTCTAACGAGTAGGTCAGATGTAAGGGCTGAGCCATTCTATCATGGTGAGAGGAATCATTTCCTTCCATGTCAGATATGAGTGCTAGAGATCCATAGCTATTCTGACGAGTATGTCAGATGTAAGGGCTGAGCCATTCTATCATGGTGAGAGGATTCAGTTCCTTCCATGCCAGATATGAGTGCTGAGATGCATAGCCATTCTAATGAGCAGGTTAGATGTAAGGGCTGAACCATTCTATCATGGCTAAAGGATTAGGTTCCTCCCATGTCATATGTGAGTGTTGGCCATTATGTTGAGTAGGACAGATATAAGGGCAATTGCCACTCTCTGGGAGAGTGGAGGTGCCTGGTTAGTTACTAGGTAGCTTAGTCTAGGACTGGGGGCCTTTCTGGCAAGTGTAGCTAGGGTTTTCACCCTAGCTTGTGCTGATGAGCACCTACTAAGGAATCTGGAATCCTTAGTAGCAGTTCGATTAAACTAAAAATAAACTGGAAAGTAAAAAGCTAAGCTAAGACAGTAAAAGTAAATGACAGGAAGTAAAAATGACAAGAAGATGTATAAAAAATGTTTTGTATTTGTATTACCTCCAATGTGGAGGTTGGTGGAGTCCGTTGCGCTGGTCCGATGTCGGTGGCTCCGAGCTCTGAGCTGGTCCTTCTCCTTCTCCGATGGTGGAAAATAGGCCAAAAGGGGTCTTAATGATGGAAGTAGCTTGATGGTAAGCTAGGGTTTCACGAGATGTTTTGGCAGAGTAAGGGTGCTTATGACTGTGGATGTGAAATGAGGGGGCTTCACC
>LPNX011024146.1:0-66580 GCA_001517045.1 Pseudotsuga menziesii
ATAAAAGAAATTATCAAAATAATTATAATATTATAAAAATATTATTTAAATTAAATATTTTAATATACAACAATTTTATGGGAGGCTAAAATGCCATTTTTCCTTGTAGTGTAGGGACATGTTTGTACTCAACCATGGAGGCATTGAACATGTCTCTGTGGGCGGCTTCCATAATGAACATGTATTTACAATGTTGAGTCACTTAAAATAGTAGTAGTGATGTGTCTCGGATCTGCCATTTCTAAGTCCTTCAATTATTTCTTTATGTTTGTAATATATCTTTCATTTTTCCTTTTCATCAAAATATAATATACATACACTGCAAGATACATAACAAATTGTTCGAGTTTCTTTTCAAATAGTGTTGTGTCATCAAGATTAAAATGTTTGAAATTTAACTTCAGAAGATGCTCAGTTAGCTTTTCATACAATGTGTAAGGTGCTTGTTTCAAGTCGTACAATGACTTGATGAGTTTACATATCTTTTTTTCTTCCCTTTTAAAACAAATCCTTCTGGTTGAGACATGAAGACATTCTCTTTCATGTCTACATTCAAGAAATCAATATTCAAATCCATTAGATAAAATTTCCACCCATTTTATGAATCCAATGGCAATAAGGTGTAGATGATAGACCATTTTTCTATGAGTAATAAAGTCTCTTCATAGCCAATTCCTTCTTTCTTTGCATATCCTTTTTCCACAAGCCTTGCCTTGTGAGTGTCAAGTGAGCCATATTATTTTTACTTGTTCTTGTATACCCACTTGCAGCCAATTTTTTTGGTTCCAAATGGAGGTTCCACCAACTTCTAGCTCCATTCTTAATGAGAGCATCATATTCGTTCTACATTGCTTCTTTCCACTTATCACGAGCAACAAATTAATCAAAGCAATTTGGTTCTAGGTTAGCATATAAGTTCAATTCACAATCATATGAGACATCTAGATATTCTACATCACCTGAGTTTGAATTATTTGCATCCCCTTCATCTCCTTGTCTGGTCGAACTTCTTATTCATGTATTTCCAATTTCTCCTTGATGAACATTTTCAAGTGTATTTGTGACCCATTTCATAATTTTTCATGAAGGATACGTTTGATCAGATGGTGGTGCTTCATTATCTTCAATATTTAGTCTTCCAATTCTTCCAGTCACATCATCTAGTTGAACTTAATTTTAAATTGAAATGGTAGGATATTATTCTTCATGAGGGTGTGTTGGAGCTTCAAGAGAAAATTCCAAAGATTGATCCAATATAGGGATCCCCCCTTCAAGATGTGCAATTTTTTTATCAACTTCATGAAATGTACTTACATATGAAATTTTTTCCAGATGATCAAGTTTCCTTTTAATAGACTCATCATTTCTATTCATTTCAATAAAAACTAACGACATATCTAGAAATAATAAACTTCTATTGACCTCATCGTAAAGACCATATGCCTTGGTGGTGTTTGATTACCCCAAGAAAATCCATTTCTAACTTCATCCACCAAGCTTGTCTCTTTGTTCCTTTGGTATTAAGGAATATAAGATGGAACCAAATACCCTGAGATTCCTCATCGAAGATACACGGCCATACCACATTTCGTGGCTATTTTTGTTTCCAAGAGAATGAGTTGGACTTCAATTTCTCAAATAGACCGTACATAAAAGTACATCACCCCAAAATATTAATTTGATATTCTTGTAAAATAACATGGAGCAATATACCATATTCATAATGTTAAGATCAATTAATTAATCCTGCCTTGACCACCATAATATATGTCTTTTCCTAGCTTAGGAGGTCATTTCCACTTCAATAGTTCCATGGGGGAATCATATAGGACCCACCTAAAACTTAATGCACCCATCTGCATGAGTTTAGGAGCTCCAGGGACTGATCTCAATAATTTAGGAACTCGCTATGAGCCCCAGCAGTAGTCACCAGTAGTTGACCCTAGTCGATGTTCAGTTATTCTCTAATCCCCATCAGTTAGTTCACTCGTAGTCATCCTAGCACCAATTTGCATGATTTAAGGGAGGTAGGATGCCTTTTCTCACCTAACTCAGTCATTTAACTATTTGTGATCCAATTCAGTTATCCATAGTTCCCTTAGTGAGATCTAGTGGTGATTTTCCCACATCAATTTAGCTCTGAATTCAATCCAGGTTGGTAGATTCAAATCCCATATAAGGCATTTGAATTCTCCTATTTGTAATGCCATTGTATCACATACATAGTAATGATAATTGATCTAAGGTTGTGGTCACAAAAGTTTTCCTCAAGAGTGTGTAATTGCCATGAATCTTTTGATTAGTTTACATTGAATTGTTTCTCTTATGAATCCTTCTTCTCTCATTGAATTCAATCAGGATTGAGGATCCTATGATTCACTAAATTTAACATGGTATCAGAGCAGGTGTCAAGGCCAATTTCAGACCTTGGAATCTTCCATTGATGCACCCGAAGCAATTGGGTTCCACATAATTCCTGGTATTCTTTCCTTGCTCCCTATGGATTATATCTAGAGAAGTCTAGCTAGGTGTGATGCTCCCAAATAAAGTGCACATGTCGAAGTGGAGAGTGTTTGAATTGGTTTTATTTTGAATTGAAGTGTTTTGCAGTGATTTTGCAGGTAGATTATAATATTTTCTGAACAATTACCTATTTTTTAAGCTGTAAGATGGAGAATTCAACAGCTTTGACACCCAGAATCCTCACACCCTTTAACTATCTTGATTGGAGGGTTGATATGCATATTATGTTGTTCAACAAGGGTCTTTACAAGTTCACTATGGGAAGAGAGTTTGAACCCCAGTAGCCTCTTGAGAAGTTGAATCCTCTAAATAAGTTGGATGAAGCAATTGGATTCATGCGCACCCACATATTCAGTGAGATACTCTTCAATCTTGATGAACTAAGAACTCCAAAAGAAGTATGGGATAAGATCAAATCCTTGTTTGGAAAGAAAGATGAGCCACGGAACCATATTCTAGAGAATGAGCCGATAGCACTACAACCCAACAACTTTGAAAATATAAATGATATCTTCTCAAAATTCAAATCTCTTGTCATGCAATGCAAGCAATATGCGATTGAGAAGAAGGATGACCAATTGGTTCTCTCCATTCTGAGAAAAATTGGACCAGAATTCTCAGTTTTTGTATCCACCTTTCACTCTAGGAGACTGAAAAATCGTCATTGGTGAATACCATCCCTTGATTCCTTCATAGAATCTCTAATACATTAACAAGACAAGCTGATATAAACAGTAGCCCTTATAGCCTCCCCAAATCAATATCTCTTGGATGGTGAGACAAAGAATGCACAAGAAATGAGGAAGCGGAAAGGAAAGGAGAAGAGGAACATTGATTTTGAACCTAAAGAGGAGTTTGATTCAGCAGATGAAGCCACAAGCTCTAATAAGGAAAAACATCAGAGGGTTGGTAAAGGAAAGTGCTCCTACTGTAAGAATGGAAACCATACAAAGAAAGGTTGTATGAAGAACACCATAGATCAGATGTCGAGACTCCTTGAGAAACAAAATATTTCCCTCCTTGAAGACCCAAGGAAGGGTAAATCTAGAAACAAAACTTAATATCATGAGAGGTGTCATGCATTACAGGTTGGATTTTCAAAATATCGTGGCTTCCTCATTGATTCAAGAGCCTCCAATCACATAGTTTCATAAAAATAATCATTCTCTTCATTAAAACTTATTGGTGATCCAATTATTCACATGGGAGATGACACTCAAATTCAAGATGAAGGGAAGAGTTCAATTAAGTTAGAGGATGGAGTGTTCAAGAATGTCCTCTATGTTCCCTCCTTGGCACCAAATATGTTGTCTGTATACTATATGACTCATACAGGCTCACCAAAATGAGTTTTATTTGGTCTTGGCTCAGTGGATATCTTAGATATCTCAACTATGAAGCTTATAACGAAAGGTGTTTCAAACCATGCCTCCAAGGCATATGAATTCTCACACTTTATGCCATACTCAGATCCAGTGCACTCTTTGCAGCCATTTGAAATGGAAGGTAAATCCATCCTACCTAAACCTTTTGCATATGATAATGTTTTATATTTAGAATCCAAAGAAGAGGACCAAGTTGAATCAGTTATGGAATTGAAGATGAATTTCGATTGGATCTAGATCCAGATCCAATCCCTACTCCCAATTGTTGATGTATTTGTAACTTAGGAATGTATTCACTTGTATATTTTATAGATTGTATTTCATTGTTCCTCGATGTTCCTATCAGGAGAATCATTAATGTAATCAAGTCATGTAAAGTCATAGAGATTAACCCTCCTTTTTAAGTCGGGGATAAAGTCCCCACAGTTGTGGGGCACTAGGGTTATTAGACTCTCCTAGAGAAGTCAGCCTTGGTAAGTAATTGTTCATTCAAAAACTAGTATAAATAGAGAGTGAGCCTCTCTATTTGAGACACACACTCATATAGCTATAGCACATAGGTGAGAGAAGAGAAGATCACACAAGTGAGAGAGAGATTAGTTGTTGGAGATCATCTTTTTGTATTTGGGTTTGCTGCCATTGGTGCTAATTCTATCTCTGAGGAAGTTGTGGGTTTTTCTCCTTTATGGTTTCCCTGAGGAAAATATTTGTGTCTATTGTCTCTTGTGATTGATTGCTGTGTGTGTTATTCTCTCAGATAAGATCCTAAGATCATATTGTCTAATTAATAAAAATCTAACATGGTATCAGAGCTAACCTGAGAAGAAGACACTATGTAGCTACAGAAGCTAGGGATTCTTACTTTTTGGATCTCTCTCCACAGATCATCAACAAAAGGAGGCTAGGATAACTCTCTATTGAAGGGCGCATCCTTCTGTCGAACCAGAATTTGATTGCGGGCATTTTTTAGTTTTTGACCTATCACTACAGCAACAATAAGGGCTTTTCACAGAAGTGGAATTTTTGAGTGAGCATGGCATAGGATTGCTCTCCTCCTCAAAATATAAATTTAGAGACCAAGTTTGAAATTTTCAGTTGGGTAAAATTTCAGGAAAGTCAAACCGTAATTTGACATTGGATGTGAAAAACCCTAAAATACTAAAACTGGTAGTTTTGGTACATTCGCTATATATCGAGATTGGAGAAGGCTCATAAGCGAAAATTTTTGCAGTCCAAATAAAAGTTTGTGCTGAACACTGTGTAAATATTTCTGCCTCAGATTCACTATATTCTGGGAGATATGATTCCTCCAAATCAGGGTTCCAGCCTCTTCAAGGATTCATCCCTAAAAAGGACACCTAGGGATATTTGTTATATCTCAGCCTATGAAGGTCCAAATGAAATTTCGCAAGATGCTCCAGATAGGAGACAGACCTTAATTTCTGTGGTAGAAGTTTGAGACCCTGATGATGAAACAGTGACACATGGCAGCCTATACACATTTTCTATGCTGAACAATCCGAAAATAAGTCACCTTGGGAAAACTCTCATAAGGCCAAATTGGTGAAACTAATTCTGCTCAAACATGTGGTGTTGGAAATAGGACAGACGAGGATACCTTAGTGAAACATTTCAGACATAGGGGAGCAGCACTTTCGACGATACTGCAGGAATAATATTAGAAATTTATGTAGAATAAATGGGAAAACTAGAGCTTCTTGTTCTGAGAGCTTCCCTCCACTATTTTCAGAAAAGGAGTACATTGGACAACTCGCCTTGAAGAGGCCCATATTTCTTTCCAATTCGATTCGAAAGATTCCAAGTTTTAAAAATTAGGGTTTCTTTGACAAACCCTAGATCATCCAGATCCGAAACCAGGACAGACACCTCAAATCGGTAAGATCTAATCTTTTTCTATTTACATTTGAGGTTATCATTTCAAAATGACATATCACACCAGCTTTATGAAAAGCTTGGTGAAGCTGAAAAATTCTAAGTATGGAAGTATAAGTTTTCACTGGTTCTTGAAGAAATTGAATTAGACACCTACATAAGTGGAGAGGTTCCGATTCTAGAAAGAGATGAGGCTAAATCCTTACATAAGAAGAGCTTGGTCAAGTCCAAGAGGATCATTGTTTATTCAATCAAGGATCACCTTATACCACAAGTGTCTTCCCTAAAGATACCTAAAGATATGTTTGATTCCTTGACCAAGCTATTTGAAGGGAAGAACATAAATCAGAAGGTGACTTTGAGAAACCAGTTGAAGAATGTAAAGATCTAGAATGCAAAGACCATACAGTCATACTTTACAAGGGTCTCTCAAATCAAAGAACAACTTGAAGTAGTAGATGAAGAAGTAGAGAATGCAAAAATTGTGATAACCACCTTGAATGGACTCCCAAGATCATGGGATTCATTCATTTGAGGAATGTGTGCTAGAAGGAAGTGATTACCTTCAACAGACTTTGGGAAGAGCACACACAAGATGAAGCTCTACTCATAATAAGAGAAAAGAAGATGGGAGCAACTGAAGATCTAGCTCTCACGGTTCAAAGAAGATCCCTAAACCGATGAGGAATATAAAGGACTCAATTCTTGAAGAACCTCTTATCCATCTCAGCATTTGGATAAGAAATGGTGTTGTTATGAATGAAGAAGACGATGAAGCTGAAACAAGGAGTCTACCCACGAAACAAATAGAGATAATTATTCAATTGTCATTTCATGGTATTGTTTTGTTATGCATTTGTTTATATTCAGTTGATGTGTTATGCATGATAGAATGTTTGCATTAATGACAGTATACTACTAATATGCATGTAATGGGTAAGTAGCTCATGGTGCTATACAACTCTCCAGTGCTTCTTATCTAGAATTATGAAACCTATTTGCCGACATATTGGATTAGTGCACAATCTCAATGCTGTCATGGTAGAGATGGAAGGAATCTAGAACATTTCCGTGAGATATGGATGAATGTTGTATTGGCTAAAATATTTGCATGCTTATATCTTTATGCATAAGAATTTTCCATTATGAATGTGCCTTATGAAATGTTTCTAACCATACAACTAGTGCATTTGACTTGTAGGAAAGATCATGTACAATCGCATACAAGAAAAGAAGGATGCGACTTGTTCCGAAGAACAAGTGACGATAGTTCAAGAAATAATAAAAAATGAAGATTAGTATGATGAGACTTCAAGAGGCCTCAGACACACTCTAGTCATGTGACACTGTTGAGTGACATCATTGATGCATATCCTTGCATCTGGGAGGAAGTAGCCAAGAAGAAAGGGAAGGAGAGTACCATTTTAAGAAGAATGATGTCTAGGATGCATTATCTATAAGTTCCATCATGCAGTAGATGGAAACATCTTGGGATACAAGGAAATATTCGTAGCACGAGGCTTCTCATGAAAAGAAGGCATAGACTACGAAGAGACATTTTCAGCCACTAGAAGTTAAGACACATGACAGGAAGACTCATGTGTGCAAATTAAAGAAGGCCTTGTACGAGCTCGGAAGGCACCCATGGGATCACACATACATGAGCAACTTGAAAATCACCTAGAGTGATGTAGATATTAACCTTTGCTACAAGGTTGAAGATGAAATCCTATAGAGGATGACAAGCTCACAGATGGGTGTGAGAAGAACTTTTGAAAAGGTTCGGGATCTTGATATCCAGTGACCCTAGATGGATACATAGAATATTAGTAGCAGAGGAAGCTACTTGTCACTCCAGTACATAATGTTTCAATGCATAGAGTACGAAGGGAAGAGGGAGAATGATGCTTCGCTTCAGAGGGAGTGACTACAGAAGATCCTAAGGTTCGACATGATATGACGAGATGGACATCTTACTAATGGTTCTAGGATTTACTGAGATTAAAGTGAATTCCAACCTTTACTTTAAATATCAAGGCGGAAGACTAGTGATGCTCTTGTTATATGTCGATAACCTGTTCCTGATAGGAAAATAGGAACTCATTAAAGATGCAAGAAGGAGACTTGCTGCCGAGTTCGAGATGAAGGACTTGGGTATGATGCATTACTTTCTAGGCATGGAGGTGTGGCAAAGTGCATATGGAATCTCCCTTGGACAAGGGAAGTATGTAGTGGATATCCAAAAGAGGTTCAGGATGATGGACTGCAAGGCCATTGCCACACCTATGGCATCAAACATGAAGCTATTGAGTGATGCTTTGTCAGATTTGGTTGATGCTACGATGTATTGTCATATAATTGGCTCTTTGATTTACCTCACAAATACGAGACCATATATTTTCTTTGTTGTGAACACATTGAGCCAGTTCCTGATAGATCTGTGACATGTTCACCTAATGGCTGCAAAGCATATTCTGAGGTACCTAAAAGGTACAGTAGACTATGGGCTCAAGTATGAAGCAAATAAGAAGATTAACCTGGAGGGTTCTGTGCATTCGGATTGGGTAGTGCCATTGATAGGAAGAGCATTTCGGGGTGCTTCTTAAGTATGAGATCAGGTGTGATCTCTTGGTTTAGTAGGAAGCAGTCCTGCATGGTGCTTAGTACAGCCGAGAAAAATATGTTTTCACTTGCTCAGATATTTGGGAGGTAATATGTTTCTTTTAAAAACTACTATTTGATTTGATTGATCTGACTTGCATTTTTGTATGATGCAGAGAGGAGCAGTGAAGCTCTAGTATGTGATCCAGATCAAGATCTCTTCAAAGAGGGAGTTCTAGCATAGCCGGTGAGATAGGTTGTTTGAGCATAAAATCTTGGCGAAGCTTGTAGGTTGCTCAGACGTAAACAATCATGTAGGTTTTCCTCAGATGTAATCAGTCCTGGAAAAGCTCACAAGTTATCCTTGGATGTAATCATCCCTGATGTGATTCTATGCTAGAAATGGCTAGAGTGAAGTTCGAGTACTTCGGGGAGAAGCTCGGTGTTCTCCATATCGAGGTTCCCTCCAATGGGAGGTGATGAGTTCGTGTGCCTTTCTGACATAGTGGCAGGATGTGTTCCTCCCATAGTCAGATGTGAGTGCAGTGACTTTTTGACATGGTGATGGGATGTGTTCCTCCCATGGTCGGATGTAAGTGCAGAGCCCTTCTGACATGGTTGCAGGATGTATTCCTCCCATGGTCAGATATAATTGCAGAGCCTTTTTGAGATGGTGGCAAGATGGGCCTCCCATGGTCGGATGTAAGTGTTGAGCCTTTCTGACATGATGGTAGGCTAGGCCTCCCATGGTTAGATGTGAGTGTTGATCCTTTATGACATGATGGTAGGTTGGGCCTCCCATGGTCAGATATAAGTGCCAGATGATAATTTTCGACATCGTGGCAGGCTGGGCCTACCATGGTCATATGTAAGTGTTGAGCCTTTTTGACATGGTGGTAGGCTAGGCCTCCCATGGTCAGATATAAGTGCTGGAAGAGCCTTTCTGACATGGTGGTAGGATGGGTCTCCCATAGCCAGATGTGAGTGTTGGGCCTTTCTGAAATGGTGACAGGCTGGGCCTCCCATGGTCAAATGTGAGTGTTGGGCGTGCCATTCTGACATGGATGTTTGATGTGTTCCTCCCATGGTCAGATATAAGGGTTGGGCGGGCCTTTCTGATTTGGTGGCAGGATGGGACTCCCATGGTCGGATATAAGCGTTGAAGAAGATGAACACCTACGTGGAGGCTAGGACTACAACCAACATGAAAAAGGGTTGGCTCTGTAGAAATTCCTATAACGAGTAGAATTTAGAGATAGCACCATTTGTTTGAGATAGAAGGAGCAGTGATGATGATGATCCAGTGATGATCCAGCTTTGATGATGATCCAATGATGAATACTTGTGCTGATAAATTGTGTCAAGAGAATACCTTCCTAGTTAAGAGGGAGTGTTGATGTATTTGTAACTTTGGAATGTATTCACTTGTATATTTTATATATTGTATTTCATTGGTACCCAATGTTCCTATCGGGAGAATCATTAATGTAATCAAGTCATGTAAAGTCATAGAGATTAACCCTCCTTTGTAAGTCAGGGGTAAAGTCCCCACAGTTGTGGGGCTCTAGGGTTATTAGACGTCTCTCCTGTAGAAGTCGGCCCTAGTAAGTAATTGTCAAGTCGAAAACTAGTATACATAGAGAGTGAGCCTCTCTATTTGAGACACACACTCACCCAGCTATAGTGCATAGGTGAGAGAAGAGGAGCTCACACAAGTGAGAGAGAGAAAAGATATTGGATATCATCTTTCTATCTTTTCCTTTTACTGTTGCCATTGGTGCTCATTCTATCTCTAAGGAATTTGCGGGGTTTTCTCCTTTATGGTTTCCCCGAGGAAAATATTTGTGTCTATTATCTCTTGTGATTGATTGTTGTGTATGTTATTCTCTCAGATAAGATCCTAAGATCATATTGTCTAATTGATAAGAATCTAACACCAATATTAGGCCTAAATGTGCTCAAAAGGTTGTTGAGACTATTGGGAACATGATTGTAGAGTCATCTAACATGAGGGAAACAAGATATCAATTTAAAAAAGAGATCCTTGCACTATGTCAAGCAAATTCACTTCTCCTAGAGAGGTGCTACAAACTCCCAGAGAGATGCTTCATGATGGTAAGGTATGATCAATAATTCTTCCCACTGAAGAACAAATTGGATCATGTCACTCTTCCTCCAGAAAGAAGATAAAAAGGTATCATTTCTTCTCCTATCTTTTATTAGATTGAAAGAATGCGGAGAAAGTCACATGCACAGTACCAGGAAACTAGTACACACAAGGACCATCACACTGCATTACTGCTCCACAGATATGTAGATTGCAAAATTATTTTCACAAGTTTTTTATTCAAGAATAATTTGTTTCTTGATGTGAAAGCTTGCACATGGATCCACTACTTATTTTGAAGGGGGGGGAGGGATTCCCATGAGGTTTTCCCCATTTCCTAGGTTGTTAAGTAGTCATTTTTTGTAGTTAGATTATATTCGTGACTTTTGGTATTATTTTTCAAGGACCAGGTTTTCCAAGTTAGGATTAAGGGGGGATTTTAGGATTAATTTATTAATCCCCCATTGCCCACCATAGTCTATTTGTCTTTTCCTAGGTTAGGAGGTCATTTCCACTTCACTAGTGAAACATGTGACTCATCTAGGGCCAACCTAATTCTCATTGCGCCTCTCTGCATGGTTTTAGGAGCTCTAGTGACCAATCTCTATAATTTAGGAACCCACTATGAGTTGCCACCAGTAGTCACTAGTAGTTGATCCTATTCAATGTTTAGTTATGTTCAATTATTCTCTGATTCCCATCAGTTAGTTCACTCTCAGTCATCCTAGCGCTAATTTGCATGATTAAAGGGAGTTACGGAGCCTTTTATCACCTAACTTAGTCAGCTAATTGTTTTTTATCTGATTCAATTATCCATAGTTGCATTAGTTAGCTATAGTGGTGATTTTCCCACACCAAGTTAGCTCCAGAGTCAGTCCAGGTTGGTAGATTTGAATCCTAGATAAGGCACTCGAATTCTCCTATTTGTAACACCATTATATCACATACAGATTAATGATAATTTATGCAGGGTTGTGCTGAAATTGTTTTGCCTCATGAGTGTGTAATTTCCATTAATATTTTGATTAGTTTACATTAAATTGTTTCTCTTCTAGAACCTTCTTCTCTCATTGAATTCAATCAGGCCTAAGGATCCCATGCTTCACTAAATTTAACACATAATATCTATGTTCATTATTTATGCCTTGCCATTGTGTTTAGGGTTGTATGGAACTATAGTTTGATGCATAATCCCATGTTGATGAATATATTTTTCAAAATAATTAGAAGTGTATTATTTTCCATTATTAGGACGAAGTGCACCAACATGAGATTATGCTTCATTTTCTATCCATACATGAAAATTTTTGAATGATTGAAATGCTTCATATTTTTTCTTTAATAAATATACCCAACACATTATGGTGTATTCATCAACAAAAGTGATAAGAAATGTATTACCATTGTACTAAGGAATAGGCATGGGACCACACAAGTCTAAGTGTATCATCTCTAACATTCAACGTGTTCTAAATTTGGACTCATAAAATGGACACTTACTAGTATGTTTTCCAAGACTACATTCTCACATTGTTTGATATTTTGTTTTGAATGGTAGTAAAAATAGAAACACCATTATATTTCAACAAACATATATTGTTATAGTTTATGTGTTTGTATCTAGCATACAATAAAATCTTGGATGACAATATACCTTCTTCACATGCTTAGAGAGGCAGGAAAAATTTTAAACTTTTGCAGATGATCGTTTCAACTTCAGAAACTTTCTACCTCCATATCGGATCATGATTACTTAGTTATTAGAGAACTTCCTTATCTCTACTATTCCATATAGCATGTGGATGGAATGGACTTACTGGAAAATCTACACTAAGGACAACAGGATTCTCTGCAACTCTAGAAGATAGAGAACATTATGCAACAAAAAATAAGGGAATCCTAGCGGTTTGGGCCTGATGGAACCAATTTCCTTTGGTTTGAGGATGGACTTATCCACAAAATATACTATGCAATCTATATTGCCATTCATTTCTTCAAAAAGGTATTGTTTAAACGGACTATGGTATGTTACACTAGTTTCAAGAAATGAAGTATCATTCCAAGAAGAAAATGAATTGATCTCATTTATTCCAATATTAGAGTGTGCAACAATAAAATGATCATATTTAGGAGATTCACCAATCTCTTGGGTTTTACCTTTGTCCTCTTTATTCTTATTATGCCTCTCTTTGATGGTAGCCCAAGAGGCTCAACACCGATATGTTTCATGTTCATTCTTCCCACAATGTTTACAGTGTAAATTTGGTCTCTTGTTTGTGTTGTTTATTCCCCCTGCCTTTGCAATTATTTCTTAATATCCTCTTTTGTTGGTATCTCCATTGAAATATTCTTTTGACTGGTTCTTTCTTTTTTGGGAAAGGAACAACATCTCTATAGTGGGATGTAGGGTCTTTCCAAAATCTTTCTCTCTATCTGCAATCTTCTCCACCAAAGAGTTGAAGGTGAGGTCCTTTACTTTGTTATTAGCTTGAGGTGATTTAAGGTAGTGTGAGTGTGTGGTATATATGAACTTGAAGAAGGAAACCAACAGAATTTATGGCTTCATACGAGTGGTTTTGATCTTATGCATGAATTCCCTGATCTTATATGTAACAATCATAGGTTCATTATATTTCACTTCTATGTTGAACAACTTTAACATCAACTAAATTATCTCAAGCCTAGAATGCGAGTCATATGGGTATTTTAAACATGTTAAGGAATAAAAAAAAGACATTGTAGGTAATATGTGTTCACTCGCCTCTTCACTTACTATTGTAGTAATTAATGCCAATGCCTTCTTATCTCTAGAATTCCACACAACAAACTTTTTTTCTATTCTTGGTGTTTTTGGGTTAGATGTGATGGGGCCAACTTCTGTTTGAATGGTCACTCCTTCACGTATTCCATCCCATAAGCCAGATGAATGTACACTCAATTTTCCCTATGCATTATGAATAGGTGGATTTTTCAATGATTGCTACTCCATCAAAGAAGTCAAAGAAAGCCTTCTTGTCCAATACGATAATGTAATCAATCTGTAATTTAAGAATGTCTAGGAAAAAAATAGGTTCAGGTCTACAGTCTCTCCCACCTTTTTTATAATAAAAATATTCTCTAAGTCTATACAATAAAGTCAAGTTATGTATAAAACTTATTATAGTCAATTATTGATTAAATCTTATTACCACAATCAATTACCATGTTTCATGTGTGTAATATATGGTTTTCAAATCAAGAAGAGTAGCTACACTCATCATTAAACAATAGTTAAGGTTTCTCCATACACTTCAATGCAACAATGACATGCGGTATCAAAAAATTGATATGCAACTTCACTTAAAAAATGATACACAATTTAATTTGAAAAATATTCACAGACTTCACCAATATCAACACAACAAAAATGAGATATCAATGCATACCAATCACAGGCCTCAAGTATATGCTCAAACAATACATTTTGACCCACCAAGGATAGTTGCACAATAGCCCAAAAAAAAAGGAGACATGATCCCGTTGATCTCTTACGATATGGAGAAACCACACTTTATTAATAGTGCCATGCTTTATCAATGTCAAATACTCTCACATGCAATTGAGTCTCAAATTTATGTGACATAAGAAGAAAAAACTATGGGAAGAAGAAACAATGATATACTCCCACATGCAGTTTGAGTTTCTTCAAAATAATGACATAGCATAACAAATATTTTCCCATGCAATAATTAAGGTTCACGATATTTATTTCACATGCAAAAATTAGGGTTCACGATATAACGTAATTCTGTGTGAATGGAGAGTCCATGAAAGAGAGAGGAGAGGTCACTCACAATTGAAAGGTCTATGTCCACGGGAAGAGAGGTGACCGATCCCTTAAGGAATCCTATGAAGAAAACTAGCATAGGAATTAAGGGGTTCATAAGGATACCAATCGATTTACTATCAGTTAGAGAATATGTAGAGAAAGAGGTGAATGTTAAAACATTTGCACCACGAAAGTTAAGAGCAATAAATATAGTAGACTGGTAGGAAAGCACAAGTTATGGAAGAGATATGATACCACTATCAAAGGATAAATCCCAAATGAACTTGACTTTATTGATCACAAATTCTTTATTTATACAATACACAATGCCTTTTAGACTTCATCTTCCAACAGGCCCGTAGAAGTTTTGGAAGAATCTTTGTTTTCTTATTTAAAACTTATAATTATTTACTTCAAATAATAATCCATTTGGATTGGGTTTCTAGCAATGTATTTAAATACACTTGATATGAAATGGATCAATAGATAAATTTTCACCTACATGGATCTTTCTGGGACAAGATATTGAGTGAATTGGCTTATAACACCCATTTTATGGGCATGTTTCATTTTGTGGATTTGGGGTCCATAACATTATGATGTATGTTTTAGGGTATAAATGATGTTTTTTGGTTCAAAGTTTCTTCCCAAAATAAATTTACCTTCATGTAATTCTATGCTCCAAGACCTTTCCAACGATCCAAAAATCACCTCAAATGGAGTCTGTATGTCAAAGTTATGCGTCTCGCAAGTTGATCTATCATGTTGACCACAATGGTACAGAGTAGATTCTACACAAGATGTCATTTATCACACATGTGGAGATAGTCACATGTGGAACTTGAACAACATTCTATAAGGACTAAATCTCTAATCCTAATCAAGAGTGGGGGCATGCAAAAAACTTAAAATTAACCCTAGACAACTATGAGGCTACGTTCAGGGGTGGCAGGTGCGGGTGGGATCCTAGTTGATCCTGGAGGACAAGTGGAACATAGATTCGCTTGGGGATTGGGCCCTAGAACCAACAACGAAGCAGAATGGATGGCTCTTCTCCAAGGTCTTCACCTTATTCGGAACAAAAATCTCCAGAAAGTTCTGGTCTTCGGCGACTCCAGGCATGTCATCTATAAGATGATTAATGGGTATCCTTCAGGAGATATCAAATGTCGTAGACTATATAAAAAGGCCCAACTTCTATTGTCCCAGCCCATCGATTTTTATCACATTCTTCGCCAGAATAACAAGGACGCAGATGCGATGGCAAATGTTGGAGCTAGTCTCCCTCAAGGCCATTTCAGACAAGATGAGGACCCTCCTTTTTACAAAGCCATTCCATGAAGAGAACTCTAAGAAACCTCCACCAAATCAAGAATAGACAAAATTATGAAATGAAGCTTCTTGATTTCAAGGAATATAATTGCATGGTTATTGTTTTTTCCCCCCTTGGCTCCCTTGGTCTCATCCTCTCCCTCTTTCTCCTTTCTTTCCTCCCCTTTCCATCCCCCCTTCAACCCTTCTACCGCCCCCTCTCCTCGCGTCACCCCCTTCCAGCTGGTCATCACCCTCTCCCTCCCCTTGGCGGTCACCTGCATTTAAGATCCCGTCTTGTATTTCTCTATTTGGCGGCCGCGTGGATAGTCCAGCCCATCTCGACAGCAGAGTCTTTAACTCCCCTCAGGCTCACATTGAAGTGCCATTCCTCCTCGCACGAACGAGGTTCTTCTTACTCCGTCTCCATGTCGAACCTTAGCCTTATCCTGTCTCATGGTTATGCTGCGGGTTTGTACTCAGACTTTGCCATCCTTCTGCAAGAGGCAGGCGGAACTGGAATAGGGAGTTTGCAGGTTCCTCCTTGGCATAAGCGGCCTTCTACCGTGGAAGAAAATCTCGTTCAGTTTGCCCTCTGTCAAAGTTATTGCCCTTCAGATTATTGGGAAATTGACTCTCAGGCTGAGAACTGGAGTAACTCAGCCCTCCAGCAAGAAAATCATCAAGAGTTAGCAGAGACAGCAGGCAGCCCCTTGCAATCGCAGCTGTCTCGCTTGGATATTTCGTCCGAACCAGGTATTATGGCACATTTGGGTAACAACCTTGGATTGCAGGATATCATGAAGAACTTGCGAAGGGTATACGAGTTGACAGCTATAGGGGTTAAGGAGAGCAGAGAAACAGCCAAGGAAATAAAGGAAATGAGCGATACTGTTAGCAGGACATCTCAGGAAGTCAGCAACAATGGAGCCCGCACAGACGAATTGGAAAGCAATCTGCTAGAACTTCTGGGCAGAGTCGAACGCATTGAAGAAGACATCCAAAAGCTCGTTTCAATGAACCAGGAGAGCAGGGTCAATGGCGTCAACGACCCAGCACCCCAGCCTATGGAAGAAGAATCTGTTCAGCAGCCCCGCCCTCAGAGAGGCAAATGAATTTTAATGTTTTATGTTCAGTTTAGTGAGGGGTTTATGTTTCAATTTTGTATGAATCATGTTTTTCTGCACTCTGCTATGTAGACAGTTTGTAAGGGTCTTCACTACCCGGTTAGTATGCAGCTCTGAAACAATCTTTTGCTCTTTGTTTTGGGAGATAGATCATGTTTGGCTTGTTGTTTTTATGCCGTGTCGGCTTTATATCTTCCTTCGGAAATGTAATGAATGGCTGTGCACAGCCTGATAATACAACCCCTTTTCTGTTTTTGTTAAAAAAAAAAACAACTATGAGGCTACGTTAAATAAGGCTATTGGGAAAAGAAGGGGCTTCATTCTTTTGATGTATTGTATTATTCTATATTTGAGAAACAACATGGGAGTGGATATTATAACATAATATAGGAGATCTTAGATTGTATGGTATCCATGAAGGCAACAAAGTCATAGGTAATTCCATAGAGAGTTGAATTTCCTTCGTATTTGCAATTTGACATAAAGAGCAAGGCATGATCCTCATTTGTGGATGTGTTTTTCCCCATAGTGGGTTTTCCCAAGGTATATCTTGTTTAATTGCTTGGATATTGTGCTTATTTACTCTAATTATTCTTATTTCAATTCCAGATATTTTATATGTAATAAAACGAAACTAATTCAATAAGAACTAAGTTGTAAGATCTGTTGTGATGAATTGTTCCAATAGATTATCTATGGAAGTTTACAGATCAACGCTATTTGTGAATGCCTAGGTGAAATAAAATAATATATGTGCTTTTGAATGATTATTGGAAATGGGAATTGTATCCTAATATTGTTATTAAATTTTTACATCTTGTCAATAATTCATTAAAGTTTAAGTGTGTATTTGGCCATATATCACTTTACCTGCATTTTATGTGGAATTATATGTGGCTAGCAATTGATTTCATAAAAATACAATAGCTTGTTTATTGAGGTAACCTAAAAAGCATTATGGCATAAAGCTTTCAAATTTAGCTAAGACTTGTTCCAAAACCCAACTATAACGGAACTTGTGAAGAGTTTTAGCAAATTTGGAATGTGAATTTACTGAAATACCTTCTAAAAAAGACATTTTAGAAGACGATGCCAATGCAAGTCTCTAATTGTTTCCAATAGGTTTTTGAACGTCCATCCTCGTCAGTCGTTAATCATTTTAAACTTTGGAGTATTTATGTGATACATGATGAGTATGCGACCATTGAATAATTTCCTGATAGGGGTGCACTCTATATGCAATGTTACAAAATTTTAAACACAACGTTGTATGTTTTTGTCTTAAGCTCTGATATTTTTCAGGCACTTGGAAAAAAAATATTTTGATGTATATGTGCAGTTAACACTATCAATGTTAATCATGTCGGAGGTCATCCACTCGTTATCCCTAGCTAGCACTTTGATTTGAACTTTTTCACATTGTAATTTTTTGCCTTAAGCTTTGATCTTGTGCAGACACCTAGAAAAAAATGACAAACTAATGTTAATTTAGGAAATGAATGTGATCTCTGTGGGTGAAGTAATGTGCATCCACAATATACATCGAAAGAAGCAAGGTGCATTGTAGAATGCATGTGGGGTATCATGTCAATATACTAGGTATAAATATAAAAGGGTATAAAAAATGTAAATGAAAAAATGAATACATGCAATACATAGTGAAAATAGGGGTTTTTTTAAATTGGGAAGGCATATTGGGAGAGGGTTAAAAAAAAAAATTTGGGAGGTATTTTCCAATATATTTTAAGATAGGGGTATTGTTTCATATGCCATGAACGAACGTGCTATGGCATGGTTTCACTAAGTGAAGACCCCGTGGCACTCAACCACAAATTCTCTCAAGAAATCAGTCCAAACACAACTCAATGGCAAGTAGCACTTTCAATCTAGGGAAATTCCAGTGGCTCCAGAGTAACTCAACTTGGGAACAAGATCAACAAGAATCTCATACCAAGAAAAGAAAAATCAAACCACAAGCACACGATCAAGAGCATGAAATAAAACACAAGTGTGACTAGCCAACATAAGCAAATCAAATTCCTTCATGAGCAATTCGAAATTGGAGAGATAGGGACACAAGTATGAGAGTTACATTCCAAACATAGAAAATACAAGTAACACATCAAGTGTCTACACCAAGTGGCACACTAATCTAACTCATGAGAGTGCACTAGGTGAGAGAGGGACTCAAATCCTAAATAAAAATTAATCTCAACGTGAATAAAACCAAGGAGTAACATAACACATGAGGGTACATAACCAAGGGGGTTCATTATGTACACAAGAAGGGTGTGCAAAATCAACATAGGCTCAACATACATAGGTAAACACTTTTCCACAACCCCTTTCTCGTAACATCATGGTTCCTCATACTGTCTTTCGTGTCATTGGTCGTCCGATTGTTTTTATTTGATTAATTATCTTATAAGTTCAACATAATAATAATATTAATGTGCAAACCATAGTCCATGCACCTTGTTCCACTATGTCCAACACAACAACAACAATAATATGTCCAGGGGCTAAACCAGAGGGTGTTACAGGAAACTATCATTTATGGTCCAAAAAAATAGACTTTATATGTGATAGTGGATTGTCCATGGGTTTATGTCTACACAAACACAAGGATTTGTATTCATGTTCAATCGGAGAAAGTCACTTATACATCACACACAAACCATCATGGGTTGTGGTTATTCTATCTTATTTCCTAATGTTTCGATTTAATATTTATAGGGACTTGTCACACTAAATCAAATCACTATGAAGTTCAAACGAATACTCAACAATAGAGTTTGATGCCAATCAAGGGTTAAGTCAACTGCCAATCAAGGGTTATGTCAAATTAGCTTGATCGAGGGTTAAGTCAACTACCAACCAAGGGTTATGTCATCTAACTGATTTTTTGATCGAGGGACATAACTGAATTGAGTGTTCAGCTTGAGTAAGCTAGTGAGCTCTTATAAACACACTACATCGCACAGTTCAGTGCGTTAAGGAGCTTTATCAAGATCTTGTAAACAAATTGAAAAACAATATGGGATAATGTGTGCTCAGATTCATAATGATAAATGGCTAAGGTGTTTTATCAATATTCTTACATTTCTACGGTCTTATGGGTTAGGGGTGTAGTGTGTGTGGGATGGGAGCAATTATTATATAATGGGGCATAGCATGTTCACCAACCATGATGTGTCAAGGCTAAGTGTGTGGGGTGGGTAAGTTTTCTATATGGTTTTTGCAATAATGGGGAAAGGTGCACTCAAGGTCACATTGGTAAAGGGATTTATGGGTATATTGTCATGTTTGGGATCCAAGGGGTTTAGGGGATATTGTCCAAGGGTCGAGAGGGTTTATTGTGCATTGGGGTATAATGTGATGGGTTGTGGGACCAGACATAACCTTTGATTCTTGATACCATGGATTAATTCATAAGAACCATCCCAAGTGAACCTAACATTGAAATATCCACCACATTGAACTCATGGGACATGGATACCCTATTAAATTCCTATATGATGTCTAGGGGGCTTGTACATGGTGCATGATCACTTTAGAGGATTTTTTTGCATTATAATACAACAAATTGTGACCTTGAATCATTACATAAGTTGATGACTTATATTTCTTCATATAGTTGTTATATATACTCAAACTCTAATCTTGTCCTCAAGAGAAATTTGATAATTATTAGTGTAGGAAACACCCTACTTAAATATTGCAATACCATTGTGACAACATTAAGGCTCTTATAACTTTCAGTACACTTTTATTGTTTGATGATTCTACAAGACATGGAGTCATATATATACTCATACATACCTTACCACATTGACAAACCACATACAAAAGAAACTTGATATATGTTTTCATGCCAAGTTTGTATGTTTGTGCACACCTTGGGTAGGTAATGAATGTGGAATTGTTGTCTTGTCTATCTCTTCATTAAGAACAATGACAAATATATCTATGTGGCTATGTTTAAGTTATCATATAATAAATCAGTTATAAATCTAGTGTTCTCATTTTTTGTTCTTTCATGTCCCTTTATACTTAAGATCATGAACATCCAATATGTGTGATCATTATTAAAAATACCTATCAAATCAATTTTATAAATTAATTTGAACCTTGCTTTACACTTGATTTGAAAAAATGATCACATTACATATAATACTAAAAAAAAAGTCTTTCAACTTCATTTCATGTAAAACCATGCATACTATATAACATGCTTGGGTTTACAACTTCAAACATTGCATTCCACCCTCCATGGATTACTCCCTAACAACATGAGAAAACAAAATTTTAACTATCATAATATTTAGTCACAAACTCTACAATCAATATCTAATTATTCACTTTTTATATTTCCTAGTCCTTTTACTTGATTCCACTTTAAATATATTGATTTCACATATTGGTTAAGAGAAGTGGTTATACCAACATATAAGCTTCAATATAATTGTTGATATTTCATGGAAACAAAAAACACTAAATAGTAAAAAATATAACAACATGCACATTATAAGCACTATGATTTATCCTTGAAACCCCTTCACCATGGGGAAACACAACATAAGATATCTTCATTACGCCCTTGTCCTAAACCATCCAAGACAAGTCGACTATGGCTCTACTGGCATCAACCATTGATTTGTCGGACCTCTACTTGTGTGCATTAAAAGTTTGTGTTAAAAAGAATGCGTTCAGCAGGTGAATTAATGGAACAACATTAACAGAAATTAAATGCTGAAAACAGATGGAAAACAAAACTGATAAACAGATATAAAAGAAACATAGAATCAGAGAGTCACAAACAGAAGTTGATAATGGAGTTCACCCCCTCCACTCGGCTACGTCTCTGGGTCCCTCTCCAATGGGTACCGATCCAATTAATCTCTTAAAAATGGTGCAAAATGGTTCTGGAAACAACTTGAGCAACTGTAAAAAGAATGCTGTACAAAGTCTTTAAGACCTTTCTCTGGAAATTACAATCATCCTTCGTAAGGCAAATAAAGACAAAGTATGACAGAGAATGTCGACTTCCACAGTAACAGCATTGGAACACTTTACAACAAACTCTCCGAGCTTTGCATAACAGAGGAACGATGTACTGCGCTCTGAACGAACTGAGTCTCTGCCAATGGTGGCCAACATCCTCTATTTAAGCACTTAGCGAGAGGAGCCATAACGGACCATAGCTGTTCTCTTCTTTATCAACGTTACAATCATATGCTAAAACTGAACCATGCAATTCGGCCAAATCGCTGCCCAAGCGTTATGGTATCACGACGTTCCATATTCTGGAAACGTTGCAACCAACTCCACGCACATATGTTGACTCACAACACGTTTCAATGACCGTTATGCACATATGTTGCACCATATCATAGCGTCACACGTAATGTAACCGTTTGATGTCACCACTATCTTCACAATGTCACAGCAAGTGCGATGTATGTCACAACAAGTGTGATATGTATGTCACAGCAAAGGCGATATGTATGTCGTAGCCAGTGTGATATGTCTGTCGCAGTAGGTGCGACGTATGTCGCAGCAAGTGTGATATGTTTGTCACAGTAGGTGTGACATATGTCGCAGCAGGTGCGACGTATGTCACAGCAAGTGCGATATGTCTGTCACACTATATATGAGTTAAAACATATGTTATGTTCTTTGAACCATAGAATAAATACCATTGTACCATATTGGATCAGTGTAATTTAAAGATGAATAATCCACTGGATCAACCATCAATGGGAGTCTAGTCACATGCTCACACTTATAATGAAATTTGACCATCCTATTTATATAGGCTTACACCACATGAATACCATGGACAGGTCTTCAAGTACCATGGGAAGACCTCCCAATACCATGGGTCCATAATAACAATAACCAAAGTCAATTAACCTACTCTATGACCAAGTCAACATTAATCCAACATCCCCCCCTTTAAACTTGACTTGGTAATGTCTACCTCCCCCCCATAAGTTATATCCACTGGGAGTCTATCATTGGCCCCTATCCCCTAGGTCTACAACTAGACTTTACCACTGAGTTACCAGGGGTATGCATGGATTTATTGGTATTATAGTTGTATTCCCATTTATAGTGATTACAACTCCATTAATAAAACATTGATTTAAAAACATTACTGACTAAGAACCTACATGCTTATACAATAAAAATCACCAAGCACTCTTGAACCAAGTACTTGAATTTTGCTACTAAATCAACTACAAACTTCACCATGTAATCCAGTTTATCCTTTTGCATAGTTTGATATAGTGTGATTTTCCACACCTTCTACATAATTCCTTGATGGCCTTCCCTTGTCCCTATGTAGGATCACTATACCCCATTTACTCACCATAATCCTAATGCTCTAGTTTAGTCGTGTAAAAAACATTTTTGAAGATACACGTGGGTCACAAGTATACAACTCACATATACGCATATTGCACCACTGTCACTCACGTGTATCAGGTTTTATACTCAAAATCAAAAAATATTTGGAGTTTTGTAATGTCCCTTTTTGAAAATTTTATTAAAATGACGATTTTTTCACTTTTTTCCCTATTTCAACCTTTGACTAGTTTTGATGTCTAAATCTTCAAATTGACCCAAATGCTCCCAAATATTTTGAGAAGGTATATGTATGATATTAAGAATTGAATATGATTTTAAGTTATTATTTATGACCCTCCCAAGACTTCTGAAAACTTGTTTCATATTCTGTCCAAGGTAGGAGTTTTCACTAGCAAATTGGAGTTCCAATTCCCCCTAGGTAAATGCTGAAAATGGCTTCTCAAATGCTCCCAAACCCACTCGAATTTATGAATATAGGAAGAGTATGTTTAAGGGAAATTGTTAAGGTCTCATATGCATCATTATTCACTTTATACAGGCTGTTATGACACTCTCCCAAATAGCTACAAAATCACTAATTCGACCCTGGGAGAAATGGCATCAAATCTTCTCCAAACGCAATTAAACTGAGTAAGATGACTTCAAATGCTTAAGTGATGGACATGAAACTTGTAATAATAATAAATTATAGTCCATTAATCATAAATATATCATATATACCTTCTCCCATTCTAAATAATCAGCATTACCATGGAATACAACAATATAGTGTGGGGAAATGGTCATTGTTTGCGCATTAATATCCACTTTTACATACAACCCTTTGGTATTTCGACCTGATACTTTCTAAGGATGAATAAAATATAATATTAGACTCATTACAATCATAAATGTACCATGAGAAGCTCAAAATAATCAACATTCAATGGAATAAATCAATATAGTGGGGAAATGGTCATTGTTTGCTCATTAATAATCGCTTTTACATTCAACCATTTCGTATTTCGACCTGAGAATTTATGAATATAGAGAATATATAATATTAAACTTATTAAAATCATAAATGTATTAGGATAATCTCTCCCAATGAGCACAATAGCTCACCCAAAGCGCAATCCCTCCATGAGCAAGAATATGCAGTAAAAACTGGAAATGGTTGAGAGAAAGTGCTGCACTAGAAGGAACCACGAGCTGCCCTATAGATTACACATAAAAATAAAAAATCCATTAAATATACATTAAATAACTGAGTGGCCTATTGAAACACCAACTTGGATGAGAATCTTTCACCCTCCAAATTGGCTAAGGCAAGAAACTAGTCATCCACCAGCTCTCTCAATTCATAAATGCAAATTTCTCAAATGATCAAAAGCTCCTATCTTGGTTGATCCTTGTATTTTATAAAAATCCTTAGACTTCTAAGGTTACCAATCCTTCCAAAAACTCAATCCAAATCGAATTAGGGTGTGGGATCAAGATTTGCCATGTGTCCTCCCTTTCCTAGCCTTCCATATTCCCCCAATTCGAGTAGGAACCCATTGAGCTTCCCTAATACACATGAGTGCCCTCTTGGATGCTCTATTTCGACCTGACATGTCAGATATGTAATACGTTAGCCTTCAGATTTTATTTGTGTCATAGGTGTCTTAGCATCTTCATCATTGTTGTCATAGAGCTAGGAATCTAGTCCAAGTGTCTCACTAGCTCCAAAATGCCTCTTCCTCTTCCATGGGAGTTACTTTTCAACTCCAATTCAACCTTAATTGATTCATTACAAGTATATTGACCTTCCAAATCATCCTAATACCCTTGGGATTCTTATGGATCCGAAATGACAAGAGGGGGATATCACGTGGCATAAAAAATCTAGCGTTTGTGGGTCCCACATCCTCCATGTGTCTTCATGATCAATTGCCACTTTTATTTTACCTTGTATTTATTTATTTATATCCTTTATTAAATATTTATTCCATTCTAATATTCGAACATAATTTATTGTCCCCCTTATTCCAAATCCCAAAGCTTCCACCCCAACCTAGGAAACTAGTAATTTTCCTCCTTGGTAATTATTTGACCCTTAGCATCAATTTGACAAACTTTCATGAATATGGAAAATGTGATTATGCCATTGTGACCCAATGCAAAATTTTGTACATGAGAAATCCTCCCTTCCCAATATTTCTTGTCCTCAAGCAATTTCAAACATGGGTGGTTAAGAACCTGCTTCCTGTATGATTCTTTGACATTGCCCCTAAGTTTCCCAACTTTGAGTCTTTGATATTCCATGAATATTTTAGAGTGGAACCACCATGCTTGATGCTTCACTACTATAATTAAAATCACTTTATTAAGTGTGGAATCCATCTCCCAAACTGCTTGTTTCTTCAAAGATCCTTCATTGAAGGATGGTTCATGGGAGTGAACCTCCTCTTCTTCTTTCTTCTTTATTTGATCAACTTCTTGAAGCTCAAGTGGTGATGGGGAATTTGATCTTGGTTCTTCATTATCTCTCACAAGGTATTCATCCTCATGCTTATAAGAAATTATTCTTTCAGAAACATTTTCAAATCTGATATCTATGTCACCAACATAGAGTTGTGAACACCCATTAGTAGGTTCTCCTTCATAGTTGAAGGATCCATCAATAGATTCTCTTTGATTGGAAAAATACCCATTAGCAAGGATTGTGTGCTTGTCTTCACTTTCCTCTTTATGTTATTCTCTGCAATCACCATTAGGTAATTGATGCTCCACTTCATGATTCTCTATTTCTTCCTTTAATGGTGTATCTAGTCTCTTTTCACAAGTACGCTATTTTTTTCTCATTCCATGCTCCTCCAAACTTGTGGATTGATGATTTCCCCTTAATGAATTCACATTTGCATTATTGTTCCTATATCCATTCAACCAGTCATCAAAGTCTTCAAAATTAATAGTATTATGTGTCTCTCCATGATGTAAACTTCTATTACCCCTTGCTCCTAGCTTACCCCTAAGTTGTCTAGCCATCAATTCGAATACTTGCATAATCTGCTTGGTTGTGTCATCACAACATGACTTAAGACATTTATTAAATTCATCTATATCATCCATAACTTCAATAGGTCCGAAGTCCATGCTCTGATACCACTGTAATGTCCCTTTTTGGAAATTTTATTAAAATGACCATTAGACGAAATTTCAACCAGGGTATTTTTTAAGGATTATAATCTTATACTTAAGTATAGAATTCTAGGCGATTGTTCTGGATTGAAGAAACATGTTTTTAGATAGGTTTTATGTAAATATAGGCAATACTAGAAACCAAATAGCGAATTTATTTTTTGAAAAAAACCAAAACAAATAGCCAATTGGTGAAATTTCACCACTAAAAATTACCTTGATTTTAAATCAAAATGGGCCTCCTAAGAAAAACAATAAAATAATAGTTAAAATAATAAAATAATATTTATTAATTTTGGAGGAAGAAAAGAAAAAAACTACTTTTTTATTCGTATTTTCGACATATCTCCTAGTGATTTTACTCAAATTTTGATCGGGAGAGCTCCCTGGATGCAAAATTAAATTACACATCCAACGAGTACCCACTCGGCATACTTTTGACGGACCTTGCTACCCCAAAACCAATAAATACATGAAAAAACGTGATGATGATGTCATCATCACGTTTTTTCATGTACTTCTTGTTTTTGGGGTAGCAGGGTCCGTAAAAATTATTCCGAGTGGGTACTCGTTGGATGTAGAATTTAATTTTTCATCCAAGGAGCTCTCCTGATCGAAATTTGAGTAATGTCATAGGGAGATATGTCGAAAATACAAACAAAAAATAAGTTTTTTTTATGATACCTATCCCCAAATTTATATTAAAAAATCGTTTAAGACCTAGATACGGTATTTCAAATTTAAAGAAATTTCATTAGATAACACATGATGACATGGAATTTGAATTAGTATTAAAAGGCCCATTTTGAGTTGAAATTTCCTCTAATGCAATTTTTCACTTTTTCCCCTATTTCGACATTTGACTAGTTTTGATGTCTAGATCTCCAAATTGACCCAAATGCTCCCAAATATTCTGAGAAGGTATATGACTGATACTAATACTTGGATATGATGTTAAGGGATGATTTATGACCCTCCCAATACTTTTGCAAAATTGTTCCATATTCTGTCCAAGGTAGGAATTCTCACTAGCAAATTGGGGTTCTAATTCCCCATGGGTAAATGCTGGAAATGGCTTCTCAAATGCTCCCAAACCCACTCAAATTTATGAAGAGAGGAAGAGGATATTTAATGGAAATTTTTAAGGTCTAATATGCATAATTATTTAGTTTATACGGGCTGTTATGACCCTCTCCAAAACAGCTACAAAATCAGTAATTCTACCCTTGGGGAAATGGCATCAAATCTTCTCCGAATGTAATTAAACTGAGTAAGATGAATTCAAATGCTTGAGTTCTGAACATGAAACTTGTAATACTCATAAATTAAATTCCATTAATCATAAATATATTAGAGAGACATTCTCCCATTTGAAATAATCAGCATTACCATGGCATACATCAATATAGTGGGGAAATGGTCATTGTTTTCCTATTAATATTCACTTTTACACACAACCATTTGGTATTTAGACCTGATACTTTCTGAGGATTAAGAAAAGAGCATAATAAACTTATTACAATCAGAAATGTACAATGAGAATCTCGAAATCATCAACATTCAATGGCATACATCAATATAGTGGGGAAATGGTCATTATTTGCTCATTAATAATCACTTTTACATTCAACCATCTGGTATTTTGACCTGATAATTTATGAATATGGAGAATGGAGAATATTACACTTATTACAATCATAAATGGATCAATAGAATCTATCCCAAAGAGTACAATAGCTCACCCAAAGCGCAATCCCTCCATGAGCAAGAATATGCAGTAACAATTGTAAATGCCCAAGAGAAAGTGTTGCACTAGAAGGAACCATGAGATTCCCTGTAGCTTACACCTGAGAATAAAAAATCCATTAAAGCTCCATGAAATACCCGATTGGCCTCTCCAAACACCAACTTGTATGGGAATCTTTCACCCTCGAAATTAGCTAAGGAAAGAAACTAGTCATACACTAGCTCTCTCAATTCACAAATGCAAATTTCTCAAATGATCAAAATCTCCTCTCTTAGTTTATCCCTATATTTTATAAACATACTTAGCCTTCCAAGGTTACCAATCCATCCACAAACTCAAGCCAATTCGAATTAGGGTGTGGGCTCAATATTTTCCATGTGTCCTCCCTTTCCTAGCCTTCCATCTTTCCCCAATTCGAGTAGGAACCCATTGAGCTTCCCCAACTCACATGAGCGCCCTTTTGGATGCTCTATTTCGACCTGACATGTCAAATATGTTAGATGTCAGCCTTCAGATCTGATTTGTGTCATAGTTGTCATAGCATCTTCATCATTGTTGTCATAGAGCTAGGGAATCTAGTCCAAGTGTCTCACTAGCTCCAAAATGCATCTTCCTCTTCCATTGGAGTTACTCTTCCACTCCAATTCGACCTTAATTTATTCATGACAAGTATATTGACCTTCCAACTCATCCCAAGACCCTTGGGCTTATTATAGATTTGAAATGACAAGAGGAGGATTCCATGTGGCATAGAAAATCTAGCTTGTGTGGGTCCCACATCCTCCATGTGTCTTCATGATCAATTTCCACTTTGATTTTCCCTTGCATTTATTTATTTATCTCATTTATTAAATATGTATGCCATTCTAATGTTCAAACATCATTTATTGTCCCCCTTATTACATATCCCAATGCTTCCATCCCCAACCTAGGAAACTAGTAATTTTCCTCCTTGGCAGTTATTCGACCCTTAGCATCAATTTGACAAACTCTCATGAATATGGAAAATGTTATTAGGCCATTGTGAACCAATGCAAAATTTGGGGCATGTCAATTTTTACCCATCAAGTAATGAATGACCTGATCTTTATCCTTCCATATGTCGGGAAATGCTCTGATTCAACCCTTCATTTTGCTATTAAGGGGCTATATATTGAGTTATTGTGAAGCATTGGAGGAGGAAAAATTTGGAGGATAAGGAAATTATAGCGGAATTTTTCCCCATTCTTATATGCTTGTGTCTGCATCCCTTCGTCCTTTGAGGAAGCCATTAGTGCTCTTTTCCCAAGATTTCCATTGCCTTTGTTATCTTGTCATTTTATGGAGGATTGAATTGGTGGAGGTCCAAGTGGAGTGACTCATTTTCTCAATTTCGACGAGGTGTCGACAGAGGTTGTCATCTATATCACTATTTACATTAATACAAATATCCATTTCTCGTCCAATTTCATGTGTAATTATGAATATTTGTATCCATGGATGTAATTACTTTGTATACATGTTTAACTTGAATATGCTCTATTAAATACCAACACATTATATATCGTGTTGTTTTATCTCCTTATTGTTGACGATGGAGTGTAGGGACAAGTTTTGATCAAGAGCTCAAGATTGATCTTCTTTGAACATCTGGTTGATGTACGATTCTTATCCCTTAGTGATTAGTTTATTTTATGTATTTAACATGATGGAGAATGGATTGATTTTTGGTGTCATGTTGTCTATTGTGGTCCACCCCAAGCCATACAAATTTTTTCTCCGTAACAAAATTGGTGACTCCGTTGGGGATATGTCTTTTTTATTTGGTGTTGGGTGCATTTTTTCTCCTAATTGCTCCTTGTTTCTCCCAATTTTTGTGTCACATTTGGTATTATGTTCATTCATTGACAGTCCCCTAGAGTGGTTTGACCCTTAGACTAGTTTTTACCACCTTATTCTTTGTATATGCGGGTTATAGAACATATGATCACGTATATACGTAGGTTGTGCTCTACCTAATCACATACATACACTTTTGTTCTTTGAACAGTCGCGTACTTCTCCCTTTTTGGTTTCTATCTTGATGTAGGAAGTTTCTAGGTGTGTTGTGAGTGTGGCTGGGTCTTCTTGGGTACCAATATTATCTGTTGACTAGTCCTTTTGTGGCTAGAAACCATTTTTATTAATTTTCTTCATTTGAAAATTATTGTTTTCAATTTGTCTCATTTTTTTTTTCATTAGTGCATCAGTATTTTAGTCTCAGTGTCTTGCTTGTCTTTTGTTTGCTGCTTGCTATAGAGACTAAGAATTTTAATGACTTTATTGCATTTTCATTCATTTATATTGAAAATACAAAACGATTCTATAGTTTCATACTTACTTGCATCTCACATATGCATTTAGGGAGGTACTTGCATTGGGTTGCTTGGATGAGATTAGTGTTTAGGCTTTCATACAAGAAGGATTGCATTGGCATTTGAAAAGGAAAGTAAATTATTGTGCATTACATTTAGTTCGTAAGAAAGCTACAAATTTTTATGAAGATTCATTCGTGTTGTGCAAGGTCTGACCTATTTGAGAGCCTACTTAGTTCATTCTTCTTACATTTTGACATGTATAATACTTTCATTACACTTTCCTTTCTTTTTTGTTATACTTTCTTACATTTAGTTTCTCACCTTAATTCATTTCCGAGAGAGAATTCCTTACATTTAAGTGTAGTTTTGGAAACTGAGCTGCTTTGTATAATATGTGTTTTGATTTGATAGTCTTTGTATCAATTTTCCAAGTGTCGTGAATTGTAATATCTCTTATTCAATATAAATAAGATCATTGATTGTATATTGATCTGGGTCCCTCTCATTTCCTTTGCATTTCAATGAATTGAATTGGGTCCCTATCATTTTTCATTTTCAATGAATTGAACGGGATCCCATCATTCACTTTAAGTTTTCAATGAAATGAACTGAGTCTCTATTCTCTACTTTGAATTCTCATCGAAATGAACTAGTATCTGTCATTTGGTTTATATTTTGAATTTTCACTAAAATGAACTAGGTGTCTATCCTTTGGAGAGGGATTATAAAAATTTGAAGTTTCTACCCTATTTTAGATTACTCTGCATGCTTAATCGATCTGGGTATATTAGATCTATATGGATGCTTAATAGGTCTGAGTTTATTAAGATGGATCTATGTTATGGAGATTTTATTTAGAAGGTTTTTTTTAATAGAAAATGGATGAAGCATCATTCTTGGTATCAACTACTATAATTCATAGAAGCATAGCCTTCTTTCTTTTGGAATATTTAGAAAAACCTCTTGTTATATGTGATGAAGGCTAATTTTTTCTGTTCAATTTTTTTTTTGTTCACGATGTTCCTAAAAGGGTGGGGGTGAACTATACAATGCATTTCTACTTTCTAGTTGTCCTTTTCTAGAAACTTCCTTTTCCTGCTAGGCAGGTGGGAGAGAGATCCATGCTCCCTCTTGTGGTAGTTCGTAAGAAAGCTATACATTTTCTAAATATTCATTCGTGTTCTGCAAGGTCCATCCTCTTTGAGAGCCTACTTAGTTTATGCTTCTTAGACCCAACCTTGTATAATAAAATTCTATTTTTGTACAAAAGAATTATTGTAATGATTTTATTTACAAGGTATAAATGTTCTATTAATCTTGCTTGATTTTTTTTGCTTCAAAAGCATTACCTTGAAGATTTAGTTATAACGTTTTTAGAAAAGTTATGTTGGGTTTTAACCATATTTTCTCCATTTTCTCTTTGGCCAAACTAAAGCTCTACATTTACCCAATTCATGATAAAATAATAGAATAGGTGCTATCTCTACAAGGCTAGCAATTGGCATTTGGTGCTAAGAGTACAATAATTTTTGAATCCTAAGACATTCATTGAAGCATGCTAACATTATGTTGAACCCTCAATAACTTTGCTAGCATTGTTTTTCCTCACCACATAGGAGGTTAGAGATTCCATAATCTTAAAATGGTTGGAATTTGACAGGAAAAATTTTCTTCACTAGCAATCAAGATAAACCACCACAAAATATACTTGGAGTGTGTAAAATAATTTTTTTAAATGGTTTTAACCATCACGTTTGATGGGTGAGTTGGAATTCAAATCCAACCTACCATCACTTAACCATCCTAGCAACATTACATGAAGGTTTTGGGAAATAGTTAAGTTTGGAATATTCATCATCATTAGAATGAGAGTTGTCATAAGTCGGTAAAGTTGATATGTTCATATTTATTTATATTTAACATGGATTTTGTAGAAATGATAAATTCTATTACTTCTTTTTAATTAGAACTTATTTATAATAGCATTTAAATTTTTAGGAGCCAAATTTAATCTATGGGTTGATTTTCCATTAAAACAAGATAGACTTTTCAAAAAGTTTAAGATGATTGACCTAGATTCCACATGATAAAAACATTTTGCTATAAACATCAAATTATATAAAAACAATTAAAATTTTGAATATTTTTAAAAAATATGGCACACATTTTATGGTTGGAAATTAAATAATTAGTAAAAGTTTAAATATTTTTAAAAAATCTGACACACATTTTATTGTTATAAATACAATATAAAACACATCTTAAGGAGACTACATTTATGGGGAGAAAACCATACAAATGTGACTCTATATATACATGCCAAAGGATAGTGTTGTAGCTCATGCCAAGGATCCCATTTTCAACAATGGTACTGGTGATAAGTTTGATGATTTATCATGTTTAAGATTTACTTTACCACAATTAAGATTTAATTTAACACCAAAAACACTTATAATATGAGAGGATCATGATTCCATTTTCCTATTGAATTTTGGATATAGACTCAAAAGGTACCTCCCCCTTGGAAAGTATTGTTGAACCTTTATTATATCTCCATACCTTGGATTTGAGTGTTGTCACATATGTATCTATTATTCTAAAATGATTTCTTATAGTTGGCCCTTCATTTCCCTTCCCTACAAAACTTGTACTTGATTTCCTTAAGGTACAAGGTACACGACCAAGTCCACCAATTCAATTTTAATTCTCCTTTAAATCTTTTTTACCCTCTAACAACAACCTCTCAGCTTATTATGGCACTACCTTATTGAAGCAATGGCTAGTGTGATCCATATCGTAATCTTTAACACTGGAAAAAACTAACAGCAACATGGAAATGTAAACTTTTAAAATTCAACAACATTCTCAGATTCATAACCACCTTCTTGAAGCAATGGCTAGTGTGATCCATATGGTAATTTTTAACACTTGAAAAAACGAACAGAAACATGGAAAAGTTAGGAAAGAGCTGTCCATTGAGCTGCAGAGCATTTAATGTAGCTGCAACAGAGTTGCTGACTATTGGATCTCGAGCAACCCAAGATCCAACGATTTGCCTAAAGTTAGCGTTTAAATTTCAACATTCATAACGATAACATGTAAAAGTAAACGTTTAAATTTCAACCCTCATAACTGTAATATACCGTTGCTCACCATTAAATTTGATACGACAAAAGCTAAACTGCGATAACTGGGTTAACACGCTTTTTCTATTTTGTCTCTCCACCGTCCATAAAGGCTACTGCTGTCAGTTGCATGCTTTTCCACTGCAGTAGGTGTTGCTTCATAGATTACCAAAGTCTCTCACGGTATTCTGCAGCAACGGGAATTCTGATTAGATTGGCAAGCTATTCTGATGGTTTTACTGTATGGCAAAGGTGTTTTAATGGATGACTTTCCTTGTCAATTCGCCGTACAATGCCGGCAGCGGACAATATTCAGACGTCAGTTAAACCGCTAACCCAATTCAATCCAATCACTGCAAAAACTTGGGACGCAAAGTTTGAACAAACGCATTAAACGTGAACAGCACTGAATTCAGGATTGGGCTTGGTTGCAACTTGCATGGACCACCACAGAAGTAGTGGAACACTTTGAATATTAAAAAACCGGAGACTACCGACTTTTCAGTTTGTGCGCTCCTTAATAACGTGCAGACGAACATAGTATTTGGGGTTTCCGTTGTGGGCTGTTATCCTCACGAGTCACGAGTCATGGACATTTAAATCGAAAACCCTAAAAAAAGCGAAATCAATAGTTTTGGATTATTCAAAAGCATGCATGTGACATTCCACCGTCCTTAAAGCAATAATACAATCAATAAATCGTGAAAGCAACACGCCTTTTGACTGTAGCCACCAACAATACATTGACAATTGACTGTAAAGTCAAAAGTCAATACATTGACATTCAGACTTGGTCTAATCTTTAGTTTTGGTTTGGCTTCGAAGGCACACAAACCTCTTATATTAAAGTCAAAAGTCAAAAGAATTTTTCCTGGTATTTTAAGTATGATCTTTTGCTTAACGTTACGATATATAGAGAAAAGAGTAGTGCGGATCCATTGAATTTGGAATTAATTATCTGTGAAAAAATACTTCACTAATGAGAATGTGAATAAGGTGAGTTCTCAATAACTTTTAGTCAATTTGAAAATCAACAGAAAAAATGTCAACTAGTAGATTATCATAAATGGTTTATATAACTTGTTTATTACATTAATAACAAGGAATTTGGTTGATGTCAACTAGGAGATTATCATAAATGGTTTAAATATAACTTGTTTATTACATTAATAACAAGGAATTTGGGTTTAAATATAATTTGTTTATTACATTAATAATAAGGAATTTGGTAGATGTCCAATTTGATAGATGCATTAAGGGCAGGTTTTATTTTTTACATTTAGAATGAATTGTTTGAGCATTTTGTGAGCATTAAGAACGTTTTGATATTCATTATTGATAATATTTTGGACATTGGTTGTGTGATGTTATGAATCTAAGATTTTGGAAATTTGCTATATGATATCATGAATGTAAGGGATGTTAATTTGGGTATAGTGGAAAGTTTTATTAATTTTGAAATCATAATTGTCATATGCTTTTAAGGATTTAATGAAGTGATTTTTTTTTTCTTTTTATATGTTGGAAGATGCAGTTCTTAATAGCTTTATAAACAAGAAAAACATTGTGAGTAAATAAGACATCCATTAAATAAAGAGAATCTTTATGTTGTTTTTCCCTGGTGAATTGAGTGAGCGGATAATTTTTTTGAAGGTAACCATGTAACACATTAAGAGCAGAATGACCATGTGGCCAATTGACAAACATGTCGTCTACAACTTGGAACCAAGGTTTGGGCTTGAGATGAGCATGATTGAGGGCTAAGGTTTTGAAATGTTCTATGTATACCTTGGAAACTACAAGGAAAAAAGAATACCATGGGTAGTTTCTATAGTTGGATTCCTTTAAAGCTAAGAAATACTGAAGCAGGGAACAAATTATAAGATTTCAATTTCTAGGGACATAATCTCTAGAACTTCAAGGATGGGGATCTTGGTAAACAAGGAAAAAAATCAAATCCAACCAAAATGCTTTGTTCATTAGTTGGAGACATTGAATTTTATGAATGAATCCCATGGAATCCTTAATGAGCGATGGAGTTCGGTTAATAAAGGGTTCATTTTTTCAAATAGAAATTTGATTGAGGTATAGACTGGGAATTTAATGGCATCGACCATGGGTGTTAAAGTCTATTTGGATTTCTTGTGAATCTTTAGTTGTCCATCATATTTAGGGGTTAATGCATGATATAGCATAGGGGATTGTGCAGAAAGTAGGAACTTGTTTACACTAGTGTTGAAACAATGTGGAGGGAATGATATAGCCCTAAACATGTCTTAGGAAGCCATGACTTAGTGACTTGAAAAATCAAAGGAACCCCATAGGTTGGGTTATAGGACTAGTGTAAAATGAATCCCAAAAAACTAGGTGAGGGCCCAACAATCTAAAGTTGTAAAAAAAACACTTAAAGATACCACATGGTAGGGTTTAATAACGACCCAATAATCTTTAGTTTGGGAAAAATCACCAACATCCTTCTATTTAGTTCATAAATTTCACACCGATTGCAGGACTTCAAACTCACCACTATGAATATATTTGATTACTACAATTAGTGCACATTACAAAATGGAACTAGATTAGCATTCTTTAATGTGATAGTAATAAAGAGAATCCTCCTATGATTCTAAAATATATGATAGATTCCCAACTATCCATGAACTACAAGAAAGAAGGGATCTAAGAAATTTCAATAAAACTCCAAAACAAGAGAACATACAAACCACATCGATGTTGGAAATCCTAAGGTTTGGGCTCTGTAAAGAGAATAGGAGCAAGGATAATTTTAGGGGCAAAATTTAGCCCATGGGCTATTTTTAGGGGTTTTTCTCCAAAAAAAGATTCGTCATTTTGCATTTTTTGAAGCCTTGTTTCGCCCAATTTTTATGGGGTAAAATTTTTTCACCCTTAAAATCTCCAAATTATTATATAAATGATACAAAATACTTGGAAATTAAAATATTTTTTGAAAAATATCACTAAACATTTTATAGTTGGCATTTTAAGAATTGGTAAGATTCACCAACATTTATACACTTTTAAATAAGTATGGTTCCTTAAAATCATCCCTGAATAGGAGAAACACCACACACATATATCAGTGGGCAATCTTGATCAATGAGTTTCCTATCTCCAAATCTAACATGCTTGTGGATCTTTATGGCTCCATTTTGTTGGAACATGTAGTTTTAATAATTACATGTGTGATGATGTCTAGTTGATGCCGTAAGATGTCATTACTAGCATTAGAAGGAAAAATCGAACAAAATAACTCTTAATACTATAATATTGAGATATCGCACATTTTTAATGGAGAAAAATACTACTTTTACCATTCATTTATAAAGAGGTGGAAGATCATTTATTCCACATGTAAAAAAGGGATATTATTCTTCCATACCTCTTGGTATATAACAGAGGTCACAGGGATCCTTTGGAGGCGGGGATCCTTTGGAGGTATCTTGGAAATGCATTGGGATGCTATTTTAATACTATGGGACAACATATGTTAAGTGGAGCTTAAGTTCCAATGTTGGATATATTACGATAAACAAGAAGATTTTCCCCATCTAGTTCATGTTTCCCCATTTGGGGTTTTACCATGTATATCTTGTGTTCTCTTGTATGTTCTCTTATCTCTATATTTTATTCATATTCTTTGTTTTTTTCTTAGATACAAGCCTAGAATAGTTCATGCTTTCATGTTTTGTATTGTTGTATGATTTTCTCAATTTTCTAACTTGGTATCACGGCAAGTTTCTATACTTTATCTTCTTCAATAAAATCTTTTTTTTTTTTTCAAGTAACATTGTCTCATATTTTTACTTGAACACTTCATATTTTGTGGTTTTATGATCCGATATACAATACTCAAGTGATATTTTTTTAAGATTGAGGCTTTATTCTACATATTTGATTTGTTTACAAACCCTAACCCTTATGGAGAAATGTTTAAGGTACAATTGGGAGGTGAATTTTATGTCAATTCTAAACCTTTTTATACAGATTTTGAATAAAAAAATTGCATCTCCGAGTTCCTCTTGTAAAAATACCCAATTTAAAAAAAATGTCTCATTTGGAGTTCAGAAAGTGGAGATATTGTTGTTTTAAAATAAGTTATTTTATAGTTTTTCGATGATGGTCACATGAACTACAAAGCGAGTAGATTTTGACAAAGTACACAAATTTTTGTTATGTCTACATGAGTGGATGTGAATGACTACTCCAGTTCCGGAAAAAAAGTTATAATAAGTATTCAAAGCAATATTGGTCAAGTTATGGTCATTTTAAAATTTCGGAATTGTTGAAAAAATTCTAATTTAAAAAAAAATCTTCTTTTTGCGATAATTCAATTTTTTGCATTTTGGCTTTAGGATTTTATCACCATGACTTCAGAAGTTGTTTCTATTCCCACATTAGTTGGATCTAACTATCTCTCTTTGAAGAGAAATATGATTGGCATGTTTATAAGTAAGAACTTATGGAGGTTAACTAAAGGTGATCTCAACAAACCAACTAGTGAAAAAGAGTTGGCAATATGGGAGGATAGATGTAATAAAGCAAGAGGACTCATTGGACAAACTATTTTAGAAAGCTTATAGGTACACATTGATGTTGAAGATAGTCCTATTGAGGTAAGGAAAACCATAGTTTATTTATGTGAAAAAGGTGATGATGTTTCTGCTTACTATCTCGAAAAGAGATCCATGAGTTAGACCTTGAATATTTTGATAGAATAGAGTCATTTGTTGCTAAAATTAAAATTTATAATGTAAAATGAAATAATTGTGGTAAAGATTACAAGAAAAATGGCAATGCTCTAACTATTCTTATTGAATAAAAATTACCTTCATGCTTTGATATGTTCATCCAAACTAGGAATAGGGACATTGAAATTTCTAAAGGTACTCACACGCCCACTTTTGATGATTTTTGAAAAGGTTTGATAAGTGAGAAAGGTAGATTAATTGTTAATGGTCAGTTGTCTAATAATAACGATGTAATGGAACATAGTAAAAACAAGATCATATTAAGAATTTTAAAAATTCTAAACAATATAGTCAATGATCCAATTCTATTGATAATGTTTAGAATTTTTCTAACATGGTGACTAACAAAAAGAAAGTGTTTAATCCTTGTAAGTATTGTAGAAAAAACAAAAAAGAGTTGCTTTAAATAGAGACATGAACTTGCAAAAGAAAAGAAATATTGTTTCGAAGAACAGTTGATGTCCGTATGTGTTTATTTTGTTCAACCAAGTAATTATTCTTTTCATGTGGAATGGATAATGGATTCTGGTGCTTCCAATGCCACAATTGGTTTAGCTTCTTTGTTTAATTCTTATGACACTAAAAATCACACACAACATAAAGTATCTATAAGTGTTGGTAATCATATTTCAATTTTAGGATTTGGTAATGTTAGTTTTCCTAATGGTTCTTTGGATTATTTGTTTCATGTTCAAGGAATTCCCATCCACTTGATTTCTATTTATCATGCATGTCAGAAAGGTTATAAATTTGAAGCATTGCATGAAAAGAATGTGTTAAAAGATATCAAACAAAACCTTAAAACTATTTCTTCTGGTCCTATTGATCATAATGTTGGATTATATAAGTTTATTGGTTTTAACTCACATAAAAATCAACCCTTTTATTCCTATGTTGCTCATGCTAATGCTAGGAAAATTATGGCATGAAATATTAGGTTTCTTGAACTATGGAAAAATGCAAATTTTGTCTAAATGTTACATACTTTACCTTCAATTTCTTCCACTAAAGGTGTTTGTGAAGGTTGTGTTGTTAAACATCATAAGGAAATGTTTGATAAAGGAAAAGCTTGTCATTCTAAAGAACCATTGCAAGTAATTCATATATATATATATNAACATAAAAGTGAAACCTTTGATATTTTTCAAAAAATTAAATCCATGGTTGAGAATGGATTTGGTAAAAGTATTAAGACTTTGAGAACTAATAATGGAGGGAATTTAGTAAAAATGAATTAATGTATATTTATCTAAGAATGTTATTCAACATCAATAGATTGTTCCTTATACACTCCAACAAAATGGGATACTCAAAAGAAAGAATAGAACTTTGACTGAAATGGCTAGATGTATGCTTTATTCTAAAGGATTGCATAAGCTTTTTCGGATGATGCTATTTGTTGTGTGAACTATATCTTGAATAGAGTTCCTAATAAAGAAGTTTTGCTAGTTACTTCTGAGGAAAAATGGAATGGAAGAAAACCTAGTCATAGTAACTTTAAATTATTTGGTAGTGAATGTAGGTATCATATCCTTGATGACAAATACAAAAAGTTACAACCAAACCAAGTCTCAAAAATGTATTTTTATTAGTTATTATGAGGATTATAAAGCATATAGATTCTTTGATACCTCTATCCAAGGTGACATTATTATGTGAGATGTTTACTTTGATGAAGTCTCTCCTCCTCCTAAATCTATTGAACCTCCTATTACCTTGAATTTCCTTCACCTTATGTTACTCTTATCTTTATTACTCCTTCCCCACCATCTGTTCCTATTATTGATCATAGTTCACACTCTTCTTCAAGTGATCCACTTGAATATTCTAAGGATACTAGTATGGATCCTACCACTACTTCTCTTCCTATTTGAGCTTGAACAACTCTTGAATCTATAGGTTCTAAGATTGGTCTTCCTTTTGATACTCATAGAACTAGATCTCACAAGTTGCTTTTATGACTAAAGCTTTGGCCATAGATGATCCCTCTACCTATTCTCAAGCCAAAGATAAGCTTGAATGGGAAAACCATGCAAACTGATTTTGACTATTTAATGAAGAACAAGACATGGATCCTTGTTTGCCTCCTCTAGGAAAGAATTTAGTTGGATGCAAGTCGATATACAAAACAAATTTTACTACATAGGAACAAATTGCAAAACATAAAGCTCAGTTAGTAGAAAAAAGATTCTCTCAATAAGAAAGTATAGATTATACTGAAACTTTTGCACCAATTGCTAAATCGGAACACAATAAGAAGTATTATTTCACTTGTTGCATGTATCAATGGGAAATACACCAAATGGATGTCAAGAATCCCCTTTTGAATGGTGATGTTAGTGAAGACATTTATATGCAACAACCATATGGATTTATTACATTTGACACTTCAAATTTTGTATGCAAGCTGAACAAGTCTTTATATGGTCTTAAGAAAACACCTAGAGCTTGGTATCAAAAGATTGGTGCTTATTTCTTGAAGAATGGTTTTAAGCAGTGTGTATCTAATCCAAATATGTATGTGAAGCACTTTGATGATGATGTTCTCATAATTGTACTTTATGTGTATGGTCTTATTATTACTAGAAGCCAACTTACTTTGATACATGAAATGCGAGATACTCTTAAAAGTGAATTTGAAATGACCAAATTTGGGCCTATTACATTATTTTTTATGTACAGATTTGACATATGGAAAATGGTACTTTACTCTCTCATCCTAACTGTATGACATATTTCCTTGTGTTAGAGCATAATGCATCCTTAGTACCATAGTATTAGACTGTAGACACTTTCATTTGCTTCTATGCGGTGATTTCTATGGTTTAGAATTAGGGAAATTGATCATTTGCCATAGTTTATGTGATCCTAGTTGATCATTCTGCACAGTTGACGTGATCAAGGTTGATCATTCTAACACCCAAGCACCCACATTGATTGCAGTCAACCAGGCATGCATTCCCCTTCCCCTTTTTTAGGGATTTTGACTCATATGAGGCACTAGTGCATGAACTAGGTGGGTTTTGGCCTTGGGCATTTATTGCCTCCTTGGGCCACTCCCCATCACCCATGTGCTCCCCCACGCCTATCAAACCTTCATTGATGTTATGGATTTCCTTTCCCATGTTTACCCAAGGATTTTTTTATTGTTTGGGATGAGTTGGAGGCATATTGGTCCACCTAGGGGGGTTTACGTGTCAAATCTTGGGCTACCACTTGTATGCTTTGACATGGCCTCCAAGGCATCATGATTTTTCCCTATTGTACTATATACCTGTTCTAAACATAGTTACATGTTGGAAAATGACAATAATATCCATTATTAACTTCATTTGTGAACGCAATTTCAGTCTTTTCAACTATTTTGTGCATGTTTTGTAAACTATAACGAATTGTGAGAGTTTATTTGGATTCTAGATCCAGGGGTGTACCAATTCTCACACGGTATGAAAGCTTGTAGAAGCTACAAATCGATTTCAGACTGTTTGATTTGCTGTAAGAGGGATTCTCCAGATAGATTTGAGAGTTTTCATTGCAGGTAAATTCAACAAATTGTCACCAACAACGCAAGGAGAAACAGAGCATACCCATGTTTTTCTATCACCATTCAACTACTTCTGATGGAATCCTAAGATGGTTATCTATCTAAGGTCAAAAGGATTGTTCAGGGTCACCATGGGGACAAAGGTCGAATCAAACTCTGTTGTTGAGAAATCAAAGTTCTTTAACATACTTGATGAAGCATTTGCAATGTTTTGTCTCAACATTTTGAGAGATTTGCTCTTCCATGTAGACAATCTAACTACTCCAAATGAAGTATGGTTGAAGCTTAAAGGTTTGTTTGGAAATACTTATGAGATGAGAGGCCACCATCTCGAAAATGAGCTTATCTCTTTGAGTCCTACTCATTTAGAGACAATCCAAGATTTATTCACCAAATTCAAGTCATTGTTGCTTCAACTCAAGCAATGTGGCATAGAGAAGAAGGAGGAGGACCTCATACTGTCCATACTTTCAAAGCTAGGGGCAGAGTACTCTGTGTTTGTAAGCACTTTTCACACTAACAATATCACATCTCAAAACTGATGCATGCCTGCATTGGATGAGTTCACGCAGTCTTTGACCCAAGATGTGAGACATGCTAGTGCATATGGGTACCATCAAATACAACAAATATCAAGCTCTTGTTACAGGAGTTTCGAATCCATCCAAGGGAAAGAAGAAAGCCAAGGATTCGAAGCAACAAGACATACCCAAATCTTCAGATGGAGGTTTGAATCATTGCAAGGACAAGGACAAGAAGAAGCAGGAGAAGACCAAATGCACCTAATGTCATAAAGGGTGGCATCCAGAGAGTGTATGTATGAAGAAGACCATTGATATGATGGTGGAATTGTTGGAGAAGAGCAACATTCCACTGCCTGGGGGCGCGAGGAAGAAGGATGGAAGTTCAAGATCAGATAACAAGGGGAGGTGCCATGCATTAGTTGTTGGTTCTTTAGACTCTTGTTCCTTCATTATTGATTTAGGAGCATCAAGGCACATGGCCTCTCTCAAAGAGTTCTTCACATCCATGTATTCAGATAGTGGCCAAACTATTCGAATGGGTTATGATTTAGAGATCCAAGCCAAAGGGATTGGAAGGATTGATCTTGAACATGGGTATTTCAATAATGTATGATTTGTACCAGACTTGGTAGCAAACCTACTGCCAGTGTACCAAATAACCCACACTAGAGAAGCCAAGATAGCAACATTTACTCCAAACACAATAGAGATAGCTGAAATCTCTACCAATAAGGTGGTGGTCGTGGGGTTTGTTGATCATCAAGATAGGATGTACAAATTCTCCGATTTCCTTCCCTACTCTAGAGGGAAATCGTTTGTGTCTCATGCCAATGAAACCAACTAGTTGTGGCATGAGAGGTTCATCCATATGAACTACAGATACCTCCAAGAATTGAGCAAGAATGGCATGGTGGAAGGGATTCCTCCTATCAATACCTCCAATGGTGCATGCATTGGTTGTGTGGTGGGGAAACATCCAGAGCGCAGCTATGAGAAAGGGAAAGCAATGAGAGCTACTCAAGTGCTTGGATTGATGCATTCAGGTCTTATTGGACGTCTTCCTAAACCTTCATATGGAGGATAAAGGTATGTATTGACCTTCATAGATGATTTCTCAAGGTTTTGTTGGGTATACTTTCTCAAACTCAAATATGAAGTCTTTGAGACTTTAAGGTTTGGAAATACCTGGTTGAGAACCAGTGTGGGAACAAGATCAAAGTGCTTCGTACTGATAATGGTAAAGAGTATGTGAACAAGAATTCACAACACCTTTGTGAAGCATGTGGCATCCAAATGCAGCATTCGGTTCCCTACACACCACAACAAAATGGTGTGGCAGAGAGGAAGAACAGGGCGCTCAAGGATATGACAACCTGTATGATTGAAGCTATGGATTTGAGTTCTAAGCTATGGGACGAAGCCATTAATTGTGTTTCATACATTAAGAACAGAGATCTTCATAAATCAGTGTATGGAAAAACATCATATGAGACTTGGTTTGGTCACAAGCCAAATATTTCACATTTCAGGATTTTTGGCTCAAGGGGTTGGGCTAGAATTCCTTCATAAAAGAGAAAAACATTACAGCCACAAAGAAATGAGTGCATCATGGTAGGATATGGTGAATATAAAAAGGGATACAAGCTCTTTGATCCCTCAACTCAAAATAATTTAATAGAAAGAAGTGTGCAATTTGAAGAAGAAGTCATTCCATATTTTGAATTAGCATCGGGGGAATGCTCATCTCTTTCACCACAAGATGATGCAAGTGATGAATACTTTTCTGATATTTCTGATTTTTATATTGTTGAAGATGATGTTTCTGAACATGAATCCCCCACTCAAACCAAGTGGGCAGATAAAACCATAGAAGCAGTTGGGGATTTAGTTGGCAATCCACTAGATCCTATGAAAACTAGATCACAATTTCATACTGCTTCTTTTGCAAGTGAAGTGTATATTGCTGAGAAATGATTCATGATGGTTGGATCCGATCCACAATCATATCATGAAGCATCAATTGACCCAAGATGACAAACATCCATACAAGAAGAGTTCAAATCTCTACAAGAAAATGAGACTTGGGAATTGGTTCATTTTCCTCCCAAGAGGAAGCTAGTGCAATACAAATGGGTTTATAGGACCAAAGTTGTTGCTAATGGATCTGATATAAATTATAAGGCCAGATTAGCTTCCAAATTCTTCTCTGAAGTCCAAGGAGTGTACTATACAGAGACATTTGCACCGGTTGCAAAGATGGGCTCTATTAGGCTAGTTTTAGCCCTTGTTGCAAGAAAGCGTTGGGAGGTTCACCACATGAATGTCAAAAGTGCATTTCTTCATGGTGAGCTATAGGAGGAGACATATATGCAACAACCTATAGTATTCTAAGAGGATCCTTCTCTTGTATTCAGGTTAAATATGTCTCTCTATGGCCTTAAGCAAGCCCCAAGGGTTTGGTATGCCAAGATAGACAAATTTCTGCTTTCACTTGGATTTGAAAGATGAAAGTCTGATCCTAATGTTTATTTGAAGCATGTTGATGATGCATTGCAGGTCATAGTACTCTATGTTTATGACCTTTTGATTTTAAGTAGCCGCACCAAATCAATTGGTTCAATCAAACCATCTTTGCATAGTGAATTTTCAATGACTGATCTTGGCTTGTTAAAATAATTCCTTGGTTTGGAAATTATTCAATCTGAAGCAGGAATCAAGGTTAGGCAACAAAAGAATGCTGTAGACCTGTTAATGAAGTTTAAAATGGCTGAATGTAAGGCATCCAAGTGCCCTTTCCTTTCTGGTATCAAATTGGATGAAGTTGGTGACTCTCCATTGGTGGACAACTCATTGTATAGGAAGCTAGTCAGGAGTTTGTTGTATCTTACTCATTCTAGACCTGATTTGGCATATGTTTTAGCTATAGATATGCAATAGCTTCATGAGATCTGGATTTTCTTATTTTGATTTTGTTGATAATCCCAATAACAAAAATTCCACTTCAGATTATGTCTTTATGCTTGTCATTGATCCCATATGATAGTCAAGCAAGAAACAACACACTCGATTGGGCATACATGAGTTGGTTGCAACTTGCATGGACCACCACAGAAGTAGTGGAACGCTTTGAATATTCTTTGAATTTTAAAAAACGGGAGCCTTTTGACTTATAGCCACCAACAGTACATTAGTAAAGTCAAAATCCTTTCATCCTTAACCATCGAATCGACAAGAAGGCCCCTTTTTAACCCTCCATAAATCTGAGACGTGGTCGAATCTTTAGCTTTGGTTTGGCTTCGAAGGCCCACAAAAGGCTTAAAATATAGTATTTCACTCGACAGTAAACTACGATCACAGTCAAAAGTCAAGACAGAAAATTTCCTGGTATTTAAGTATCATCATTTGCTTTAACGTTACGATATACAGAAAAGCTTAGTGCCGATCCATTGAATTTGGAATTAATTATCTGTGAAAAAAATACTTCAATAACTTTCAATAACTTTTTTTCAATTTAAAAGTCAACAAAAAAATTTCACTAGTAGATTATCATAAATGGTTTATATAACTTGTTTATTACATTAATAAGAATTTGGTACATGTCGAATTTGATAGATACATTGACAAATAAAGGGGCAGGTTTTATCTTTTACATTCAGAATGAACTCTTTTAGCATTTTGTGAGATTTAAAGAAAGTTTTGATGTTCATTATGGATAATATTTTTTTGGAAATTTGTTGTGTGATGTTATGAATTCAACATTTTGGAAATTTGGTATGTGATATCATGAATGTAAAGGATGCTAATTTGGGTTGACAAAGAGGAGTAAGTACTATAGAGTTTTATTTTTATTTTTGGGTAGAGACTAGAGTGAAATGTTTTATTAATTTGGAAAATATAATTGTTATATGTTTTTAAGGATTTAATCAAGTGTTTTTTTTGTTTCTTTTTAGATTTTGGAAGATGGAGATCTTAATATCTTTATAAACAAGATTTTTGGATAGAGTGATCTAATGAAACCGAATATGGAGGTATTTGCAAGTATCAATCTTTTTGCAAAAAAACAAAATGTGATAGCAGCCACAAGTAAATAGGACATCCATTAAATCAAGAGAATCCTTATGTTGTGTTTCCATGGTGAATTGAGTGAGCGGCTAAATTGTTAAGGTAATCATGTGGCATATTAAATTGTTAAGGTAATCATGAAACATATTAAGAGAAGAACGACCATGTGGCCAATTGACAAAGCTGTCGTCTACAACTTGGAACCAGGGTTTGAGCTTGAGATGAGCATGACTGAGGGCTAAGCTTTTGAAATGTTCTATGTATACCTTGGAAACTACAAGGGAAAAAGAAGACCATGGGTAGTTGCTATAGTTGGATTCCTTTAAAGCTAAGAAATACTGAAGTAGGGAAAAAATTCTAAGATTTGAATTTCTAGGCAAATAATGTCTAGAACTTCAAGGATGGGGATCTTGGTAAATAAGGAAAAAAAACAAATCCAACCAAAAGGTTTGGTTCATTATTTGGAGACATTGAATTTTATGAATGAATCCCACGGATGGAGTTTGGCCAATAAAGGGTTCATTTTTTCAAATAGAAATTTGACTAAGGTATAGACTAGGAATTTAATGGCATCGACCATGGGTCTTAATGTCTATTTGGATTTATTGTGAATATTTAGTTGTCCATGATATTTAGGGGGTAATGCATGATATAGCATAGGGGATTGTGCAGGAAGTAGGAACTTATTTACGCTAGTGTTGAAACAATGTGGAGCGAATGATATCACCCTAAACATGTCTTAGGAAGCCATAAATAGTGACTTGAAAAACAGAAGGAACCCCATAGGTTGGGTTATAGGACTAATGTAAAAGGAATCCCAAAAATATAGGTGAGGGCCCAACAATCCAAAGTTGCGAAAAAACACTTAGAGCTACCATGTGGTAGGGTTTAATGACCCAATAATATCTGGTTTGGGAAAAATCACCAACAACCTGCTATTTAGTTCATAAATTTCTCACTGATTGCAACACTTCAAACTCACCACTAATAATATATTTGATTGCCACAATTAGTGCACATTACAAAATGGAACTAGACTAGCATTTTTTAATGCAATATTAGTACATAGAATCCTCCTATTATTCTTAAATATATGATAGATTCCCAACTATCCATGAGCTACAAGAAAGAAGGGATCTAAGAAATTTCAATAAATACCCAAAACAAGAGAACGCAAACCACATCGATGTTGCAAATCCTAAGGTTTGGGATCCAAAAAGAGAATAGGAGAAGCACCGCACACATATGTCAATGGTCAATCCTGATCAATGAGTTTCCTATCTCCAAATAATAACATGCTTGTGGATCTTTATGGCTCCATTTTGTTGGAACATGTAATTTTAATAATTACATGTGTGATGATATTTAGTTGATGTCGTGAGATGTCATTACTAGCATTGGAAGGAAAAATCGAACAAAATAACTCTGAATATTATAATATTGGAATATCCACATTTATAATGGAGAAAAATACTCATTTTACCATACATTATATAAAGAGGTGGAAGATCATTTATCCCACATGTAAAAAAGGGATATTATTCTTTCATACCTCTTGGTATATAATGGAGGTGAACGAGATCCTTTGGAGGTATCTTGGAAATGCATTGAGATGTTATTTTAATATGATGGAATAACATATGTCAAGTGCAAATCAAGTTCCAATGTTGTAGATATTTTGATGAATAAGAAGATTTTCCCATTCTAGTGTATGTTTCCCCATTTCAGGTTTTACCATGTATATCTGGTGTTCTCTTGTATGTTATGTTATCTCTATATTTATTCATATTCTTTGTTGTTTTGTTAGATACAAGTCTAGAATAGTTCATGCTTTCATGTTTTGTATTGTTGTATGATTTTCTCAATATTCTAACATGGTATTAGAGCAAGTTTCTATACTCTATCTTCTTCAATAAAATCTTAGATTTTTGTTCAAGTAACGTTGTCTCATATTTTTACTTGAGCACTTCATATTTTTGGTTTAAGATCTGATCTACAATACTCAAGTGATATTTTTTTTAATATCTAGGCTTTATTCTACATATTTGATTTTTTCCAAACCCTAACCCTTATGGAGAAATATTTAAGGGTGAGTGCAAGCTAATGAGGGTCACTTTTGGCACATTAGATGTAATAGAAAACTGAAAAATCAAGCATCCCTCAACTTAATTGTATTTTGTGAGATAATTACACAAAATATCTTGCTTTGAGTAAACAAGATTAAATGTAGGAAATTCAATCACGTTTCCAAATATATAAGGTTTATGTGTTGAAATTTTTTATAACTATGTCAATTTTCATTGTTTCTAATAGTCAATTTTTAGTTTTTAGGCAAATGATAAGGTATATGTTTTTACGGGTGCAGCATTTGAGGGCCTAAATGATGCTTTCAGGATACAATAATTTGCAAGCATGTAGAGAAAATATAGCACTAGTGCAATGCTATTTTTCAAAAATAAAATTAGTAATTTTTTTTTATAATTATCTTAGTGATCATTCCTTGAAAATGGCATGTCTTTTGTGGGTGCATCCTTTGAAGGTCTTAATGAAATAATCATGAAATGGGTTTTATATAGAATGTGGAGGTCAATGTTTTCTAGTGCACCATATAATGTATTTTAAAAATAATTAAGAATTGAAAAACTTATGGAAAAAACACTAACAACATGCTTTTTGAGTTAAGGAGTTAGGACACAATAGAAATTGAAAAACAAATAGGAAAATATAATATTTTTTAATAAAAATTACATATTTAGAATCTGTAGAAAAATGCTATTTATGTTTAAGATTTCGTAAAAAATTATTATGTGTAGCATATTGTAATGAGTGGGAAAACAACGACTTCTTTAGAAAATGGAAGAAATGCCCAATTAGCTATGGTTTATCATATACCGTAGCATAGGTTTGGTATTATCGAAGCAAAATCCAAACCATGCACATAGGACTATTGGTGACATGTGAACAAGTGAATTGGCATGTTTAAATTAAAATTACATCTCCCGCCCTCATAGAATTGGAAAACACATGCGCATTATAGAACTACAAAACGTACGCGCGTTATAAAACTACAAAACACGGGCATGTTATAGAGTTCTATAAAATGCACGCATTTTGTAGAGCTAAAAATATAGCACTATATGTAATATATCAAATATATGGATAATAGTTTAGAGGGGGTGTTGAAGGGTCAAGGGCCTAGGAGGATGTTGGAATTTCAGGTGGGGATGGTTAATAGTTGAGAGGGGGTGGGGAAGGGTCAAGGGCCAAGGAAGATGTTGGAATTTCAAGTGGGGATGGTTATTAGTTAAGAGGGGATGGGGAAGGGTCAAGGTCCTAGGATGATGTTGTAAATTCATGTGGAGAAAGATTAATGGAATGGGAACATTAAGGGTTACAAGGGTGAATGGGAGTGGGGATTGAGAGAATTATTAGGAGTATAAGAGGTGTTGAATACGTATAGGGTTAGAAGTAGTACACAAGTCTTGAGCGATGAAAAGGGATAAGGTGGAGGGGAGGAAGTGGGTGATGGCTTGATGAGAGAGAGGATTAGTGAATGGGAAGGTGGATATGGAGTATTAGTGGAGGAATAGGATGTGTTGGAGGAGAGAGGCGAAGGGGGGGGGAATTGAAGAGATGGGAATGAGATGCAATAAAACAAAGAATAGTGGTCATAATGAGGTAGGGGGTTGAGGAGAAGGGATAAGTTGAAAACAGAGAGAGAGAGAGAGAGAGAGAGAGAGAGAGAGAGATGGTGCAAAGACAAAGGGTGGAGGGTTGAGAGACGGTGAGAGAGGGATGTTGTGAAAGAGAGAAACATGGAGAGGGAGGGAGGGATACAAGTTGATAGAGAGAGAGAGAGGAATAATGGCACAAAGGGTTGGTAATTAAGGGAGAAGGGAGTGAGATATTGATAGAGGGAGGTAAATAGAAGTTGGAGAGAGAGGGAGAGACAAAGGGAATTTGTGAGAGAAGGGGGAACACACACACACAAAGGTTATGTGGGAGAGAAAGGGATGGGTGAGTGACATAGGGCAAGGGGGAGGGGTGAGAAATAGAGAGAGAATGATGGAGGTATAGAAAGGGTGGAGAGAGATTATGAGATATGGGAAGTGAGGGAGGGACACACACACACACACACACATACACAAAGATTGTGTGGGAGAGAGGGAGAGACAAAGGGAATTTGTGAGAGAAGGGGGAACACACACACACACAAAGGTTATATGGGAGAGAGGGGGATGGGTGAGCGACATAGGGCAAGGGGGAGGGGTGAGAAATAGAGAGAGAGTGATGGAGGTATAGAGAGGGTGGAGAGAGATTATGAGATATGGGAAGTGAGGGAGGGACACACACACACACACACACACACACACACACACACACACACACAAAGATTGTGTGGGAGAGAGGGAGGGAGGGGTGAGTGACAAAGAGGGAGGGGGGTGAATGATATAGAGAGTGATATGTAGGGAAGGATAGTGAGTGAGGTATATAGAAGGTGGAGAGAGACTATGAGAGAGGGGGGTGAGGGAGTGACACACACACGTAGATATATAAAGAGAGGGGGGGGAGGAACATGCACACATAAAGAGAGAGAGAGGGGGGGTGAGCGTTAGAGAGAGAGGGGGGAGGAGTGAGTGATAGAGAGAGAATGGTGGAGGGAGAGATAGTGAGGGAGGTACAATGAAGGTGGAGAGAGGTTATTAGCGAAGGCGAATGAGGGAGGGACACACACACACACACACACATATGGAGAGATAGATAGATTATGTGGGAGAGAGAGGAGGGGAGGTGTGAGAAACAACAAGAGAGGGGAGAGGGGGGAGAAATAGAGAGAGAGAGTGATGTAGGAAGGGATAGTGAGGGAGGTATAAATAAGGTGGAGAGAGGTTTTGAGATATGGAGATTAAGGGAGGGACACACACACATATAGATAGATAGATATATAGATAGGTAGATAGAGAGAGAGAGAGAGAGAGAGAGGGAGGTTGTGAGAGAGACAAGGGGGAAAGACACACACACATACACCTAGATATAGTGAGAGATGGAAATACAAAGGAAGGGAGAGCTAGTGAGTAAAGAATAGAGGGATAATGAGCAATTCACATGTGTATCCATAGATGCCAAAAATATTATTTAGGGATCGAGTCTTGGATTTCCTCCCTTAACCATGTTGAGGCCTTAATACCCATATCTAATGCTCAAAACCTCTTAAAGGATTTTGCATATTTTCTTGGAGACCAAGCATACCTTGAATATGTCATCCATGGTACTTCAAGGAATTGTTCATTAACATGGATGCCTCAAATATTCCACTATGGCCTAAGGAATGAGCATATTCCCTCAATCATGTCTTAGAGGTCCAATACATGTTGCTAAAAACCACCTAATTCTACTAACATCCATATTCATAGTCCAAATATCTCTATGAGATGCCATCTGTGATTTTTTAAGGTGTCCTTCCTATCCCTAGATGCCTAGAAGCTTTAGTTAGGGCCTAAGGCCATAGTTTTCTCCCTTGTCCATGTGCATGGACTTGAGATGCATACTTAGTGCTTAACAAATGATGATGGTATGCATATCCCAATTAAGATTCAAATGATTCACTTTCAATGTCATGTCTGGTGGTTGGAGGCATCAATTCTGGCCCTAAATGGTTAACAACTTCCTTTAAGGCCTAAGGACCAAGTGTTTCCCCCTACCCATGTGAAGGGGCCTAAAATCTGTACTTAGTGCTAAAAATGTTTTAATGGAACTAGTATCCCTATTTCAAGGCAAATGAAACCATGGAAGGATCTATTGAGATTGTTCAACACATTATTCTTGGATCTAGATGAATATACACATATTCTAGGGGATAAGGCCTGGGTTTCCTCCCTTATTATGTCTAAGGTCCCAAGACACATACATAGTACTTCGAAACCCCTAGTGGTTCCCATATCCCCGTTCAAAACAAAAATATCAACATGATAGGTCATCTATGGTGATTCAAGGTGTCGTTCATGGACCTTGAGCCCTAAAATTTGGTTTACAACCTAAAATTAAGGATTTATGTACCAACCATGATGAACACCTTATCCTCCATATATAATGCTAAAAAAATCTTGATCATGGCCATATCCCAACTTAAAGGTTGAGGATACCCTTAAGAGATCATGTGTGTTTGTTCTAGGTGTTGTTCTTGGCCCTATATGTCTATAGGATAAGGATTCCTTTAGGGCCTAAGCACTACCTTTCTTCCCTCAACAATGTCTACGGATATGTTTCTAGAGCTAAGAGAATTCTAATGCACTGCATATTCTCTCTTAGACGCAAAATATCACATACGGAGGTCCTATGTGCAGGTTTGATGCCTTGTTCATGGACCTCAAGCCTTAAAAGCTACCTTTAGGACATAATTCTTAGGTTTCCTCCCTCAAGCATGGTCAAGGGATTATGACCCATACTTAGTTCTTAAAACATCCTAATGGTGTCCATATTACAACACAAAGAAAAAATATTCTCTTGGGAGGTTAGGCATGGTTGTTTGAGATGTTCTTCTTCATGATGCTAAAATATTACTATACGCCGTAAGTCTTGACGACGAAAACTATTGTTTTTATTAATTTCCCTAGCCATGCACTAAACCATTTTTTGTGGTTCTCCATAACAGGTGCACGTTTTGCTTCTCTAAAACGTGTGCTTGTTTTGCTTCTCCAAAACACGTGCATGCTTTGCTTCTCCACAATGCGTGCATATTTTGCTTCTCCATAACGTGTACGTGATTTGTAACTATTAAACACGTGCATGTTTTGTAACTATAGAATGTGTGCAAGTTTTTCCTTTCCTAGCCTACATGTCATATGACATGTCAGGCTTGAAATTAACCAAACAAATCATTACATAACGTGAGCGTGTTGTGTTTTTATGTATCACGAGCATGCTTCCAAAAAGTAGGATTGCATCTAAAAGGTCCCTCAACTTCTTCCACACAGCCTTAAGGTAAAATCAAGAGGTGACTTTTAGGTCAATTTCTGAACCTTTCTATGCAGATTTTGAATCAAAAAATTGCATGTCCGAGTTCCTTTTGTAAAAATACTCAATTTAAAACAAAATTGTCTCATTTTTAGTTTGGAAAGTGGAGATATCGTTGTTTTAAAATAAATTATTTTAAAGTTTTTCAATGATTGTCACGTGAACTACAAAGCGAATATATTTGGACAAAGTACACACATTTTTGTTATGTCTACATGAGTGGATGTGAATGACTACACCAGTTCTGGAAAAAAAAATTATAATAAATATTCAGAGCACTATTGGTCAAGTTATGGTCATTTTAAAATTTCGGCATTGGTGAAAAAATTCTAATTTAAAAAAATCCTTATTTTTGCGATAATTCAATTTTTTGCATTTTGGGTTTAGGACTTTATCACCATGACTTGAGAAGTTGTTTCTATTCTTGCAATAGTTGGATCTAACTATCTCTCTTTGAAGAGAAAAATGATTGGCGTGTTTATAAGTAAGAACTTATTGAGGTTAACTAAAGGTGATATCAACAAACCAACTAGTGCAAAAGAGTTGGAAATATGGGAAGATAGACGTAATCAAGCAAGAGGACTCATTGGAAAAACTATTTTAGATAGCTTAAATGTAAACATTGAAGTTGAAGATAGTCCTATTGAGGTATGGAAAACCATAGTTTCTTTATTTGAAAACGATGATGTTTCTGCTTACTATCTCAAAAAGAAATCCATGAGTTAAACCCTAAATATTTATATAGAATAGAGGCATTTCTTGCTAAAATTAAAATTTATAATGTAAAATTAAATAATTGTGGTAAAGATTACAAGAAAAATGGCAATGCTCTAACTATTCTTGGTGACCAAAAATTACTTTCCTGCTTTGATAATTTCAACCAAACTAGGAATAGGGCCATTGAAATTTCTAAAGGTACTCACACACGCATTTTTGATGACTTTTGTAAAGGTTTGATAAATGAGGAAGGTATATTAATTTCTATTGGTCACTTGTCTAATAATAATGATGTAATAGCACATAGTAAAAATAAGATCATATGAATAGTTTTAAAAATTCTAAATAACATAATCAAGGATCCAATTCTATTGATGATGTTTAGAATTTTTCTAACATGGTGCCTAACAAAATGAAAGTGTTTAATCCTTGTAAGTATTGTAGAAAAACCAAAAAAGAGTTGCTTTAAATAGAGACATGAACTTGTAAAAGCAAAGAAAATTTGTTTCGAAGAAAAGTTGATGTATGTATGTGATTATTCTATTCAACCAAGTAATTATTCTTTCAATGTGGAATGGATAATGGATTCTAGTGCTTCCAATGCCACAATTGGTTTAGTTTCTTTGTTTAATTCATATGAAACTAAAAAGCACTCACAACAGAAAGTATCTGTAAGTGTTGGTAATGGCATCTTTCAATTTTAGGATTTGGTAAAGTTAGTTTTCCTAATGGTACTTCGGAATATTTGTTTCATGTTTAAGGAATTCCCATCAACTTGATTTCTATTTATCGTGCATGTCAGAAAGGTTATAAATTTGAATCCTAGCCTAAAGGTATGTGTTAAATGATATCAAACAAAACTTTAAAATTCTTTCTTCTAGTCCTATTGATCATAATATTGGATTATATAAGTTTTTTGGTTTTAACTCACGCAAAAATCAACCCTTTTATTCCTATGTTACTCATGCTAATTAACTAAGAAAATTATGGCATGAAATATTAGGTCAATTGAATTATGGGAAAATGAAATTTTTGTCTAAATGTTGCATACTTTAACCTTCAATTTCTTCCATTAAAGGTGTTTGTGAAGGTTGTGTTCTTGGTAAACATCATAAGGAAATGTTTGATAAAGGTAAAGCTTGTCATTCTAAAGAACCAATGCAACTAATTCATAGATATATTTGTGGCCCTCTTGAAACTCCTTCTTTGTATCATGCAGTTTGTTTTCTTCCTTTTATTGATGATTATAGTCACAAATGTTGGGTTTATTTTTTGAAACATAAAAGTGAAACCTTTGATATTTTTCAAAAATTTAAATCCATGGTTGATAATGGATTTGGTAAAAGTATTAAGACTTTGAGAACTAATAATGGGGGGGATTTATTAAAAATGAATTTAATGCATATTTATCTAAGAATGGTATTCAACATCAAAATATTGTTCCTTATACATTTCGACAAAATGGGATATTGGAAGAAATAATATAACTTTGGATGAAATGGATGGATGTATGCTTTATTCTAAAGGATTACGTAAGCTTTTTCGGATGATGTTATTTGTTGTGTGAACTATATCTTGAATGGAGTTCCTAATAAATAAGTTTTGCAAGCTACTCTTGAGGAAAAATGGAATGGACTAAAACCTGGTCATAGTAAACTTAAATTATTTGATAGTGAATGTTAGCATCATATCCCTGATGAAAAATAAAAAAATTTAGAACCAACCAAAGTCTCACAAATGTATTTTTATTAGTTATTGTAAGGATTCTAAAGCATACATATTCTTTTATACCTCTATCCAAGGTGACATTATTTTGTGAGATGTTTACTTTGATGAAGTCTCTCCTCCTCCTACATCTATTGAACCTCATGTTACCTTGAATTTTCCTTCACCTTATATGTTACTCTTATCTCTATTAATCCTTCCCCACCTTTTGTTCTTATTATTGGTCATAGTTCACCCTCTTCTTCAAGTGATCCACTTGAATATTATGAAGATACTAGTATGGGTCCTACCACTACTTTTCTTCCTCTTTGAGCTTGAAAAAATATTGAATCTGTAGGTTCTGAGATTGGTCTTCCTTTTGATACTTGTAGAACTAGATATGGTAAGTTGCTTTTATAACTAAAGCTTTGGCCATAGATGATCCCTCTACTTATTGTCAAGCCAAAGATAAGGTTGAATGGGAAAAACCATGCAAACTGAGTATGACTAGTGAATGAACAATAAGACGTGGATTCGTGTACCCCTCCTCTAGGAAACAATTTAGTTGGATAGACAAAACAAATTTTACTACAGAGGAAAAAATTCAAAAACATAAAGCTCAATTAGTAGAAAAAATATTCTCTCAATAAGAAGGTATGGATTATATTGAAACTTTTGCACCAGTTGCTAAAATGAACACAATCAGAAGTATTATTTTACTTGTTGCATGTATCAATGGGAAATACACCAAATGGATGTCAAGAATCCCTTTTTGAATGGTGATATTAGTGAAGACATTTATATGCAACAACCACCTGGATTTATTACATTTTACACTTCAAATTTGGTATGCAAATTGAACAAGTTTTTATATGGTATTAAGAAAGGACCTAGAGCTTGGCATCAAAAGATTGGTGCTTATTTCTTGAAGAATGGTTTTAAGCGATGTGTATATAATTCAAATATGTATGTGAATCGCTTTGACGATGATGTTATCATAATTGTACTTTATGTGGATGATATTATTATTACTGGAATCCAACTTACTTTGATACATGAAATGAGAGATAATCTTAAAATCAAATTGAAATGACCAAATTTAGGCCTATTACATTATATTTTGGTCTACAGATTTGGCATACGGAAAATGGTATTTTACTCTCTCATCCTAAGTATACAACATATATCCTTGCTCGGTTTCATATGTGTGATTGTAAGTCATCACTTACACCATTTCAGTCTGGTGTAAAGTTAATTGTTGACTTTGACACTCCTCTTCTTGATGCAACATTGTATCATTAGCTTATGGGAGTTTGATATATTTGACACACAATAGACAAGATATATGTTTTGCAGTCAACATGGTTTTGAGTTTTATGAAAAAGCCTCATGAAATTCATTGGACAACAACAAAGAGGATTCTCGGATATTTACATGGGACATTTTATTATGTTGTATTCTATTAGAGCAAGGCTATAGTCTCACTCCTTGGTTAAATATAGATTACGATTGGGTTGGGGATACTTATGATATAAAATATACTGCATGATATATATTTTAGCATGGTTTAGGTTTCATCTCATTGTCTAGTGTGAAGTTGAGAACTCGTTTTCTTTCTTCTTATGAAGCAGAATACAAGGAACCTAAGGAATTAGCTAAAGATGTAGTGTGGATCTAGCATGTTCTGAGAGATATTTTCCTAGTATAGAAGTCTCCTACTGAGTTTATATGTACAATCAGAGCACAATTTAGTTTGTGTATAGTTCAATGTATCACTCCAAAAATAAACACATTGACTTGGATAATCATTATATTAGAGATCGTGTTGGATATGACATTATTTGTTTGGATTAATTGTCTCACAAAAAAACAAGTAGCTGATAACTTCACCATATCCATGATAGAGGAAAAGCTCATGTATCTTCACAGTATGTTGGGAATTAGGGACCTAGCTGTTATCAAGGGGGATAGGTAATGTAATGACATCTTCCTCCTTTTATGTGTTATTCTCCTAGTCATCATTAAGAGGAGGTGCTGGAATGTGTAATTTTAATAATTACATGTGTAATGATGTCTAGTTGACGTTGTAAGATGTCATAACTAGTAATGGAAGGAAAAACAAAAAAATAACTTTTAATATTATAATATTGAGTTATACCACATTTATAATGGAGAAAAATGCTCATTTTACCATTCATTATATAAATAGGTGTAAAATCGTTTATCCCACATGTAAAAAAGGGATGTTAATCTTCCATAGCTCTTGGTATATAATAGAGGTGAGGGAGATCCTTTAGAGGTATATTGGAAATGCATTGTGATGTTATCGTAATACTTTGCATAACATATGTGGAGTCGAGCTCAAGTTGTAATGTTGGAGATATTTCAAGGATTAAGAAGTTGTCTCCCTTCCCATGAATGATTCCCTATTTGGGGTTTTACTACATATCTAGAATAGTTCATTCTTTTCATTTTTTTTTATGATTTTCTCATATTCTCAATATTCTAACACATTTTGTATGGGTCAAGAATGTGGGTAACAACTCACCATTCATATATTTTAAATACCATAATAATTCTAAAAAATAGTAGATGTATATATATGGACATAAATCTATGCATCATTAACTAATTTTTAACCTCTAATTCATGTAAATTGATTTTTATAATCATAATAATATTATAATGATTATGATTATATTTTTCAAAATATTTGTACTTATAGTCTGGGGAAGTTCTACAAAACCTCTAAGTGTATAGTAATAAGAATAATAACACAATCATCTAAAAGGAAGTAAAGATGAAGAAAACCCTACCAACTATATTAATCAAAGAGAATATGTACACAAATTTCAATAAACATAATGACAATAATGAACAAATTAGAAAATAATTTCCAAGAAAACCCCTTCTATGAGAAAAAAAAGCCACACTCCAAAGCACACTCAAATGTATTAATCAACAACTAACAAATGGTTACAAGACATTATATATAATATGTTTTTTCAACACGAGTTCTCAACAAGATAAGGATTTTGGAGAAATTTTGTCAACATAAAAATAAGTTAAAACTTTTAAAATCAATTCCTTCAATGCTAAAACTAAAAAAATGGGCATAAAAAAACCCTAAACCATTTATGATTGTAAAGTTTTCCATGCTTGAAACCTCCAACAATTAATTGGCCAGCTATTGTAGCTTAGCATTCATTGCCTGCTAGTGATTTACATTTATTCCTTGCCACTACTTATCTTTTATTCTTTGCCACTTCTTAACATTTCTACTGCAAGTCATTGATAATTACCTTCTCTACTACAGGACTGCAGGGTGTAAGACACACATGCCATAACATTCTCCCACTTTTGATTTACCTTGCAAGAGTATAACAGAGAATGAATTAAACTATGGGCTAATTATTATAATATTGAGAAATATGCAGTAAATAGGTAAATAAATAGAAAGAATATGCTATTCTAACCTTCTATACATACATGAAACATATAATTAAAGCAGTAAGCAATAGAAAAGATAAAGATAAAATAATGACACACCAAATATACATGGTAAAGCCACATATGGGGAAACATTCATGGGAATGTATTTCCTTCTTATTCTTTAGAATTGTATTGTCTTCTTACTGTTCAAAAATCCATGAGAAGGTATTGTATTGTTATTCTTCAGAAAACTCCACTCTTATACTTGATATCCACTCCACATATGCTTCTCAAATATTTACAATAACATAACAATATAATTCTCAACATACCCAAAATGGTCTATTTCACCTCTATTATATAGATAAAGGTATGAAAGAATAACATCCCATAATGCATGTGGGATAACACGTTTTACATAAAATAGAGACAAATATTTCTTCCCTTGCTATATAAGACATCATAATATCTTAGAACATCACATTAGACATCATTACACATGTAATATTAATATTACACATTCCAACACTCCCCCTTAATGATGACTAAGGAGAAGAACACGTGTACAGAAGAAGATGACATTCATTAGAATTATGCATTGATGAAAACTCCCCCCATTCCCAAGAAAATTTGAAGATACACAAACTTTACTTATTTCATGGACTTGGTGAATATATTGTTTTCTTGTTGTGATATGGGACAATACTCCAAACAAAAAACACCTTTTTCAATAAGATCTTGAATGTAGTGAGTATCAGAGTCAATATGTTTAGTATTTGAGTGATACATTGAATTGTATGCAAGTTGAATTTTAATCTCATTGTCACATATTGATTTGGTAGGAGACTTTTGAACCAATCCCAACTCTATAAGAACATGTTAGATCCAACTGCTTCTTTAGTTGCTTCCTTAGTTTCTATGTACTTTCCTTCACAAGAAAAAAGAGAAATGTTTTTCAACTTACTCGATAATTTAATTAGAAGTGAGCCAAGATGAAAGATGTACCCTACAATAGACCTTATACCCAAAGAATCCCTTCCAAGTTAAATTATTTATAACCAAGTTTTGTTAGAATAGAAAACATCATAATGCAATATGTCCTGTATATATTTGAGAATTCTCTTTATTTCTTTCCAATGATTTTCATGAGTATTTTTCATGAAACTCAAAACTATGATGACTATAAAATATATCTCAGGCATGCTATGTGTCAAATATATCAAACTCCCTACAAGTTGAGAATACAAAGTGGCATCAACAAAAGGAGTGCCACAATCAACAATTAACTTTCCATTGGACTGAAATAGTGTAGGTGAAGAATTACAATCATTCATATGAAATTGAGTAAGTAAATATGTAGCCTACATATGATGAGAAAGGAATATACCATCAACTATATTCCAAATCTGTAGAACCAAAAAATAATGCAATAGACCTAAATATGTCATTTCAAATTCATGCTTAAGATTATTTTTCATTTCCTGTATAAATGTAAGCTGGATACCAATACGAGTAAAACAATACACATAAAGTACCACAATGATGACATCATGAATAAAGTTCTTAAAATATAGATTTAGATATAATATAAACCTCTTAAAACCATTCTTCAAGAAATACCTACCAATTTTCTCATACCAATATTTAGGTGCATGCTTAAGACCCTATACAGACTTGTTTAGTTCACATACTAGACTTGAAGTTTCAGCAGTGATAAAACCAAGTGGTTGTTGCATATAAATGTCTTCAAAAAGGAACTCTTGACATCCATTTGGTGTATTTCCAATTGATACGCTGCAATAAGAGACAATATGCTTGTTACTGTCATCATTTTGGAAACTAAAGCAAATGTCTTAGTATAGTTAATACCTTATTGTTGAGAAAAATATTTTTCTACTAAATAGGAGTTGTGTTTTTCAATATGTCCTTCTGTAATCAACTTTGTTTTATATATCCACTTACGTCCAACTAAATTATTTCCAAGATGAAGGGGAGAAAGATTCCAAATATTTTTCTTCATTAATGAATTATAATCAGTAGTCATGGATTTATCCCATTCATTTTTATCTTTATCTCTAACATGTGTAGAGGAATCATTTATGTCCAATAATTCAATCATAAGACTAAATTCATATCTAGTTAAACCACTATAAAAAAATACCAATCTCAGAATGTGCAAGTTCAAGAGTTTTTCATGCCCAAATAGGAAGTGTAGTGGCAGGAACCACACTAGTATCTTAAAAACATTCAGGTGGGTCACTCGAAGAAGAAGCTAAACTAGGATCAAAGTAAGGAACATAAGTAGGGGAAGAGGTAATGGATATAGGAGGAATAGAAGATGAAGGAAAGTTTAAGGTAACATAAAGTTTGATGGACTCAAGAGGAGGCAAGACTTGATTGAATTGAACATCTCATCGTATGATAGCATCATGGGTACATGGATTAAACATCATTTATGCTTTTGAATACTCGTAATAACCAATGAAATACATTTGTTAGACTTGGTCCCTAACTTTTTCCATTTATCTTATGGGATAAGTGCCCAACATTCATTGCTAAATATATTAAAGTTACTAATATCGAGTTTTCTTCAGGAGTAACTTTCAAAACTTATTTAGTAGGAACTATATTTAAAATATAGTTAGCACAAAAAATAGATTCAACCCAAAAACATTTATGCAATCCTTTATAATAAATTGTACATTTAGCCATTTCAACCAATGTCCTATTTTTTCCTTTAGCTACCACGTTTTGTTGAGTTGTATAAGAAACAATATTTTGATGTTGAAATCCATGCCTAGATAGATATGCATTAAATTACTTTTTAATGAATTCCTCCCCATTATTAGTTTTCAAAGTCTTAATATTTTTAGCAAATTTATTTTCAATCACGGATTTAAAATATTGACATATACCAAAGGTTTCACTTTTATGTTTCAAAAAATAAACACAATATTTTCTACTAAAATCATCAATAAAAGCAAGAAAATAACATGCATGATACAAACAAGGAGTTTCAATAGGATCACATATATCAATATGGATTAGTTTCAATGGTTCTTTATCACACTAATCTTTACCTTTATCAAGCATTTCCTTACGATGTTTACCAAGCAAACAACCTTCACAAAGATCTAAGGTAAGCCAAGTATCATTTTAAATATTATTTGCATTTTACCATAATTCAAGTGACCTAATATTTTGTGTCATAAATTACTTTTTTCGTCAATGTGAGCAACAAAGGAATAAAAAGCTTGATTTTTAAATCAATTAAAACCAATAAACTTATATAACCTAATGTCACGATCAACGAGATGCAAATCAATAATTTTGAAGTTACATTTAATATATTTTAAAACATATTTATCTGTCCAAGCTTCAAACTTATAACCTTTTTGATAAGCATGATAAATATAAATCAAATTCATGTGAATGCCTTAAACATGGAAAACATATTTCAATGTACCATTAGGAATGCTAACATAACAGGATACTACTACTGAAATATATTTACCATCACTAATTAAAACTTTATGTGATGTTTGAGTGTTAGTGTCATAAGATGTAAATAATGAAGGTGTACCAATCATATGATTAGAAGCACCAAAATCAATTATCCATTCCACAAAATAAATATATTTACTAGGTTGAACATAATAGGAACGCAAGGCTACTAATTGTTCTTTGAAGGATTTCATCTTGGATTAAAAAATTTCACGTCTCCATTTAAATCAAATCTTTTCAAGGTGCCAATTTTTTTTCCACAATACTTAAAAAGGATTAAACACTTTATTTTTATTAGATACCATGTTAGAAGCGTCATCATCATTAGAAGAGTGAGGTCACGTTGATTCCTTTAGTATGTGGTTTAGGGTTTTTATTAAAAACTTTATCAAGATTCTTTTTGCTATGTTCCATTAGAGGCTTACCACTAGATAATTGAATAAAAACAATTACTCTCTTGCTCACATATCAAACCTTTACAAAAATATTCAAAAGAGGGTTTTATAGTACTTTTAGACATTTTAATGGATTTATTCCTAAAATGAACATATCAAAGGGAAAAAGTAATTTTTGATCTACAAGAATAGTAAGGGAATTGTTATTTTTCTTGTAATCACTACCACAAAAAATGTTTTAATTTTCGCTAGAAATGACTATATTCTATCAAAATATTTAGGGTCGAATTCATGGATTTAATTTTCAAGATAGTAAGAAGAAACAACATCATATTTATCACATAAAGAAGCTAAAGTTTTCAACACCTCAATTGGGTTATTCTAAACCTAAATATGTACCTATAAAATATCTTAATAGCTAATACCTATAAGAAATAGTGAATAAAACAAAAAAAAATTGACCAATGATGAAACCCAACAAATATTAATTATGAATTAACAAACCTATAGCAGAAACAATGAATAGAAAGAGGCTTTAGTGAAGCAAAGACAAACAAACAAAACTATCAATTGCAATAAATATATATATCCTTGATAGAAAGTTAATATACAATGGATTTCAACTGAGATCTATAGAAAAAATCAAGAAAAAACTTGAATTTTTATTTAAATTAATGATGAGGGTTAGGGTTTTAGAAACAAATGTTAAACATGTAGAACATGGCTAGATAGAAAGAAAAACCACAAGGGTTAGTTATATCTTATAAAAAATATACTAAATTTGGAGGGCACCAAAAAATTTGAAGAGCCTCGTTCTTCTAAAAAAACAAAAAATTATCGAAGAAAGTAAAGCATAGTAACCAACTCTGATACCATGTTAGAATATTGAGAAATATGCAGTAAACATACAAAAATACATTTACTAACAAATAAATCAATAGCAATAACCTATTATTCTATCCTTCTATACATACAAGCACCATATAATCAAAGTAGTAAGCAAGAGACGACATAAAATAATGATACGCCAGATATACATTATATTATCCCAAATGAGGAAACATCCACATGAACATATTGTCTTCTTATTCTTCAGAAATATCTAATATTACACTTGCGCTCCACTCCACATATGATTCTCACATATTTACAATAATATAAGAATATTATTCTCAACATGATCAAAAGGGTCTCCTTCAACTCTACTATATATCTACAGGTATGGAAGAATTGCATCCCATAATACATGAGGGATAAATGATTTTCCACCTCCTTATATAATGAATGGTAATAGAAGAATCATACTCCATGATGCATGTGGGCTAACACCTTTGACATAATATAAAGTGAATTATCCATTCCTTTGCTAAATATGACATCATATTATCTTACAACATCACACTAGACACCATTACACATGTAATATTAATATTACGCATTCCAACACTAACTACTAGGGGCCTAAGGGTGACCATAGACTCGCAAGGCCACTTGAGTTTAACTATTCTTACCATTTTTTCAATGCATATGCAACAATTTACAAAGTCTCAAATTTATCTAGTACCATGTCTCCATCCTCTATCATGTCTCAAAAGAAATGGTATTAAATATCCATATGTTTTTCCTTCACATGAAAGGTCAGATTCATAGCTAGGAAAATGGCATTGTTACTATCACACGTAACTGTAATAACTCTTTGACTTAGACAGACATATGAAGATAATTTCATAAGACAAATGGCATCTCTATAGGCATGAGTAGTTTCCATATAATATTTCTAATCTTTTCAAACTTTTCTCTTCCAAGCACTTTGGTGAAGATGTCTAGAATTCGCTCATTTGTGGAACATTATATTATGTGAACTATATTGGTCTCTACATGATGTCAAATGAGATGGTACTTTGTATTGACATGCATAATTTGATCATGGAATTATTGTATAATTATTGTCAATCAACAGGGGAGTGGAATTATCTTGTTTATCCTACAAATATTCAATTATTTTCCTGAAATACACAATTTCTTTTTTTGCTTCTATAAGAACCACATATAATGCTTCTATTATAGAATCTACTCAGACTAATTGTTTGCATGATCTATATGAGAAAAATGTTGATCAAATACTTGTGAGTTAGCTTGAAGTATACAATTTTATCTCTTTGTCACCATTAAAGTTTGAATTGTTGTACCTTATAAGTTTGAAGTCATCAACCTTAGAATATTTGATTCCTAAGTATTGAGTCCCATTCAAGTATATTAGAATATTTTGGTATCAAAACAATGTTCTTCACAAGTATTTTGTAGGAAACTTGAAAGGATACCAACAACAAATGAGCTATATGGTCTAGTGGTAGTAAGGTAGATAACGATTCCCATAAGTTGTTAGTACCTAGGCACATCCTCAAATTATTTTCCTTCATTTTATGTGAGCTTCAAATTTTGTTCCATCAGAGTAGAAAGAGGGTTGCATATTGTCATGCAAAATCTATTCAACAATTCTCCAACATACTTCTTCTAGGAGATGAACACCACAGGGGGTTCACTCGGTGAACTTGTTACATAGCACGTTCGTTCGTAGGATATTAAAGAATATACATAATTTCACTAAATATTGGAAAATACTTCCTAGAATTGTATTGTTGAACCCCCCTCACAATATACCTTTCCAATTAAGAAAACCCATAGTTTCACCAGATATTGTAGGTGTCCATTTTATCAACCCATTTTTAACACCCCCTGTATATCATATTGTAAAGTTGTAACAACAATATCCCTAACGCATCTTAGTATAATCAAATGATATGATAAATAAAATATAGTATTTAATCCTAGTAATGATCCCAGCAGGATTGCAAGGGAGATTGATTCATTTGTAGCATTGGATAGTGGAAGACCCAACGAAATAGTAATGGGGAAGGAAAAACACGTAAAAGGAAACCCAGTCAAGAGATTAATTTAACAAAGAATGTAAAGTACTGATAATCCAATAGTCAGTGCAATGCTTAGAAAAGATGAGAATTGCACATGTTTCACACCAAAACTTGCTAATCTATGAATTTTATATCATGTAACTACAATTATAGCCATAGAGAGCTCATGTTTTCTACAATCTTAATAAATGAAACTACATAAAATATTTTAATAATCTTAATAAATGTTTTCTATTCCTTTTTATAAAGCTTTTTGTATGCGATTTTTAATACATGCAAAATATGGTAAAATAACACTCTCACTGTTTGCATAAATTATGTGCAGATATCTTCTCATGCTTAAAGTATTCCAAGTTTAGTGAACACATATTCTTCCACAACTAATGAATCTCATTTCTATATCTATACAAGATCAAAATTAGTCGAAAATTAGAGCACATTCTCTTCATTTCCTATTTAAACTCTTAAAATAAATTAAATGACAC